>OZ020581.1:4945854-5456733 GCA_963971525.1 Cephus spinipes | reverse complement strand
CGCTCGGGAACAAAGAAGTTTTTGTTGCTGTTTTGACGCGTGACGCAGGCACCGTGTTTTCCAAAGTCTCGAGACGATCAAATTTCCAACGATTCACTCGCGCCGGTTACGCGTTCATTCTTTTCGATAAGCCTCTCCTCGCACGAGCTCTCGCTCTTCTTTAAACGAATATTCGTAAACCACCTCAAAACATTAACCTGCAATTTCTCACCTTGCTCTATCGTCCGGTATAATGCGGCCTTTTTCGTCCGTGCGGCCTCGCGCGTTAATGCCTCCGCGTGCCGACGCAGTAAAACGTTGACGTCTCCCGACGTCGATTCTCAAACACCACATACAACGTGAAACAATTTACAACAACGTGCACAACTCGACAAACGACGATCCGGAACGACGAAACACCAATCCGACGTGCCAACAGTATTCATTTGTAATCTGCACACCTCCAGTCATTCTTGATTCCATATCAAATTGACAGCCGCCTTATGTACAGTTTCCCATCCGCACTCCCTTTTTTTTCCCTCGTCTTCCTTTATATTACGTATCTCCCTCGGGGATCCTTTCTCTCTCTCAGTTACTCCCTCTCGCGTTGTCCAGCAGCGTTGACGTGCGTGAGTGCATTCCGTGCATGCGTGTTCCTTCGATCTTCACTTCCTTCCAATTTCTCTTCCTCTTCTTCGTTCTCCGCTTCCTCCTTTCTTCCTGTACCTTAATCCTCTTTCCCTCGCTTTTTTTTTTCGACGCCCTTCCCCTCCTTATGTATATGTATGTATATATATATTCATATATATATATATATATATACACACGTCTTTCTATCTCCTTTTTTTCTTCTTCTTCTTCTTCCTCCCAAACCCACCTCTCCTTGAGTCGCGCGATACGGAGAGAGTGCTCTCGACTGCTCCGGCTGGATGCGTTTTGCGAGTTGCGTTGGGTCGCGCTGCGCTCCCGTAACTGCATCCGCGTCCGCCAGCGCGGCTTGCGCGCTAGGAGCGTCGTCGTCCAACCCCACCATCACCACCACCACTAGTCGCTCTACTCTATACACTATACATTACCTATGCAACTAACCACCACAGCGACCAACGGTACTGTTACTATACCTCTACCATTGCCGGCTCCTACTACCACCAATAACACAACCACCAATGGCGTCGTGTATCCAGCCCAAACACAGGGACGCGCTCGATGCACCAACGTTGCAAACTCTCCACCACGCCGCCACCTTCGCTTCTTCTCCAAGAGCATACAGCGCCATCTACTATATGGCGACACAGTGACATTCGGCGGTGTACGTATATAGAACTAATACTGGAATCTATAGGTATACCTCCCCGTACGTAGATATCCTTCACGACGGCGTCGACGATGCCGCCGACGACGACGGTCCAATTGCACATTTTCCGAGTTCACCCGTGTGAGTACCTTTCGTTGTACAGGGTCGTGCAAAAGTATCGAGCCTTTAGGGTACTTCGGAAGTGTCGAATTCCGAATTTTATATCGTACGTCTTTACACGTAAACGTTCTTAGACACTGGAGCGTATACCTTTAACGTGAAGATTTTTGAATTTCCCGCCAAACCCATGAACACGCTATACAGTGTTTCAAGAAAGACCACGGGATCGAGTGGCTACACTCGCGCTTAGTTTTGGTAGGTGAGAGTCTACCGAGGTTTCTCAGTGCGCCAGGGTGGCACGTAGATACTTTCTGTTTTGGAACTCGTTCAACCTACGGAGTTGGTACGCTAAAGAGAGACAGAGAGGGGGGAGAACCTTTGATCGGAGGGTCCTTGGCTCGGTGAATGGGGAGTTTAAGCTGAATGAGGAACTTGAGGTGGAAGGTATGAAAGAGTCGGACCTGTTTTTTCTCTTTTCCTCTTCTTCCCTTTTTCTCTCTCTCCTCCTTCTTTCCTCGTATCCGGACCCACGGAGGACTTTCCTTCGGGTTTTCCCAATCGACGTTACTGTTCCCTCGCACTGTGTGTCTAACCACTGTACGGACACTTGGAAGGTTAAGAAGGCGCCACGAGGAGGGTAATGACGGTGGTGCAGCCTGGACGCAGTATCCGCGAGTCTCGATCCTCATCGATCCACTTCCCCGCTATAGGGTGTGCTTGTGGTACTCGACCTGATACGCGGAGTACTCAATGTAGGCGCGATGCTACCTAAGTTCCTCTTCATTCATATCCGACCGGCTACACTGGCTGCAGCAGCGACACGAGCTGCATCAGCTACGCCATTCAATGTCCTCAAGTATCTTTCGTTGATACGTACGTTACCTGTACGGAACCAAATCTAGAGATCAGCCTTCTTCAGTTCCAACGAAATCTGGCTATCCCGTACGTATGTTCGGCTTATACGTAATTTACATAATTCATTGCACTTACGCATCTTAGGTATAGGAATGTTTTTAAAATTGCTAGGTTACCTAATATATAATTTGCACAATTAAAATAAAATTTTGCAATTTTTCGAAAAAAATATAATTTCATAATTTTCGGGATTTCTTTTATTTATCTCCAATATTTCTCCAATTTTCTTCCTCGTTCGATTTTATTCTTGTTCTTACAGTGGATGGCCTAACCGTATATACTATATGTATATATACGTAAATATGTATATGCAGTTCGGTATGGAATTCACGCGAGTATGCGCGCAATTGCGAAGCGTGTGTCCGTACACGCGCACACTGCAAGCCAGCGTTCGGGAACCGCACGATCCCTGCTCCTTTGTGGCGCTGTGGCCATGACACTTTTAATAGAAGACAATTTAATGCAGTTGCCGCTGCGATTTGAAATTTAAACATTAATCGCAAGCGCGTACGACGATTCGCTACTTTTCGTGCTTATAATACTGCCAAACGATCGAACGACCGTGTTTGGATTTTACGTTCGAAAGATAATTTCTTCGATTGGCCAAAAAAAAATAAATTGCGAATAAAATTATATTCTTATGAAGATTTCGCAAGTAATTTTTTTTTTTCGCAACGACCAATATACGTTCATATTTTGATGATAAAGATACACAAAGAAGAGCAAGGAGTTGCAGGAGCCTTGAGACAGTCTAAGAAATTCGTAGCTGACGTGGGATACGCTTCAAGATGGCAGAGGTCGGGTTTCAAGATGGCTGTCAAAAGTGCATGGAGATTAGATATACCCAAAGTGCGCGCAACGGTCCATCCGAGCTACTCGACAAGACGTCTGACCGTATATAGGCGGCCATCGCGATCAACGCTTACGCAACGTCAAGCGTCGCCATGGCCGTCGAAATTAATGTGTTTTCCAGAAACGTGACGAGGAGTGTGGCGCGCCCCATCGGCATCCTCGCTAATTCAATCCTATACTTGACATTAAATTCCTCCTGGCCTTCTATGTGCACCGCACTTCGCCACGTTACTGCTCGGTGCCTTTCTCTTCCTAGCTAATGCTTTGCGTCCTATACCGAAAAGTTAAAAAAGACACTTTTCATTTCTTACGAACGCCTACCGAGTCACCTACGTAATGCCAATTCGAGTCGAACCTACGTTCCCCAATGGATCAGTCAGATCCCCCTCCTGGAGCCCCCATTGATCGATCAGAATTTTTATTACACACCCCTGCTCGCCCTAGTGGCAAAATCCTTATCAGACCATTGATAAAAATTTGGCAATATTTATAAATTTACCCAAAAAATAATTTATTTCGTTAATTACGTCAATTTCATATTCGCCTTAGACTACGTTCTACGAGACTTTCATTTTGCTGGTTTGTATACAGTGACTTATGTAAATGACAAAAATTCGTAAATGATAACGAACGCGACGTTTGACAGTGGGGAACGCGTAATCTGGTGTTTTTGCTAATAGCAAACATCGCGCAATAGGACTGACTGGCTGTATAAACGTATAGAGCCGTGAACTGGGTAAGCTCCTAGAGTTGGTTGCGAGAGAGAGGGAGAGAGAGAGAGAGATAGGGGAGAAGGAGGAGAGTACACCAGTCGAAGAAACACATAGAGTTGGTATAGAAAGAGAGTTATTCTCTCTTCCATTGCATACGTGTATACATATATGAATGAGCGTATATATATATATATATATATATATATACACTAAGTCCAGCGAGTGCGTATCCCATGCGTGAGTGTGGCGATACGTACCACGTGACGTCTAAATTCAGTCGGCCATTTTGGAGCATGATTCATTTGTTTAGAATGGGTCGGATAGAAGCGAGAGGCGGAGCCTCGCGCACAAAATCTTCCTGTGCATTAGATTTGAGGGGAAGTCGATCCCAGTCCCGTACGCGCGGGGCCTTGAGGGGGCCTTTAAGGCCCTATCGAATTTCTTTACCGCCATATTCTCACCTTCACGTGCGTTTCGACGAAGAAATCGGGAGAGAACGAAAGTCACGACTTTGGGATATTTACGTTGTATCGGGATCATTACCAATCCGAAGGATCGATTCGCCGATTGTTTTAACGTATAGCGAATTTATACGGTAATGTCTATTGTGTTTTTTTTTGCAATTTGCCAAACGCGAATTAATGTTTACTTTATCGCGCAGTGGTAACGATATATATTCGACGATGGAAAATTTGGTCCAGTTAATTTTCCCGATTAAATTTTGGATATTAATGCGAATGTGGAACGATCAATGAAATTACGTTTTCAGGGACGTCACTGATATATTGGCAATGTCTCGCGAGTGCGAGCAAGGCTAAATGTGGCAGTTGAAAATTATACCGTCGAGAAGAAAGACGTATGAATTATTTATTTTATACAAAAAAAAAAAAAAGAGAGAAAAAAAAAGAAAAAGACAGACGAAAAGCAAGGGATAAAAATATCGTGGGCATAGACGAAGATCTTGTATTTTAGCTAAATGCTCGGTGTTTACCTTAGAATCTACCTAAGTCTGATATATACGTCTGGCAGTTTTGTATGTGTATATTTGATACAGAGTACTCTGATTCTACGTGCGATATTAATTAGCGATAAACTCAAATATCACGTTTCTGCGAAGTGCACTCTAATATGCAATGCATCCTGCAACGACCGGTTGAGTTTCGTAATTTCCTTGAATTTTGATACCACCGACGAAATTCATGGGAACTTTATCGGCATTGGAAATTAACGATAGTTTTCTATTAGTTAGAGCATAAGCAGTGCTCCGAAGTGGGGAACAAATATATTCGAATATATTTAACAGTGCCGATTCTTATTTGTGGCTGCGTTCAGGGTAACGAAAAATATTTAAATCTACCTATTTGTAAAGTCAGTGGGTCACTTGAGATACGGTGCCAAATTCGAAATGCAAAATAGATGGAACAGGGCATAAGGGGGTTGAGAGAGTGCAGGGAGAGAAAGAGTAAGAGAGAGAGAGAGAGATACTCAAGAGGAAAGGGAAACAGGGACCAGAACAGCCTTCGTCTCTGAAAGGCTGTACTCAGCGGTATTCAGCGGTATTCAGCGTGTCAGAAAGGGAACGGACGGCGTTTCTGAAGAGGCCTTGACCGTATCTCCGCTTATCGTATCAGCCGGGCTGCACTGCCAACGTCACGGCAGCATCTCGGCAAATTAGCACTTTCCATTGGCGAAAATCGACACGAATGCAACAATTGAAAATGGGTCATGTAAATTATTTTTAAAAAAACCGTCACGTGTAAAATCTTGGAAAAAAAAATCAAGATGGCCGACACGGAGTAACCTTAAAAAATTACCATACTTAATGGTTCCAATAAAAATGATGTCTATGTAAACTTTTTCGAGACAAGATAAAAAGAGCAATTAATGAAAATGAGATACGAAAGATATATACGAGACGTTCACGATATATCGTACTTGCGGGCAATCTCGAACTTCGCAATGAAGCACGGTAAGTATAGCGCTGGTAGGTTAAAGCGATTCAGAATGATTTTACAGTCTGTGCGCTGTCTGGACTGAAGTCGCGCACAGACGGGCAGACGAGTCCCTCTCGTTTTGCATTCAAATCGGACGAAGAATCGTGAGACTACGTAGGTAGAAAAAGAACAGACAGGGGTCTAGACGTTGATCCGTTCATATTTTGGGCTTGGCTACTTGTTGCGCGAAGAATCCTGGGTACACTATATATAGGTATATACATAGACTGCTAGTTAAATAGACGCAATGTTGAGTCTAGGTACATACATATACGCATTACTATGTACAAACTCAGTCATGCACAGTTTATACGGTAACTGCTGGTACCCATATACCACGTATAGTACACACGTCCTGCTATATATTTAAAAGTTCTACAACCAACGAGCTACCCCGCTTTATCCCAGTTTGAAAATTTTCGGGTTTTCGCACATGCACAGAGCCATACGTGCACCGATTAGCCACGATTGCCGCCACCGTTGCTCCCGTTGGCTCCCGTTGCTGACGCTGCTCATTCGACCTACATATATATGCTCACGATTCTATGTACATAGTAGTACCTATATATATAGCATCAACATATCCCACCGGCTGACACTATAAACGCCGTTACTACTTGTTGCACGAGTCCCCGAAACGAGAGTAGAATTTGCTCCTGCTGATTTACGAAATATATCGGACACCCGTGTGATCTGATACATCGATTAATTAACCTAGCCCATAAATACCATATTTACAACGATCAAATTTTGGTATTATTAATTTACCTGAAATTTTTTTATTTTATGAATATATACATATATCATTGGAATGGTTATTTTGAACGCAGGCAGAGTGTCTCGATATATTTTCAATGGTGCCAACTTACGGATTCCCCGTCTAGGGACCCCATATCCATCGGTGGGCAAGAATCGAGAGAGTCGCGGTCTCTTAATTACGTGAACGTAAATCGTTGAACTTAACACAATCCGGACTGCGCAGTGGGGCGCCGCCGAGTGTACGTACGTACACTGTACGACAGTGGAACACGGGCTGGTAGCGTCACAGCCCGGCAACGATGCATTCAGTGGCTGTGAGTTTGTTGGGTGCACGAGTGCATACTGGTGGTGCACATGCATATGCATCTGTGACGGGAGGTAGGTATGGAGGTACCGGGTTGTCTATGTTGGTGCATTCGGAATATAGCCAGATACAGATAGAGAGGGGACCATATAGCTTCGACATGGTACATATGTATGTACATATGTACATAGGATGTACGGGACGGTATACAGCCAGCTTAGGTATATAAGTGCCACGGGGTGGCACGACTGCATGTAAATGGCCCGGGAACTTGAACGTCCGTGTGATTGCATGTGCAACATCCGTCCGATGTGTGTGGAGTATGGACAGTGTGTGCTATGTGGAACACACTCGCTCTCGATGGGTCACTCTCACTCTCTCGTTCGAGAGGGAAATTTGGCAGCTGTTTTAAACGCGGCTAACGGGCGAAACTACTGGTTGAGTTAAGCCACCCCCTTTATTTCCGAAGGGTATTTTGCGTCTGTTTTAATGTTGTTTTCCGGTTGGATTTTTCATGTCTTGTTGGTTGTTGCTCTTATTTTTTTTTTTTTTGTATTTGATGAGAAAAGTTTACGTTGCTTGGAATTGGTGTTGTAATTGATTGCCTGGAGCTGTTGTAATTGGCCGGTTCTTGACGATGCAGATTTTGGAAATGCGTATTTCGATTTAATTTTTGTTGCATTTCATGAGAGGGAGGATGCATGGATGATTTTTTTATGCAGTTTTCAAAATTATCGATTCTTTACCGTTCCTATAGGTAAGTTATAAGATCTTGAGTTTTTGTATTCTGAGTAATTTTTTTTTATACATTTTTGTGTTTTTATATATTTTCGAATGTTTTTACAAAATTGGAAATTATTCATTGTATCGTTCGACTTGATTGCCGTTAATTTACGGTACGATGATTTTACGTTATCTTGTGTATATATATATAGCTTTAGACTGATATCAAATTGACGATCTCGCGCGATAGGACAGACTCGTAGGAAAAAGGAAGGTTTTCCATGGCCGGTGAGCCTGACGAAAGAACACGATCGACTCGTCTCAACGTTCGCTTTCGCTTTCCGTCGTCGGATCCTCACGATCTTTTACCGTAATTCTTAGTATTTCAGTTACACACACGTTTCACTCCAGCGATACAGTAAATATCAATGGAAAGATAATTACAGAAGATGATTGCAAAATTCTAAAAAAAATCATAGATTTCAAGATATAAAAATTCTTATCTGAAAAAAATCTTTAATATAATGCACATAAGATGCAACGTCAAAAAATGAATAATGCATAATACCTATAAAAATCTCATTTCCCCATAATAAAATCTCCGAGTCCCGTATACCAATGTATATACAACATGTCGGAAATACGTTCCAGACACATGCGATTCTGATCTAAAGTTCATTCCCGATTTTCATTATTTCATGAAACGTCCAAAAAGCGATGTGTCAGTACCGATATCGATACTGGTAATCTATTTACATTAGTCAACGGAAAGATATACATATAGATTATCAGGTAGCGCAGCCCGTACGATGTTCCTATCGCAGCGAGTCTCTGAACGTGGCGGCTCGGTCGCACTGACCTGGGTTAACTTGGAGTGCAGTGCCGAATATAAAACGGTCCGTACCACTGACCCTCACTCTGCAGTCCAACCCAGATCCCTCTCCTTCCCTGTGCTTGAGTTCTTCATCCTCTACCACCTTCGTTGACTCTCACTACCTCATCCTCCCTTGTATCCACTCGCACTCTCTTTCTGGCAACCTCTCGTTCTCTCTCTCTCACTGGTTCAGCCTCCATTCGTGAACCGAGAGGGCCGAATGCACCGAGTGGCACACAAACTGGCCCCGGCTGCAAGAGCGATCGAGAGAGCGAGCGAGTGCGGGCGCGAGCGAGAGAGAGCGGGACAGAGATACGAATCCAAAGAGAGGGCAGGGCCACGGTCACCCGAAAATACTGGCGCACCTCGTTCCCCTCGGTGAGTTTCAATGGCGCGCACTTCGTGTAGGTACCAGGCCGGCAGACCAGCCAGTATACCGGGTACTCGTCACTGTACGATCAAATAATTCTACAGGGTGTACCAGTAAGAAAAAAAAATGTTAATATGCATACTTATAATTTTTTTGGGATTTTATTTTAATTATTTTTTTTCACTATCATTTTCACCTCGCTATAATTCAATGATTGGGTTAGGTCGGTAATGACGCTACTACCAGTAGCACCGGCACCGGTTGTTTTAGTCTATCACTGCTATTTCTATTACTGTCACTTTTACGACTGCGTGGAACAAGCAAGAATAGTAAATAACAGAGGCGATAAGACTTTTCTGCGAATTCTCAATGTCTGCTGCCGTCAAGGGCCGGAAGGTGTCGTGAATCATCAGTACGGTTCGATCGAGACTCGATTTGCGAAACGGCCCAGATGCAATTTCACTGGGATATATGGATATACGGAAAGAGTGAGTGGGAGGGAAGGTGGAGGCTGAGGAAGAGGTACATCGATAGGGTGGGTTAAAGAGGAATGCTGTAAGGGATAAAAGGGGGATGAAGAGGGATAAAAAAAGGGATAGGGATCGAGAAATAAAACTGAGGGAGAGAGGAATGCTTTGCCGGCATGATTACGTGCTCGAAGCACTCCTGACAAACAAAGCGTACTCTGTCCTCCGTAGCCGACCTACCCCAATATGTATACCAAGAACGTAGGAACCCTCTGTATTTGCACTTGAGCAAATCGCGCTGCGATGTGCTGCACTGCGCTATGTATAACGTCAGGTATACCGGCTATGACGGATATGCAAACATCAATACAAAAATTGAGTATCCACTCAGTGTTCGGAGATCAATGATCCTCCGCTGAAGGAAGACATGGACCTTTTTCTAATATTCCTACTTTTACTTCGTTTTTTTTTTCTTTTTCGATTTTTCATTACGCTTCTTTTTCATACGGATGCACCATAGTGGTATCGATATGCATAGTGGTATTCAGTATGGCGCTTACCCTTCTCTCTCTTTGTTATCCTTGTGATCCTTCTTCTTGATTAAAATTAGGAATTGGGATTGAACACTTTGTATCACTATTTTACGTTTTACACCACTCGTCGAATACACTCGCTTTTTCCTTTTCGGTAAATCAACCGTAACACCAATGACTATCTTGCTGGTAGCGTAACGTATGTATGCTCATTGAGCCAAAAATTAGTACCCATGTGCTTTTATTTGAAATTAAAATACACACTTTGCTCGCTTTATTTAAAGTGTCTGTTTCGCTGACTCGGTCAACATGTTGTTCCGTACTGGCCGTCTACGCGCACCGTCCGTTCAGATAACATTCAACGATTCCCTAACCTACCTCACACCAACGATACAGCATCGACCAAAGCCAATTTGACGGCGGGCCCACGCGCCTTGTGAAACCGTCCAATAACATCTCTGTGCTTACTGCGCCTTTCGGAATACACGTGGATCGTGATAATTTAAGCGAGAAAATTAATCGAAACTTTTTTTGGAATTCGTTAGGATATATTTTTTTGCTTGAAATTATTTCTAGGTTTTTAATGGATTATATGGAATTTTTGATTGGGTATTAAAAGAGATTAAATACAATGACAGGAAAAAATATAAATTTTGTATTTGTAATTTTGAAATTTTTTTTTATAAAAATTTCTTACGATCAACTTTATATTCAATTTCTGAATTACTTTACATACATTATTAATATTTTTCATTGTTTTTTGGTATGTTTAGTATGATATACAATATTCAATCAATCGTTTCGTGTTTTTGAGAATGAAAAAAAAATTTAAATCCAAAAAAATATATCAATAATCCGAGCGATTGAATTTAATAGATCAATCGAATCTTTACAACGATCGTGATAATGCCAAAACTTTCTGAATAATCCTGTATCGTTTCGTCATCCACGCATACGCCAAAACACAGCTGCTATCGTATAAAGCCAAGGTCCCACGTGGTGCTGATAAGAACGTATTTTGGAGCGAATTAACTTCGTATCTACGGTGCGTCCCACATGTCGTCTGCGACGGCCAGATTAATCGAATTCCATGTAAGATTGAAAAGCTGCATGGTCAACGTCCACTAAGTACCGTAACGATGATCCCCCTCTGCACATATTGAAATAAATTCGCATGACGTATATCGCGGCTAGCGTTAATACTAATAATTTGGAAAATCACACGAGGTCATTCCCGTAATCCACAGTTCGCGTGTACAGTCCAACAGCGAGCAATTTTCCATAAATTTTCGACAGTCAAATAGCCACCACCAGGACTTCTTGACCTTATGGATTTGCTTGACCTCCCGTGGTATCGATCGTCCATTAAAATGCTATAGAATTCTCGGGACACCCTAAACCACGCGTAGGGAAATTCAAAACCAATAAACTAATTTAAAATTTCGGATTTAAGTTTAATGTTAATTTTCACTTAAATCCCTATTAGAACTTGTATTTCGTAGTACAAAAAAACACTACACCACAGCATAGACGTGACATACGACAAATTTGGTACTGTTTATAAATTATGCAAAATTAAAAAAAAAATTTATATAAATTACAAATTCCATTTATCGTCATATTTTACGTATACTGTGATTTATTTTTACTATCGACTTTCCAATCTTCCCTACCAGACACACGTAACGGTGAAGCATATACCCGTATTTGACATATGCACAAGTGCGTACCAGCTTGTGGTTTCCGGGCCTAAAATTTGTGTTTATCTAAACCGGCGGGATGTCGTAATCGTCTGGTACGAGAAACTGAGGTGAATAACCGCGACAACGTAAATCTCGTCGAATTTAAATAGCATATGCAATGCCAATAAAATATATTTTTTCCTCAAATCAAATGACTCACCAGTCGCATATAAGTCACACATAAAATCCCAAGCACGAAATCTAAAGGAATCAAATAATAATTCCCACTAATTACACCCCAGAATTCATATCTCGAATTCCACTTTTCATTTCCATCTCCGGCAGCTACCATAACCCGGGCAACGAAAGACTTTGGTCATAGACTATACCAAGGACTAAGAGGGTGAAACTCGTGCTAGAATCTCACCAATTCTCGACTACACGCTAATCTCAGAAAAGGCAGCAGGAGTTCGTAGGAGTCTTATTCGTCGAAGCTATTCATCCAGGTTAACGTGCCATACACGTCCCATTACTCACACGACTTTTCCCATTGCCATTGAAGATCATATGGAACGGATCGACCAGCTACTATATACACTAAGAGTGAACCATAACAGCATATAGGTACCACGTAGACTTCCGTCAAGGACTAGGCTATTTAACAGTTATCTAATTACTATTTAAACGGTAATATCAATCTTCGAGTACAAACTATAACGTATGCACATCTGCACGTACTGTATATAATAAACTCTGAGTGATTTCGTAAAAGATCAAAAGGAAAAAAAAAAGACAGCCATTAAGTACAAAACACAAAAGTAGAACCAGCATGGAACTCGAAGGAAGGTCCCACTGGATCTGGATCTTTACTGGCTGTTAAAAGGATCTTTCCGTTGGCCCGTTAAGCGTAGTTCTCAAGGGAGCTATAAAATTTCTAAGTGAGAAGCTGCGCAGCTCGTGCCGTTAGACTATAGAATTGCATCGGATGCATCCTGTGTCCTTAGTCAAATAGTCGCTGGATCGGACGGTCGAAGTGGTCAAGAAGTCATTGAGCCGTTAGAGACGTTACTGTATAAAATTGAGTATAGTTCGGGCTGGATACTCGATCGAGAAGCGGAAGAGTCGCCAGAGAGACCACACCGAGGTCTTCATCCGGAATGATTTTGGCTTCGTGCAGACTACGAGGTCTTTTGCCCCGCCAGGATGGCGACGGCTCTGTTCCCGGCGCAAGATAACCGGAATACAGGTTTCTGCGGATAGAGTTGTGCCGTGACGCGGAATGGTAGGGGGTATACCGGTAGAGATGCTAATGCCGGCCTTGTGCCACATACTCGTGCTTCTGTACCCAGTGTGTATATATATATGTAGTTACGCGAACATCACAGTACGGAAAATATTGGTATCGGAGTTTGTAACGAAAAATAGCAACGAAGGGACGGCGGGGAGAAGGAGAAAAAATATATGGAGGTACCTATTCGAGATCGTAAAAGCATTCGGTTCGAATGCCACTCTACGAATAGCAGCTACTTATTCGTCCCTTTGGACGAACGATATTTTATGACTAGTTGAAAAAGTACAATTTGACGGATCTTCAATTTCAAAATGATTATTGGCTGTGGGAAACGATACGAGTCCTAGGGAGGCTGCGGGATTTGAACGTCTATGGGCCATGTAGTGGATGATTGCGGAATGGACGATTCGAATTGGAATTTTCAATGCAGGCAAGAAACAAGGTTAGGTCACGTTGGGTTAGGTTCGGCGCGTTAAGTATCGCGAAAATGCATGAAAAACTGGCTGTCCTAGAAACGCAGTGGCCAGTCAGTGGCACAAACTGCTCGACATGTAGAGACGGATACGTCACTGACACGGCTGACTTTTACGAAGACGACGCAAGCCGTCGCGACGTCCGTCGATGCGACTTAAGAAAAACTTTCGAAATTCCGTACATTTGCAAACTCGAAGTTACATAAATTTTTTTTAAATCGCGTAAAAAATTAATTAAAGATCCAGATACAAATTAAATCGATACTTCAATTTTATTTATCGTCCGTACCCGGAAATTATGTCTGGTCGATAAATTGTCAAGATCTGTTGCACTATAGGTATAGTGCGCTAGGATTTTAAGGCAAGGAGGAAACTGGCGAGATAGCCTCAGGCACTGACGACCTTCGATCCTCGGTCGATCGGCTTCTACGTTAAATGTTTTTCTTCCCGATTGACATCGAAGAATTGATTTCGTGCCGGATAATTCTTCGGCATAAATCGTCGCTGGCGATTATTATGGATGCCTGAGGATCATGAGACTGGCTAAGTAATAATCTTTGAGCGTTCTAATGCGACTTGGGAACCGGGCGGCCTCCAAGCTGAAATAACTCCCTCGGTCTACGTCGCGTTCCCCTTACGTACCTACATGTACCCTCTAACGCTTATGTGCACTGCCGAACCGAGTACGTACGATTAAGTATTTCAAAGGTGTATCCAACGCATCGTGCACCGTGCGATTGTTACCAGTACACGAGAATATAGGTATAGCTGGACAATGAGATGCTGAGGTTAATAAAATGTCTATTGGGAAATTCAAAACTGAATTTATGAATTGCATTAGTGGAACGCGTAATGGAAATTCACTTTGTCTTTTTCCTCTTTGTTTTTCTATTACAACGTTATATATATATCCTTATATATCTGTCATATGTATTATAGTTATATATATACATATATAGACTGGACTTTAACGAATGACTCCTGACAATGACAATGGCAGAGGCTGAATTGGCCGTGGATGAGGACGTTCTCCTTTACTTTTAATCTTCGCGTGAAATCAAACCGTTCCGCCGATATTTGCAAATATTGATTTTGAAAAGCACCGAACAATGGTCTTATTTTCTGTTTTCAATGCCCATTGTCGCCGGTCGCTCGTCGCTCGTCGCGCGATATCATCGCCATTTTTCGCTCGTACAACCGACCCACTAAGTTCGCACTGTGCATTTAAAATTTTTTATATTTTCAACGTTGGATTTATCGTTATTCAAAATTCACGATAAATCGATCGTACGATTCCTATTTCGTAATTGCGAAAGAGTCGAAATTCCAAAAATCTATCGTTTCACGTTCGCACAAAATCTTTCATGCGTATTCATCCTTAAAATCAATAACTGCATCGCCACTATACCCACACGTATGCAAAAGTTAATATAAAGACAGTATAGTATTTTAGAATGCATTATAGCCAAGTGTATCATTTATAGCAGTCGATATATGCGAACGCGACCGTAAATGCAAAATATGCAGCGATCGCTTCTTAATTACATATACCTCCGTAAAAGTGCATACGTATCCAAGTATACAGATGCATTAACGTATGCAACGCATTCAATACAATTTTCAAAGTCTCCCACGATTCCTTATGCAATTACGAGTGATGAAAAAATGGAATTTAAAATCAAAATTTTTTTTTCAAAAAATCTTTTTTTTTAAATTTACTCCCAGACTATAGTATCTTCACGTTATCAGTTTCGAGCTCGTATACTTCGTACGCCGATGATCATCGGGCAACGAGAAGCAGCACGGAGAGCAGCGGAGTTACAATTCGCAAATGCACGTTGCAAGTCGAAGTGAAAGTGCAGTTTTGCAGCTCCGTGCAGCTCAGTGTCTTGGCTCACTCGGCTTGGGTGCGCAGGGCCTCTGACCTTGTCCCAAATACTGCGACTCACTAGCTCCTTCGTTATTTCTTTCCTTTGGCTGGTCTTATCCAAGCTCTTGTATACCGATGTGGACATTTGGAAGGGACTGCTGCTGCAGGCTTCCCCACCACGGTCACACTTGGGTAGACGTAACATTCGTGAAGTTGAATATTAACAGAGCTATAGTGGGAGTAATAAAATGTATAATTACATAGACTACATAAAACTATAGAGGTCTGACTGATTTAATTGAAGAAAATTATAATAAACAATCTGCATGATTGACAACTACAAGAGTTCAATGCCAATTCCATATAGCGGCTATTGTCAAAAATTTTTTAGCAAAATTTTAATTTGTTTGAAAAATATTTAAAAAAATTTTTATTACAAAATATACGTACTGCGTTATCAGGTAATTCTTATCAGCACGTGTAACAGGAATGGGGAGTACGTTTCCGAAGCAAGCAAGGTCCTAGGCGCGACCTAACGGCAATTAAGAAGCCGGCAGGTATTCGTATTGATCTTTGTCTCCTAGAATCGATGTAATTAAATCAGATATTTCAGGCGGTACCATTTAGTCCACTCGCGGCGGATTCCGCGATTCCTCGAATCGGCCGACCGGTATAAGATCGTGATAAAAACCAGGCTCTCTAGTACCCGTTTGCCATCTAGCGATATCTTCAGGGATGCTGTATCGATTCGATCCACGATTCAATACCTCATGGTTAAGTGTATCGAAGGGTTTTCGCGAACGAATCCCACGGCAAGATCATCCAGCACCAGGTTCATCTCCCTCGTCTTGGTCTCGTTTTCGATCATCTGTCAAACTAGACTCGGAGTCAGATTCCAAATACCGGTTTCGTAACCGGCAAGGAAGAGCTTGAGAAGCCAGGAGGCAAAATCGGCATGATGAGTACTTCGCTCGTACCTAGACTAGGTTAGGTTAGTTACCCATTGTAACTTGGGTACAGGCTAGGCCTAAGCTCTTTTCGAGAGTGAAGTCAGGAACGTCTGGGGCGGAGCCATTCCGCGAAGTCATTAAAGCCGAAACGAGTGCCGCGAAGTATACCGGTCTCTACCGAATACCTGGGTCCGATCCGCTCGGTCAGTCCTCTTGAAAGTAGCGCCCCGGAAGAGGCGTGACGAATATCAAGACACTAGGTCCTGGTCTACCTTGGTTTTCTAGTACCATCTAAAAATCCTTATCTTACGATAAGCTATCGAATTTTTACAAAATACTATCAATTGATAAATGTGTTGGATACTTGAAACGTCGCCGAGTAAAAGTTAACATGACGAATATTTGGTACACCTTGTATATAGATATTATTAACGTATATTAACATGTCCGGGCATTAGAATCGTTAGGTACCCATGTATAACAGTTCGCTTTGCATGTCCCACAAGACGGTATATCTCACCGTAATGAATAATAGATTAACGGCCACTTATTAGGCTACCCGAGGAGGCCGCGTGACCGTCAAATAGTTAGAATGTTCTAAAATGGCCGCCTCGCCGAAGGCCGAGTTTTTACAACGACCGGTTTAGAAGCTACGCGCTGCCGATTCCAGTCTCGTAGGCCAAGTCGAGTCCAATCCGATCCGAATCCGCGTCCCCGCCATATCCTCCCAGCCAATCGAAGCCTCCGAAAAGGAGTGTTCTCGTTACTTTAAAACCAGCAGGTCCGAGCGTTGCTGTCGTAACGCTCGTGTCATAGGAACCGGCCTTAGCCAATCGCAGTATTTCGTATTACGTATGCCGTTTCAATCTTTGATATCTCAGTCTTGCGCCGACGCACTAAAATAACCTGACCCCTTACTCCCCCCCCCCCCCGCCGGTATGCTTATTCTTTTTACCTACGACGTTCTAGACGACAGACACCTTTAACCTGCTCGATTGAAGGTGGAGGTTGCAACGATTTCGATTAAAGGTGGGAGCTCTATGTATTATTCATACTATGTGCGCGAGCGACGATAAATAAATTCATCTTTGCCTTCGTGCTACCGATATCGAGCATCGTAGCCCGGTACTTTGTTACTTCGCGATATCGTCGGCTGCTAAGCATTCTTTGCGAATTACTAAACACTACATAACTTCGGGTCTATGTAATATTTTAGCGCCTGGCGGTTAGACGGAGCAATAGAGTTAACACGGGGTTTTTAATATGCAGTGGTGTAGAAGAGGGGGGAGATTTTTTTACTTTTTTTTTCAAAATTTAATTATTTTGAATACCGGGACGCAACGGAGTTTTTCTCTCGACTAAACTCACACGGCACCGGGTTTAGAGTCTGGAAGCGTTTTCAAGAATCCGAGCGTCGCTTTGGGACGCGTGGCCTCGGTTTCCGAGCGTCGTGACGTCACACCCTTCTAAACAGGAGGGGCCCAAGCGACTAAACATGGCCGTGGATTTAGGCGGCCAATGAGAACGCGCGTACAGGTCCCCTTTCTAAGCGTTCCATTCCGGGCGTGGAGAATCTGGACGATTAGAATATTCGGCCCGGTGACCGGATGACGAAAAATGGTGGCGTAAGTGGTTAAATTCAAAATGGCCACGGATTCATAACCTGCAGAGACGATCCCTCCAGTCAAACCTTTTTTTGCTTGTTTCTCACGGATTCTCCTCTTTTTTTCTACTCGCTCCGCACCCACACGAGCTTCTTTTTGACGCCTAATAAAATGGAAATTTCTGACGTGCTAGCTAAATGGACAAGACGCAGCGATGTAAATGCGCTCTTTTTAGATCCTTTGAATAAAAGGTGAATGCGACGCCGTCAGTGTGGTAATCACCGTTGCGGGACGTTTACGTAATTTTACAATTTTTTTTTTTCGCATACTCACGCTCGACTCTCGTTGCAGTTAGCGGGCGATATACCGATGCTCCCACCTCGGATAAATAAGCCAAGCCTGGACACAGTCTTTAATTCCCAATGATTATCTCACGGATAGTAAAGATGGCGTCTGTATACCCATATAACTTGACTACGTCACGCCAATGATAATCTCGACTTCAATCAAAAGGACGTGGATGAGAGATACCGCCAAGAAAATACGTGTCCCGTACAGCCATGAAGCAATGGCGATTCCTCCGGTGCGTCGCACCGTAACTCGATGCATCCCGTAACGTAAGAAGAATAAGAGGAGTCAGAAGCGCAGAGTGGAAAGTGAAGAAAAAGAGATAAACGACAGCCAGTGCCCAGACCTATGACAAGAATACAAAAAAGTCATACCGACCAGGTGCAACGAACCGGTCTAACAGGTTATACCTAAAATTACACAAAATTTATAAAAAAAAAAAAAAAATCACAAATACCAAAATAATCCCATCTACGTCAACCGGTTAAACGTTTTTCATACCCATTTAACAGCCGACCGCTTTTTACCGGTCCCGATCGGGTGGCGCGAGACAACCCGTACCTTATACCAAATGGGATCCTAAGTCCTAAAACTGCAGCAATGCACCAGCAGTGCAACAGTCTCCTCAATGATTTCCAATGCTACTTGGACACGCTCGCGTGCCTTTAGACGCCAACACAAATAGCCCATATACTCCAGGAGGTAGTGAGGTAGGTGAGTATCTATTCCCTGGGTAGTCGGTGCTCCCTCCTACCGCACTAGATTGCCAGTGATCCTGGTGGTTCAGCTTGGCACAAACCAACCAACCCGATCATTCGAACCGACCAAACTGGTTTCACGTCGTTTCTGATGCCGCGCGGAGAATTTGATAGATTTCTAGTTTATTCCGATGTGCGCCGAGATCTCACGATCGGCAGGACTCAGCCGTGTCTCCGTATGAATTCAAAGGCATGGGTATACCTGTGTACAACGCTACGTCAGGTAAGGCTTATCGAGTCTACAGGATCGTTCAGTAATGATTAAGTCAGATTCTGAAGCAGAGTCTAAAAACTATATAGTGAAAAGTTTACGTACAAAGTATATATATATATACACAAGTACATATCTACATATGCAAAAAGGCTCGTGCTCGCGCGGCGTGCCGCGCAAATTGGAACTGCCTGTACGCAGACCTATAAGGCCGAAGAAAGGTTGTTGCAGTTCATCAGTCATTCCGGGGGTACTGCAGTCATCGCGGACGCATTTACAACCCCACAGAGCGCAAAATGACGTCCGTACCGAGAGAAGAGTATATTCACATACGACTCGTATGTGGGGTAGGTCGTGATTGCTCAGTGATACAAAGGGTGGACAGAACCCCCTGGGCACCCTTCCCTATTACGGGGGCTGAATATTCTCTAGAGAAAAAAATATATATATCACAAAAAGAAAATGGTGGGGGGGGTATTAAAAAAAAAAAAAAAAAAAGGGTTAAATTGAACTAGTCGTTCAAGACATTTTGCTCCAGGCCTGCTATGCCCCGTCACTCAACGCCAGCATTCTTTTCCCTCTCGCTGTCGTGTTACGGAATTTTCTATCTCTTTCCTTTCTTTCTATACCTTTCATTTCTTCTGGCTTTCCTTTTCTTTTTCTTTCTTTCACGCTTACCGTAACCACCTCCCTCCGTCGATTCCTTGCCGAACTTTATTCCCTCATTTGGAAATGGTACCGTGTTACCACGTGCTTCGCTACTCCCATTCAATGATTTCTATCGTTACTATGGCTATACGTAACGGCAATAAAACCTGGCATGACAAACGTAATGGGCAAGCGTACACACGTGGACATTACTCACTGCCGACTGTATAATGTTCGCGCACATGGTATATGCAGAATTTACAACGGTCGTGTAGGTACTGATAATTTTTTTTTTAATTTTCGAAAAAAAAAATTTTTCTTACATTCTTACGACACTAATATTTATTCGATAAACTCTTATTTCGAAATTGCGATTGACGTCGATGCTCGTTTTTTTTTTATGATGACAAATTTTTTTTTATCTCAATCATATGTTTTTCTATTCTTAGTTAGTACCTATTTTAAATATAGATAGGGGATAAATACTCTGCTTGATTTACAGTGTTTAAATGATAAAAGTTACTATGACGACACTTTACCTCTTCAGCTATTCAGATCTCGCATGGAGCTACGTATAGGCGCTATGAATCTTACATATAGTTATACATGTATATATATATATATATATATATATATATATTCGTATAATTTACTCTAGAAGCGAAGATAAAAAAGTGGTAATGAAGCCACGGCCAATGAGAGAGTCTTCTTGACATGCCGAACAAATAAGACATTACGCGTGCGTATATACGAAGATAGGTACTTAGGACTTTCATACGGTACATATGTAGGTACATATACATATGTATAATCATTAAGTTATACCAGAGTGTCAGGTACTTCTGTCGATAAAATGTCCTATGGCTCAAAGCGGATTCTTTCTCTTACGACGCGAACGACTGAGAGAGTGTTCACTTGGACTTGTTGAGTTTCATTGAAAACCGTGAGGGTTTTTGGTAGCGAGAGAAAAAAAAATGTAAAAATAAAAGTAGGGATTCATTCCGTTGTGAATAAAATAAAAGTCCTTTTTAATCGCGCCACGACTAAATTATACGTACACAGCCGGTGAATTAAGGCAGGTGCTAATGCAAGAAGGATCCTTGAGAAATTGGCTGCGGTGCTTTTGAAAGATGCTGTACCCTTTTTTTTTGGACTTTCCTCTTACAGCGGCTAAGAGAGTCCCCCTCTTTCGACGTTTTAATGATTCACTGTCGTATGAGGTATATATATATATACGTATATAGGTATATAAGCTGTACTGTACCGATAAGACATTTTACGTGAATTTAATTAAATTTTTTTTTTCTCTTTCTTGTAAAAGTAGATCAGGGGTCTCCGACGCTACCAGGCTACGTCTCTGATAACTTTGGATTTTTCTTCGCTCGTCACCAATGAAAAAGATTAATTTGTTGAAAACAAGTTTTATCGACGACCGAAGACTTGACGGGGGCCTCGACTGATAAGACTTATCGAAATAATTACTCTATCTAAATATACGCGTTCCCTTCATGAAAATTCGTATTGGTCAGACGTATGAGTGTACGGAAAACAGAAAAAAAAAGTTGTTTACACGTGATAATTCGTGATTCACATTGATTCTGAAGAATTGTCCAACTTTCACAGCAATCCAGAAAAATGTATACCTAAACATAAGAAAATGTGCATAAATCAATTAAACGGGCAATACCGGTATCAGGTGCAAAACGTACGATTGGGATACGTATTAAAAAAATATATATTTGTGACTAAAAAAATTTTTTTATCAAAAAAATTCAAAGCACTTTAGAACCTTGGCCTTGATGCACCAACGATGCAATCACGCGCGGCTGACCGTCTTATCGTTATCTATCGTATCATTTTTGCGAATCGTCTTAGTGCCATGCGATTTCGTAGGAGACTAATAAAACGCGCAATAATAATTGAAGTGTGGAAAAACGTGATATACAGAGTTTAAATGACAAAAAAAAAATTCGAAAGACAAATAAAAGCTGGCTTTGTTATATCTGCATTGAAAACGCACTCATGTAAACACACACGCACTCTCGCACGCATTACCCTACAGAATATAACACCTGTATATAAGCATCGTTAGACCCTCTCCCGGAGTAATATTGGCAATATAATAAGCACCTATGTATACCCGAGTGTGTAAGCATGTCATGAGTTCCAAACGAGTCACCGGGTATAGCGCTATTTGAAATAACCTACCGAGGCAATCGATTCAATTGTCCTCGAGCATCGAACGCAATCGAACGATTCTTGGAAGTATTCGCGAAGTCGCTAAGTCGCCAGCATTTTTCCAGTCGACGGGAATCGCTTCCACATTTCCACAGCTGGATTTGCGCGAAGAGAAGCATCGAGTATTAGAGAGTGGCGCAGGAACCGAATACGAAGAAGAAGAGAGAGAGAAGACAAGGGAAGCGAATGAAAAAGAAAATAAGAGAAGTCGTGAAAACTAGTTTGGCCTCCGGTAAAGAACAAGCGGGTGGCCCGAGAGTCAAGTGGCGAAGATCATCCGATTTTTATTTTCCACTTATCTGAATTAATTAAGACGACAACTCGCTATCGGCTTTCGTCCACTCGGACGAAAATCTACGGCCGAGCGTCCTTGTGCGTATTATTCCGCATAAACGTGTATACGTTCTATATCTATATATACGCAACGACCGTGCGACAGTCATTTTTCCTGACCCCCGTTTGCCCCGAGAAAACGATAGGACCGCGTCGCCAATTTTTACTTCAGATTTTCGATCCAATTTATATTCCCAACCCAATTGTACGGTAGGACTGCGAGACGTTGAACGTCACGTAAATTTTTTTCGTCTTTCGGAACGCGGCGTAGACAACGCGCTACCCTCCCCTTCTCCGATACCCTGAAACCGGGCCCCCTCCCCTCCTGCCCCTGCCATTCGACGGGGTCAAAAGACTCGCGCGATATTGCACTTATTTATAATTCGGGTGTGCCGTTAAACGACGCTGAAATACCGAGAGGCGAATCCTGAACTATACTTCTCTTAACAAGGCTTCCCTTGTACTCGCTGCGAGGCACCGCATGCGAAACAGTCTCTGCGATTTCATTCCGCTTGCGATAACCGTACTGCGTCTCCTTCGGGTATCTTCGGGTATCTTCGTATATACACGACTCCGTACAATTATGCTGTTCCGATACCCTTTTGCTTCTTTAGTTTCTTCCTTCCTTTCCCTGCATCTGTTACGCTGGGCTGTATATGTATATACGTGTATAGCTATATTTACTTCCTGTTCGAAGATCAGGACGACTTGGCTCTCTCGTATGCAGAAGCGAAGGAAAGTTGCGGTGAGAAAAATTAGTAACAATAAAAATCCTATAAACTTTCAGTCCCGATTCCAAATCTCTGGTAAACCGTAGTATGCCAATCGAATCTCTGGTTACTATTGCGTAACGTAAACTCCGTGACGCGGATTGCATAACGAGACGTAATATCGTTGCACCGCTACTAAAAACATGTTTGAAACACGTGTTAGGTTACGGCGCGTTGGCCCGTTCAACAAGGAACGCTAATTTATGCGCGACGCTTTTTTTTTTATTCCGTCGTGAGATTTCACGGACAAGAAGAAATAAAGAAATGGCAGGAAGCTGCACGGACCCATCTGGATCTTGAATTCCATCCTTGCGAATTCCATCGAGGAATTAGACTGGCGGGTTCGACTGTTAATGTTTGGAGTTGTATATAAAGTATCGAAATTAGAATTTTTTTTTTCTACGATTAGAGTTATTCGAAAAAAAAAGATCAATACCCACGCATCTCTTTTTTTCATTGCGTTTCTCCTGCTTCTTGAGAACCTACTGAAATATGTTTTAATTGAAAAAAAAAGGAAGAAAAAAAAACGAGTCTCACGTTATTTCAAAGAGGAAAATGTAGTAACATTTTCTACCCTATTTCCGCTCGCAATATTACCACTACTCAGTCTCTGTCCTGTGTATGGGTGCATGTGTACACGTCGTGAGCTGCACGCATAAAATAATGCGTGTACGCAGGAATTATGCGTGTGGAGGTAGAAACGCGAAGAAGCACATGGAACGCCAGATGGCACGCATGCTTCAATGTATTACGCGTAGGGCTTAAGCCGCGTGCATAAGAGGCCGCATGAACGCGTGTGCGAGCGAAAATTATGCGTAGGTACGTACGTACGCCAGAACGCCCGGAAAGATGCGGCTCGGCGCGGAGATGCGTTACGCTCTACGAAAGCACGATCGGACCTCACGCACGGGGTGTCCCGTATATAAAAGAGAAGGAACAGCCGGTTTTTCATATACACGCATATATATATATATATACACACACCGTATATAACGATTATACGTACTGCAATACGTACACGATGCGTACCGAGTGGAGTAACGTTCTGAGAATAAACGCGAATTCTCAAAGTTGGTTCCGGTCGTTTTCGGCGATCATGGTAATTTCCCGCACGATCGTTAAAGCCGCGTACACGGGACTTTTCTACAGCGACCAGTGAATGGCGGACTTGAGAACGTCCGCTCGTGTCGTCACACCTAAAAGCGAAAGGTAAGAGCCGATTGGAGAAAAAAAAATTTTATACGAAAAAAAAAAATTTTTTTTGAATAAAATAAAAAACATTCCGGTAAAGTCACGAGGACAAAATTACCTAAATGCAGTCAGTCGTACCAACCACAGTATACGGTAAGTCCCGACCGATCGTATAGGCAGGAAAGTAAGAGGTGCTATTTATCGATAAAAGTCTAACGAAAAAAAAAAATTACTAGCAGCATAAAGAAACTGTCACTAGCGACACCGTTCGAGAAGCGACGAAGTGGGGAATGAAAAAAAAGCGGCGCCTCGACTTAGCAAAAATATTTCCTCGCTGGGCTCCCACGATCGGTTCATGGTCTTGGCTTAGCATAGATATATCCGGACGCCTTGGACACGTAAGGGTACGGGTTACCTGCGATGCAGTTCAGCGCTAAGCGCCCTTATGATACGCGCCAGTCAAGCTGGCCTTGCCGCGTGAAAGGCACACGGAAACCACCGCGTCCATCTTGTTACGTAAACCCCCAAGTTTTCATGAGATATCTGTCCAGGCGAAAGAACCTCTCTCGTGGAGTCGAGTCGAGTCGGGCCGAGGTGGAGGAAGGGAGAATCCGAGAGACGGGATAGTCGTGGATTCCCGATGCTCGGGTCTTGTCGTGAATAGCGGCGAGCGAGATTAACTAACCTATAAAGTACCAATAGAGGTTGGATTAGGAAGATTAGAGACTTTATTTCTCGGTAAAAATCTATTTGAAAAAATAAGTAAATAACGAGGTCGAACTAGGAAAAAAGGTATTACGAGTAAGTAATGAGGATAATAATAATAACAACACGAAAGATAATGTATGCAATATTTGAAGTTCAAACGACTTCCTTCACTTTTACTCAATGAAATGCCTTAACCGATGCCGATCCAAGTATACATAGTTGCACTCATCTGCCCGGGAACTGCATATCGGTATACTGCACTTACGGCATCGCAATCCACGAATACGAACTTCCTATTGACCGGCAGTGCACGTGTACGCCGATCGTATTGGCGTTTGCGTGCAATTGCAATTATGCAGCGTGCGTACCGTGAGAGTAAGAAAAATAATACAGAGAACAGAGCAGTTCTTGAATTTTCTCTATGCTCCGTCGAGTCTTGGAGTTTCGAGCTTGCATCAGATATACACGACAGAGTCCTATTAAGATTTTTCGTTGTTTCTTATAAAAAAAATAAAGCTGAGATAGCCGGATGCTACCGAGACGCTCGAAGTCGTCGATGACTTTGATATTGCGACATGTTCTTAACGTTTTCCTTGGCTTCTTTTTTTTCCCCCGTTTTTCTTTCATTTATTTATTTCAATCAAGGTGCAACAGCCTCTTGCGAAAATTCATGTGGCCTGAAAAAATAAAGCGCCGATAACGAAACCCTGATAAAATGTTTTATCGTGTTTGCCCGATGCGATAGCCATGCGCAAAAATGAGGTTGAAATTGCAAAACTGCACGAGGCTGGCAGGGGGGAGGGAGGGTGGCCAGGAGGTGCAACAGCCAAATGGATAGGAGGTGAGGAGGAAGCAGAGATACAGGGACGAGAGAGAGGGAAGGAGATTGGGAGAAGAAGACAAGGACAGCATCCGATGCACCGGGAGTGGGAGTTGCATTTGATGCACGGCAATCGGTGGTGCAGGAGGGGGGTGGGGGGGGGGGGACTCGTAATCTAAGGGGCTTGTAGACCTATATCCGGTGACCGATAGATAAACGTGCCTTTATCGTGGATTCGCATGAATCTTTCTCTCTCTCTCTCTCTCGCACGCAGCAGGCTGACAAAGTGAGAGGAGAGAGAGAGAGAGAGAGAGAGAGAGAGAGAGTACAAACTTTTTAATGAAAAGTGTAGCTAGGTAGGTACTCGTTTTTATGCGATGCACTCGCGCTTACTGCACTTTGCGTCATTCAAGGATTTCATTCTTTACTCTTCTACCGTGCAGCATTCTCTCTCTCTCTCTCGCTCTCTTTTTTTAAATACCTAACGCGCTGCGCGCTCACAGATAATTTCTCAATGCACCGAATACCAATCGCTCGGTATCGGCAACGACAATAAAAATGCATGCTGCATTCTCGCATCAATTTTATTCAGAAATATTTTAAGCGAGCAATTTTTCCCAGGAGAAGAGAGGGGAGACGCGAGGGGGGGGGGGGGTTGAGAAAGTGAGAAAAGTGCACGTTGCGTTTATGAACTATTCCGATATGCAGGCTAACGACGTTACGTAGGTCAGAAAAGACGGTATGATAAATATTAATATTAAGGAGGAAGGAAACACGATGAAAAATAGTGACAGGGACTGAGTGGCAAAAGATGCCGCTTGCTCCTTGCCAGGGCGCCTAGTCTTGTATTAATTGATCGAAATTAGAGTGACTTAGCGCGCAGCAGTCGGGATACGTCGACGTTAGCTGGAACCGAGCGCAAGTGCAATGACCGCGCGACGTTGATTCGACCATCCGATGACGCACAGCCCAATGAAATAACAAAAATGTATTTTGTAAACAGTCACCCGGTATCTGGTTTGTTCAGACAAAAATTAACGCACATGTGTCGGCGATAATACGCATCTAGAAAACACGGCTCGATTTTCGCAACGTAAAAAACAAAAAAACAAAGGCCCCTCTTTCGCCGGGAGTATAGGAAAATTTTTGAACAGAGACGACAAAAAGTAACTTATGCGTTTCGTCATGCATGCACATTGCACACGTATGCACTCTGTGCGATAGGCAATACTTACTGAATGGACTATACATATGATCTCGACACGTGTGTCAAAGTACTGTTCGCTTTAATTATGCAGATTGCGCATGCGCATTGGTTACTAGGATTTTTATTATCAAAATTATCAGCAGAATTATTCGATGCGCTGGATGCACCAAGCCGATTGTGAAGAATGCAGCAATGAAAAAAAAATTGTTTTCTAAGAACCGTCCGATCGATTAAGACGTTACAGACGAAATAAGCCTCTTCCGTATCTACTTTCTCTACTTACTTTTTTTTAAATCTTTCTTCTTTTTTTTCTCTCAGCGCATAGAAGCATTACGGAGCAACCAGTTAGATGCAGTTTGCACTTTTTCACTTTTTTCACGTCCTGATCATCCTCGACCAAGGGAATTGCACCGTTGTGCATGGTAGCCTTAAACTCTTCAAGGTCCTCTCTTCACGCCTAAATTGCCGGACGTAAGGTTGCTGCCAGATATTTTTACTCTCGATTCCCTCTCTTTCACTTTCCCTCTCTCTCGCTCGCTCTCCTTCTGCTCGCTCCGTTGCACCAGACCTCTGGATGCAATTTTCGGAACTCGTCTGCAGCAGATTCCACCATTCCCGTACTGTCTACGTACTTTTGCACGTACGTACATTCCTACCGTAGCTGTTTACGTGCATACGCGTGCGTGCGTATATGGACAACTGACCTCGAAGAGGTTACTCTCCTCCAACGGCCCAAATGTTAGCTGGAGTGTAATATTGAAAAAAAAGGAATCGAGGTCGTCCTTTGAAGTTTGCTTGAGGAAGGTCGGAGGCGGGCCTAACCTTAGCCAGCATTCGGCAGGTAGACAAGGCCCAACCTTGAGAGGCGGGCTTGGATCGGGGTCCTTCGCGATTCTTTTTAACTGGGTGAGCTCCTCCGTGGTACAGGTCCGGCCAAAAGGGCTTTCGTTGCTCCGTAACAAACTTTTCATACAACTTTATAGAATCTTTTCGGATGCTGAGTAGCCTAGCACTGTAGCGCGTGGGGTATGATCTTTGCAATGGAATTACAATACAGAGGTTTACGCGATCTGCTATTCCGACTGTGTGCACCGTACGAGAGAATTTCAGGATGCACTTACTTGGGGCTTTAATACTATTTTGGATGATATTGTACAAATAATAAATTCATACCCAACGCAAAATGCATTGTTACTTGGAGTTTCTGTTTTTGCGATAGTGCGCATGCATTAAAGTGATGCGCACACGAATCCCCATAGGTGTAAACGTAAACTTGGCTAGTCGTGGATTAATGCTCACATATGTTAAGCGAATAGGCGACGCCCAAGACAATGCGAGAGCCCTTTAACGTCCTTTTCTCACCTTGTGCCAGCATCGCCACCCCCTATTAACGAATACTATATACGTACCCTGAAACGCGATCTCGGCAAAAGATAACAGCGTAGGGTGATACCGCATATACATATATATCACATAAAAGCGCATACACTTGGAAATTAACCATAACGATGCAAACCCCCACAATGTAACATCATATAGGAAATAAAAAATGTTTACAATTAAATATATGCATAAAAGAGGTGAGAGTAAGTTTTTTTTAGAATCCTTCCAAAAAATGTTCAAAAACCTCAAAGTCAAAAACTATCAAGTAATATCGAAATGAAATTTCGACTAAAAAAATTTGGAAAAATATTGTGCCCACAGGGACTATGAGTCACCAGGTATAATTCCTAATATTCTGTATTAAGTGATTTTGATGAACGATATCGACGCATTCAGTGCTGCAGGAAATACAGGAGTCTCAGCTTCCTACGGCAAACAATACTCAAGCAAATAAAGAAATGTAAAGTCTGCCTAGCCTGTCTGTACTCCGGGTACGACATACGCGATACGTTCACGTACCCGGTGGCCAAATTGCAAAGAGTGTCGTGAAAAAAGGAAAAGTAACAGCTGGCCTGGTGCATACCGTCTTTTATTCCTACTCATTATATAATCAAGCCTCTGTCTCACTGGCTACACAACCCCTCGCGTCTACATTTCGCCTCCACCTCGTGGGATTCCTCGAAATGGAAAGCACAAACGCCAAGGCGTACGCAGCGTCCCCGGCGACTTAATCCGTGCGTCCCGACGCTACAGGGTGACCAGGACAAAGTTAATTTATGGTCACTCGTGTTACTTTACCGTGGCAAACGAGCGCATAAACCGAGTTACCCAGGGCGACTTCGTTAACTCCGCATGGTTTTCTATGACTGGAAGTTCATGATTTCCCGAGTACCCAGTCTTGCCAAAATTCCAAAACTGAGGAAAAAATTTTTAAAAAATAGGTAAAAACAGGTAAAAGCAGTACATACGATTACAGGTAATTGATCTAGAGAAAACCTAATGGCACTAGACCCCCGTCGATACATAACAACGTACTAACAACGGTGCAGCACACCTGTGTACTAGGCTGAACTATCGCTTGGAAGACTTTAGCGTTAGTTTCCATGATTACGACAATCCTAAACCCCATTGCGCTCTTACGTACCGCAAACCTTATCCATCCGAACTCGAATGCGGGCGCCAATACTGAAAGGGCAAAACTCACGAAAGAAAGATAAAGCCTCGTCCACAATCATCGACACGGACCACAGAACGTAAACCAACCAGCCTAGCGACTGACTAAACTCAAAACAATATAAAAGCCCAGCGTAGCCCGTGCGTCTCTATAACTACCTATTTGTCTATCAATCTACAACGCACGTATATATATACCCAACCAACCTACGTACGCCTGCACATGTGGCGACGCGAAAATGCACGACGGCCATCGAATCGCTGGTATACGACCTACTAAAAGCGCCTTACATAACCCAGCATACCTACGCCTTTACCGATCCTTAGCATGCTTTTATGTAAGTGCCTAGATTCGCACGGGTACCCGCAAGAGATCCTTGTACTACCCCACGCCTATGCAAACTTTCTGCAAGTATATTCGGGATCGTGGAAATTCACGTAAAAACTATTAACATCGATAACACCATTGACGAAATCTATAAAATGAACTTTGAATTAATTAAATATAAAAAATGTGCGTGTCTACGTTCGGATGCGTCCCGATGCACCTGCCCGATTGAGAAATCGTTATCGCGAGCGGACTGTAGTGTCGCGAATTCTTCGTCAACTTTTGGCAGACAGTGTACGGGGTAGGAGGGAAGCGGGGAGATTGGTAGGAAGGATAAGGAGGGACGGGAGGGGCGAGAGGGGAAGAGGAGTACTGGCAGTTGGGTGAGGTCAGTGTCGACTGTTCGCGGGTTGGACCGGGCCTGAGCGTTGGGCCTGTGTGTTGGGTCGTGTGCACGGCTGTTGACGGTGCAACACACTGTGGGTTTATGTCCGTGCGTTGCGGTACCGTGCACTGTGCACTGTACTCGTATATATAAAGAATGCACTGTACCTACCACTAGGAAGGGATCCCGGTGTGTGCGTCCGCCTGCGACGGTCCCGGGTCTCGCAGTGTTCGCCAGAGGTGCATCGCCCTCCGTCGCTGCGTCAAGGCCAGCGAAAATACTTGCTCGCTCGCTATATAGCTATGAGCACGGTCACTCTAGTAACCGCCGAAAGGCCCCGTCCTACGCCAAAGTCCCTCTTATCCCAATGTGGGTACAGCCTTGCGCGAGAGCGCCGGGCTCTCAAGATGGAGAATGCGCCATGTTACTTTGAGAGAACCTAACCTCGAGACGGGGTCCGGCGGGTTTGTAGGCCGGGATACGACTTGGGGTATTGGGACCTAGGGCGTTTTCAGTAACGAACCTGGGTATACGTATACAGACGGAGGAACTGGGCCGGGCCCGTAACTGGTTTTTCTACTTGGCTAGATGGCGGATTAGTCCGAGCCTATCTCGCAGCTCGGCAACTGTCATGGCGGCCGGCCACGTGCTCCGCTCGGAGATTTATTAGCGATCCGACTCGATTTGATTATCAGGTTTGGGTATCGGTATAATGGGTATTGGGATGTGCGTGAATGGGAGAGTGTAATAAAGAAGTGGGAGGGGGGGTATGGATAATACGTAACGTCGTTATTTTACGAGGTCTCTTCTTTACCGGGAGCAATTGCTCGATGCTGCTATCTGATTTATCCGTTAGGCGTTACGACTCGATTACTTGCTAGTAAGGATCGCGCGTTGCGCTGGGCCTTGCAATTTTGTCGTCAACCGGCAATTACTCGGTAGTCAGCCGACGCATTGGCGCTCGGCGTTATACGCGATTACGAGCTTTTTTTTTAAATACCTTTTTTTTATTATTATTATCTATACCCACTTCTTTTTTTTTCTGCCGAGTCTTTATTGTCTGCCGTAAGAAGCGGTTAAGCGGCAGGCCCGAGCCTTTCACGCTGGTTTTTCAGTAAATTAGCTTGAAGCTTTCCCGCGGCTGGATGGGCGCCTAGGCAGATGCTCTCTGGGGTGATAAAAGGGAAGGGGACCCTACGACACGAAACAGATAGCACCGCCGTCGGTACCTGAGTATGCGTGCACGTATGAATAAATAGGAACATAAATAGGCCGCTTAAAATTAGCTGCTACGAAGCAGGCGAATTGCATTTAAGATGTTATCGGGTTGAAAATGGCAAAGAGGGGTGTGAGGTGGGGGGAAGAGGAACCCTTCGGACTCGCGTCTTTTTCTTTCTACGTCTCTGCTCGTCTCTCTCTCTCTCTCTTTTCCCTTTTACTCATTGCCAGACATATATCTCCCTCTCTTTCTCTCTCGCTGTGCTCTCTAGAGAACGGGGCAGCTGCGGCGTCATGGTCAGCGACTCTCGCCACTTCCACCATTAATTTTTACATAGAAACGCGAGCGTGTCTCTCCCGCCGAATTATCCCCATATATGTAGACATTTCACACACGAGCCCATTGCCCTCATGGTTCATCCACTTTCACCCCATTTTTCACATTTTTTGTACGTTTCTTACAATTTTACCTTCATTAAATTCCCCTGTTCGCGAAACACGACCTATCCAAGAAAGAATGCGAAATATACGCGAGTAAGGTATTATTTTTGAAAAATCAGATACTAATTTCAAAATTTCCGTGTATTCCAATACGTCAAGTATGCTATCTATTGATTCGTTTTTCTTTTAGACAATTAATGTTTTTGAAAACTTTTTTTTATCTCTCCTCTATCTCTCTGCCGTCGGCCTATCTAAATCTCTTTCTCTCTTCGGCCATCAAGAGGGAACGTACACACGCCCCGGCGCTGCCAACTTTTCCAACACTTTCCATAGTAAACAAACCCTCTGCCAACCTGGCGGCACCGGCGAAGCCTCTAGCAGTGCGGCGGAGCTCTTTTGAATACTTGCCGGCTTTTGTGCGGATACTGGATCAGAGGCATCCGAGTGTGCGCGCGGGCGCGTACCTCGCGTCCGGTGAAAGAAAAAGTTGAAAACTGCTCCGCACGTTCAAGCACCTAGGATTGTGGCCAGTCATAGCCAATGGTTGTGGGTATCGGGGATTCATAGGGAATATGGGGAAGGACGTTAAGTACCTGACTAGGGGAAAAAATGATAAAACCATTCATCGGCTCATTTCCTCGTAAAAAAAAAAAACATCTCTTCTGTTATTCCGTTAACTCCCTTACATTTCTTCACTTCCTTAAAACCTCTGAATTATCGTTTCTTTTTCCACGTCCTACCGTTCTATGAGATATTGCAACCAATGTTAATAAAAAACTAGCACCCGGTTGCCCTCCTAATATGCGCATAGCCATGCGTGAATCCCTTTGACTGTGGTCCGCTGTTAGGGGTAGCCCGTTGGAAACGCGTGCATTCAGCTGCCCGGCGATCGATGAGAATAATTTGTTGCCTTTTTGATGATTGCTATTTCCCGCTTGTTGTCAAGAGGTCCAATTAACATATCCCACGTGGTAGATACGAAGGGGTGCGTACGTATAATAACGCGTAATGACAGCGCACTGTACGAATTGATTTTTTTTTCATCTTTCCTTCTTTTTTTAATCCTATCTTTATACTTCTCTAGTATCTCTCTCTGTCTTTATCTCCTCCCCCGTTCGACCAATTTATCTATCTGTCCGTCAATCTCGCGATGTTTCCCAGCCAGTCGAGAATTCCTGGCAGTTCGCGGCGCTTCGCGTCGTCCCTAACAAGCCCGTTCCGTGAGAAGTATAGGAAGAGTAAGGAGGAAGAATTAGAAAAACAATGCGAATGTGTGTATAAGACAAAGGAAAAAAAAAAGACAAGACGGAGAAGTAATCGGGTAATAAAAAGTATAGAGATTAAAATTACAGGTATTATAGCGTGTATATAGTACCTACGTATATCAAATGCGTGTATATATGTATGTGATACGTTTGGTGCACGAACAAAAAATACAATAAATTTAAGAGACTCGAACGTTCTTTTTTTATAACTAGGATTAAACGTAAGCGCCATGTCAAAGTGCCGCACGCGGTATATATAGATGTAGGTACCTATCGGAAGGCAGGAGGAACTTGAAGAGCACGAGGAATACCAGATAGCCTATAGGTGTACCACGATTCCTCTCAGTAAAACGTGGATATGATACGAGCAAACAAGAGAGTGAGAGAGATAGGGAAATGTAGTCAGGAGAGCAAAAGGGAAGACTTGCTTTTTCAGCGCGTCGCGCATCGACTGAAAGGAGACCGAATGCCCGATTCGTGAACCTGCAACGCGGCGAACCGACCACGGCCACAACGACACAGAAGGACCACGTTGATAAAGATAGATAGAGGGAGAGAGAGAGAGAGAGAGAGAGAGAGAGAGAGAGAGAAACTGCCTACATGCCTATACCTATGTACAGTGAAAAAAAAAATTACGCCAAAAGAAATACAGAGAGAAAGAGAGAGAGAGAGAATCCGAGACTATAGACACGCGTGCGGATTCACGCAGAGCGGAGAAAGAGAGACGGATGGAGAAACGAGAGAAAAGGATGAAAGTAGCTGGTGAGAGAAATAAACGCACCGGACGAAGAGAGTCGGAGGAAGAGACAGATGTGGTGGGCGAGGTGTGGCGAGGGGGGGAGCTCGAGGAAGAAGAGGAAGGAGATCGGCCAAGAGAGGAAGATAAAGAGCGACGATTTCGCATACGAAAGAGCAGGAGCAAGAGAAGGCAAGGACCCGTATACAATGCGTGCTCCGTGGAATGAACGAGACTGGCATCGGAGGGGAAGTAGGCCTACCAGAAGGAGAGGTAACGTGGAAGGACGGGGAGGGGGGATGGTCCGGGAGAAAACAAGGGAAAGAGGTTCGGGAGTGGTGGGGAAGTTGAGGGGGGGACCTCCAGGAATTTAGGGTAGGTCAGGACATCCCTCTCTTATACGGTGCTGGCAGCCTACGCCTCCTGATTTGCGCTCGCCCACGCGCCCCTTGACGGCCTAATTCACTCGCCCCTCATTTCACACCTAATGCACGCGCGCACACCAGACCTTTCCAACGAATTGATATTCCGTCAAGGTCATTATCCAATATCGGTCCTAATTCTCACCCGAGGAAATTCCTCCCGAACGTCTCTCGCTGTTTCGTTCTATAGCCTCTAATTGTAAATCGTACACCTATGCTCGAGATATAGTCTCTCCTCTGTAAAGCGTCCCCGACTACTGATAACGCACCGCATAAAATCATTATTGAGTATACAATGAAAAATGATTTCCGATCGATTCCTCTCAATGAGAATTTTTCTACGTCGTCAAGACTGCGAAGGAACACCACGTGGGTCCGTTTCTCAAATCCAAGGTCGCGACGGACACGAACGAGCACCGAACGCATGGCGTGCATCCAAGTGAAAAGTTAATCAAGAAAAAGAAGAGAAAAAAAGAAGAGCGCAAACGAGACGAAAGACTCCTCTACGCGCAGCGCATCATGGCAGGCGAATATACACAGCAGGAGCACGAGGAAGGAAGAGAATCGGTCCCCCCTTTTGGTTCCATCCAACCGACCAATGATGGTCCCCACTACGAGTGCCCAGTGCACCAACTCAATTTCTCCTCTTTTGGTACCCAACTTCAACTTGGTATCCCTACCCCGGCAACAGGCAGAAGGCACAGCGAAGCCAGCAGCAGCAGCAGCGGACCCTCCCTCCTCTTCTCAGGCCCCGCTGTTCCTCACTGGGTCCTACGGCCATTGATCCCGACCTTCACGCGCCGAACAAACGCGATTGCCAACGCCGACTTGCCGAACCCGAACCCGAACCTGCCTCAACTCGGTTTAGCTTCTCCGTGGTTCTCCCCCCCCCCCGTCCCTCGCCACCACAATACTCTCCTCTCTTTTACTCTTCTTATCCTCCCTACCCTTCCTGCCCCTACCGCTCCTCGCCTCCTGGCAACCTTCCTACCTCTCAGCTACTCCACTGCTCTCCCTACGGTCCCCTACGCCACAGGACGCTCTCTTTCTTCTCTTGCTAACCTATACCTACTCTTTACTACTCCTTTTCTCTCTTCTTTCCATCACGTGTGGCCCATTCGAAAGAGCGGGACTCCAAGAGCGTACACACTGCACACTAGAAGGGAGTCGTCTCGTAGGTAAGACTCGCTCAAAAATAACCTTCTGAGAATGCGTACGCTGGAAGAATCGAGTGCCTTGAAAAAGGTAGAATTTTCTATTACTCTTTCTCTCTCTCTCGATTCTATATATACACACCAGTCTGTATGTCTCCTTGCTATACCGTGAGAGAATTTCGAGAGTGGCTACCTCACGCTTTGGAGTACCTATATATCCATCTTATCTCCAAGGTAATGGATCGGAGTGAGACAGGTTAATAATAAAAAGAGAAATCGTCAGAGTGGTAAAGAGACGAAAGGAATGGCAGAAGGTAACCGTGTACCTACCCAACTTCAGACTGGTTAGTTTCACGCTTCAGTGACGCGTAATCGGTGATTCCTCATTTTCTTCAGTTTTGCCGCACGATTCGAGAACGGATACGGAAGGGATAACGTTATGTCTTTTTAAGAGGATTTATATTCATTCCTACAAAATAAAATAACGATAGACTTGTAATCGAGGATCGACAACGTGCTATACGCGTGGTAACGGTTTTGATTGGTCGTTAGGCCGACGGTGGCGACACTTGCGGCACATTTTCGCAACTAAGACGGGATATCGTAATTCGTCAACAGTTAACAAGCAATCAAAGGCGTATCGTAAAATACGGAACTACCGATCTCTATGGATTCATGTAAACGCGCTTTAATGGATATAGGTGCACGTGGTATGCTTTTTATTATACGTATATATGATTACTCTACACGTGTACTCTTGTACCAAGCAATCATTATCGGCTACCGTAACTGGCAGTGAAATTATACTTCGGCCTGACAACTGCCAGTGTATTTCTCAAGATCGCATTACCCATCCCGTAACACACTCGCTACGTAGACTTTGGCTCACTATAGCTACGTTACGTGAATAAGATGATTCGAAACAAGGTTATTGGCTCTGGTCGTGCAGCTGCCGCCTGCTGCAAGTCTCTGGACTTTTTCGAAGTTTCCACCGCCACCACTATGGCTACCGTCACTAGTCTACTCTACTCTGCGACTCCCTTCTCCTGGATACTAAATCCTCTTTACTCTCGGACGTCCGTCATGAAAATCATTAGGATTGAAATATTTTCAACTGGATGCTGATTTATTGGATACAAAGAAGCAAACAATATACTTACTAAGAAAATTGATTATTACTACCAGGGGCTGACGGGCTATTATTTTGAAAATATTTCGAACCATTTTTTTTACAACAGATTACATGAAGATTTATAAGAGTGATTATGAACCAAATAATTTCAACAACGACGCAGTCTGCTTGTCTTTTTTTTTTTAACAGAAAAAGTCGACGTCACGGGTCTTTGCACCAATACAAAAAAAAATTGTTACTTGGACTAGTATGGAGTCTCTTCAGTCAGACATGAATCTGCGCTATGGACCTAATCAACGACTTGATCTTTAAGATGTGACGCGGGGGTAGGTGGTAGTAGGTCAGAATATTCATCCAGCAGCATTGAAAAAACATGATCGAGTACAGTACGTCCCTAGAGTTGGTCAAGTCAAATGACTAAAAAAACGGAAATAAAGATACAAAGAGGTCGTCGAATCGGAAGCTATACTCTAAATAAGTATAAGATCAGAAGCGAACACGTTGAATAAAGGGACCAAAAGGTGTAAAAGTCGATTCGCTGGATTCAATGTTCCCCAAGTCCTCCTCCTTATCCTATAAGAGTATGACGTGACACTATATCCCATCGAAAGCTCTCTCTGGATGGATAACTCCGGGTTGGGGGTGAAATATGCGAAATATGAGAACGAATAGACTGAAGGCGTCTGAACGAAAATCCAATGCCGATTCCAGTGCAAGTCAAAAAGGATCCAAGCCCTTTCTCTCTTACCCAGATAGCAACCCTTACTTCGTTTTTATTTTTTTTCAAGGACTCGTAATAGCACCCGACACAAAGAGGATTTCACTCAGCGCGGAGCACGTTGGCTAGGTGGTCGGTATGCCCACAGAGAAAACAAGAGGCACGCGTGTATAAAGAAATAAAAGAGATATCTATGTATCCCTTATCCGCGAGCAAAACATCCCTTACCGGTATACCCTATAAAACGAAATACGTATAAACGGCATAGGGGAGTTTCGTCATAGTAAAAAAATTATTCTGGCTGACATCGACCCCTTGCAATATCGATCGGTATTAAGAAAAACGAAAATTACGTTGGTTCTTTTTTACATTTAATTATCGTGGCATATCCATCAGGGAATTTTGTCCTGGGAACAATTCAAATGATGACGATTGCACTCGCGCCGATTTCAATTCTAGTCTAGTATACGATACGCACGTGCCCTGTGAAACAGGTCACAGGTAGGCACCAACTGACAAAAATTTGTAGGATGACAATTTTGATTTAATTCTGAAAGTCAGGTGGGTATATCCTAGTAAAAAAAAAAAAGATTCTAGTCCAGTATACGATACGCACGTGCCCTGTGAAACAGGTCACAGGTAGGCACCAACTGACAAAAATTTGTAGGATGGCAATTTTGATTTAATTCTGAAAGTCAGGTGGGTATATCCCAGAAAGAAAAAAAATAGACAAAGGACCCCTAACGGTAGTGGCAATGGTAGAGGTAGGTTTGTCGTAGAGGGTATGGAAACGTTAGTACTAGGGGTTGAGGGTAGGTATGTACAACTAGACTAGAGGATAGCGGATAGCGGTGTAGCCAGGGGTGACTGGTTGGGTGAATGGTGACTGACGAGGGGGTCTCAGGAAGCCGAAGCAAGGGGTGTGTTTAGGGTCAGGGGTCAGAAGAGTGAGAGGGTATCCCCAAAGAGGGGGGGTCGAGAGGAATAGTGGATGTCGACGCGGGGCCAGGCTAAAGGAAAAACCTGGGGGTTGCTTTTTTTCCAGAGGATGAGCGATGTGGGGTGGAGCCACCCACGCCCACACAGGCCAAGCCTAGGCCTACCCCAACGTAACGTAACTGCCGGTGTACCCTTTAGACTTCAACCCAACCCCAATCCGACCACGCGGGGGCGTGTACGTATCCCGGTGCACATGTTTTCATAGAGCACCTTTTGCAGACTGCTATAGCAACGTGAACCCGTCGCCAATACAGCCCGTGGAAAACTAGCTGGAACGACGGCGATGACGGTTGCCGATGACGAAAATTCAATTCTCTCTTTCTCTCCCCTACCTCGAGCCCACCCTTCGACACTCTCGCAGATGCACGGAATAGGCGCATACTTTTCTCCCACTCCACGTGTTTCCGCGTGCACGGGTCTCCAACGTTTTTCTACTTTTCCTCGTCCACTTTTTTTCTCCTTGTCTCTCTTCTTCTCCGTTTTTTTCTTCCCTCGTCTCCTTGCATCCTCCTATTTCACAATTTCCCCCCCTATGCCGTCCAGCATCATAACGAACGTACGATCGAGCGGTCGATGCGTCTTTATTTTATTTATTTTTTTTTCCGGAACATTGATTTTCGAAGGCAGCGCGCTGCCGTACCCGGTGCGGAAGAAAAATCGAAGGGGAGCGCAATGCGCGTCGGCGTTTTGACGAAGCCTCGAGAGAGCGCCTCGCACGTTGTTGTACTCTGACTGGACGTGAGTTACGCACACGAATGCTATTGGCTTCTGTATACCGATGTACGGTGTCTTAAGGATATACTTTGGTGGAACGTGTGTATATAGGATTATATATGCACGTATAAGCCCGACGTGTTACTCGCTAGGCATCCAAGACTTAGGAAGGTAGATAGGCGCTGAATATAACTTCTCTTTGGTTTTGGAAATCAGCCTCAGTTATATACCGCAAGTTGAAGTTCTGCGTGACTTTTTGTTACGTGTTTCCTGCCGTCTCTTTGACGCCCAAGAATTTCTTGCTTTGCTACTGGAGATACGCTTCGTTCCATGCAACGTGTCTCAGGATATCATTCAGAATCTTATTTGATCGATAACGTGACACCTATTACGAACGAGTGTCTTAATATTTTATGTACAATTATGAGGATAAGGTAAGAGGTGGGAAAGAGTAAATTTTTTGGAAAAATTATGAAATTTCAACCCTTAGTCAACACCCGGGTGAACTGCGGTTAGTAACCCCGGGTGAGAACGATGAAGTATGTGTAACTTCTGGAAAGAAATTTTTGTACAGTGTATCTAGAACTTTGACGGGCAACGCGTGGTACGTTGGTACCTCGGTGTATCGATACACGTGTCTCTCCATAGTCTCTGATAATCTTTTTTCCTCTAGGGGTTATCCAGGAATCCCTATCATTTTTCCGAATTGTCGTTTTTTTTCAAAATTTCAAATATTCGATTAACTAATTTCACTCCCATACGGAAAGTCCTATGTATTTGGGAAGTTGACTTTTCGGAAAAATAAAGTTGCGAGAAGTTAGCTATTGGGAAATAGGATTTTTCGAAAAAAAAAAGACGATTTGGAAGTTTAATCATTCGGTAAAATGATAGAGACCCGTTATCGGGCTCTGTTTGCCTCTTTCTGTCCCGTTGTCGCTGTCCTGCATCGTGCGGGAGGACGAGAGAGGGCCTTACGCTTCCCTATGTGGATCAAAGAGGGACGAGGCTAGCCCCACTGTTAGAGAAGAAGGCACGCATGGCGATTACACTGGCATGAAGAGGGACGGCGATAGCTGTTATTTTTATAGCGTTACGCTAGGTTAGACTCGCGTCCGACCAACCAACGTTCCAGGCCTAACCTATACCGACGTTGGGCTTGCAAGGCTGTGCATTTATAATGCACGCAAAATTTCATGCAGAGGCGCTTCGGCTGCTTTCCAATCCTTTGATAACGCTAGTTCTATATTTAAAAATGGCCGGCTTCCACTGGCTCGTTACAAGCGACGCCTTCTCGATACTTCCGGGTACTTCCGGATACTTCCGGAAGAGCGGATGGTAACCCCATCGTTTCTGGGTTGCACTGCGCCCGAGGGCTGACCAGACAAAGTAACGTGTCCAAAGAAAAACAACGATATATCACGTCTAATTAACCTGCTTGTTCGAATCTTATATGGCACACTTTTTCTTTTTACTCAAGATGATTTACAGCGTCAGCGTAATGTATGTAAGATAAGACCGATAAGGGTTGCAATGTATTTTCGTTATTTATCAAGGTGACGAGTGGCGAAACTCCCTGGGCGTAATTACAAGGCGGATGCAATGAGAGAGTCGGAGGAGGGGAGATTCGGAAGTGGATGAAGGACTGTAAAAAACGAAAATGAAAAATAAGCGGAAGCAGTGGAAAAAGGTAAAAATAAGAAAAAATAAGAAAAATTAATTTCATTATTACAAATATATATATGAACTTGAGTAAAATTAAGGATCGTTCACAATAGCAAGATAATACTTCAAAAAAAAAAAAAAAAAACTAATACCTTGGGACATCACAGCATGGAAATTCTGAGCTAATCTAACGTAACGAAACATTTCTAAGCCCATCGCAAATACTGGATGCCTAAAATTGAAAAAATGTAAACAAATTTGGTGTGAAATTTCGCTTCATGGTCCTCAAAATAGCGATTACGCTGAAAATTCTTTGGGGACTGTCCCCAAAACAGCCACTTGTCCTCGAAATGGTCACTTCGTAAAGGAAAACGTCTCCAAAGTATCCCTTAGTAAAACTATATGAATTTACGCATATACGTATATACATATATACGCATATTATAAATAATAATTCTACTCCATTAGTATGTACCATACTACACGCATGAAATCCGTGGGTGTCGAATCAAGCGCGATGCTCGCCTATTTCTCTCTCGGATGCTGACTGACACCACGTTTATTTAGTCAGACGGGCGCCTACCCCACACCCTAATACAATGAATATCGGAAACGGCTAATTGATCGACCGTTAACCACGTCACTACCGCTACCATTCGTACAGAACCGGAAGTGCCTTGGGTCATTGGTGAAAAACCCCTATTCCAATAACGCTACGTGGACTCTTTCTCCCCCAGGGGGACAGCCATCTTGGACGTACCGATTGCTTCGGAAATAAATTTCGTAAAATCGAAGGAAAACACGTGACGCGACGCGTCGCGACGGCTGAGGGATTGCAGGCGAGTTCATCGTTCCGGCAGAAATCGCAAGTGACTAATCGATGAAAGGAACATAGATGCTTTGATTGGGGAGGGGGGCTGCGAAGCAGGGGGGGGGGGGAAGAGAAAGTTCGAAAGAAGAAACGGAAGTCAAGTTAATTAGGCGTGTCCGGTCTTTAACGTAATAGCAAGAAAGGACCCTTAGTTATTTCGATTCCGCTCGGAGATTTGGATTCCTGGTTTTTCTTTTAACGTCGCGTCGGTAAGGCAGGTATCTGTAGATACCTTCTTTCGGATTCATTCCCGATCCTAAATCGATAACGTTTCTACATTATTCAATGGTGTTTCGACATCTGGGCGACACTGCGGAGACATCAGAAGCTTCGGACTGGCTCTATTATGCATTGGCTTAACCGAGTTAATGCAACTGTAACGGCATTTAATTCAGTTTAATGTATTCCGCGGCTGAAGTCTATTAAATGGGAGACAATAACCTGACAGTTCTGATCAGCGCGTTGCCGCTCCGCCGGCGACTTCAGGAGCCTTCCGCTTCGCTTCCCACTGCGAATTAAAGCTTGGCTCTAACGATTCGGCTTTGGCACTTGTGCCTGTTGAGCTTGAAGGCTCAAATAACGTGATTCCCTTCGTGACGGTATAGCAGGCATGACGCAGGTAGTTTGTTGGATCTAAGAATAGTCGACTATGGATTAATGGGTATAAAGATATCGATAACAAAAAATTATGGAATAGGGGTACATGGGGTAAGATGGACTACCTTGAATTGGTTGAATTTTATAGGTAATCGTTATATAACTTTAGAATCGTACTGACGATATTACTTCCTCAATGGATGCCAGTCCTACCATACCTACCCCTACGTATACACTAGTAACTTATTATCATGAGATGCTTGAATATTTCGAGGTTGCGTTACACGAAGCGCGATAAAATTAATTAGCCTGAATAATTTGACATACCCGAGGTACATGTGATCCCATGAAATTCCGTGCTATAATTAGACAGCCTTGAGAAGATGGCTACTTGTTACACACCCTGTGGCTCCGAAAAGATAATCAAGGTAAAGGAAAGAGGAGCTCGCTCGATTTCCCACGATTTGTGTCGGTCAATGGGGTAAAGGACGGGGAAGTCATGAGAACAGGTGGCGCAGGGCCGGAGAGTGTGGAGTACGGAGTCGCCCCCCGCACGGAGTGTGGATTGAGAAGCGCGCGGGTACAATCTGGGTCATGGTAGGTGAACCAAGACGAAGGACTCGAGAGAAGCTCTCTGGTCCCCAGTCGTCCATCTTGGTATTGAGTGGTGCGACGGGGGATGCTTTTCTCATGGCGAAATAATTTCCCGGAAAATTAACATTTCGGGTAGAAGGAAGCTGCGGGCACGTGCATATGACCACGCGTAGGGTAGGACAGGAGCGTGCGAGAGAGAGAGATAGAGAGAGGACGACAGGGTTGCGGTAGGTAGTTAAAGCCAGAGAGTGAGAAAGATTGTGAGAGAGAAAGGAGAGTTAGTGGGAGGGAGGGAGAGAGAGAGAGAGGGAGAGAGTCATGGAACAGGGAGACAACGGGGGCCACACAGCGTTATAAGATCGATAGCTGATGTGATACCAACCCAACCCAACCGAACCCAGTCCGACCCTCAGTTCGTTCACCCCCGCGGCACATTCGCGCCATTATCTGTTCCAAATGTCGTCAGCGGCGTCGTTTCGTTTACGGTGACGCCCCGCGTCCCGACGGCAGCCCATGCCCTCCCTTACCTCGTGTCGCCTCGGCGCTCGCTGTTCGCCTCCCTTGTTTTTAAGGTTATGTGTTTGCCGCGCATTACGACCCATTCCGAGGTACCCAGGGCTCGGCTCTGGCGTTTTACGAATCCCTGATTCCACCCTTCTGCCTTGCATCCTTCCGTTATTCCTCGAAACGTCCAACCCTTTCCTACGTGCCATCCCTGCAACAGCCTCGACTTTAACCCGTTTTATCTATCCCACCGCCCTTAACCCACGTATTATCTGATAACATGAGAAAACTGTCAAGGCTTTATGGCGCGCCGTACGAAGACAGAGTAATTCCATTTTTTCTTACCCAATAAAAAATAAAAAATTCAACACATCCGTCGTATCGGAATATTCATTTAAAAAAAAAAAAAAAATAACATACCACTTCCCATCCCTCAAAACAAAACCTCCCTCGTAAACTACCAAAGTCACCATGGTAACACAGAACAGTACCACGTGTCTCAATTAACATAAAAAAATACTACAGAACGATAAATTAAATTTAAAAAATCCAAAGATTGAACAAGTATGACATTTCTCGTGCCCTCATGCCCAGACGCAATATCCAATACGTAATAACAGTGATAAGATTCGCGCCATGCGAAAATCGGCACACGATAAGGGCAGCTGTCAGCATCATCCCGGTTAAACTCTCCTACTTACGGCGGTCTCGCAGTACCAGTCACAGCCGCCGGACACCGCACCGCCACTACCACTGACGGTGCAGCAGCCGCACTTCTGCCTCGTGCGGCCTGCGGCACCGGCGGCCTCTCCTCTGTTCTCCGTATACGCACAGCGTGGGTACACGTATGACGCATAACACGCGGAACGGAATGCGTTTACGATATAGACGTGCAAGTCCTGCGTCCACCCACTGGTCAACGACATAAACATCAAGAAAGACACTTACAGACCAGCTCGTCTGTGCTCACAAAAGTTCAGCGCGATAAGCGCCGAAAAAGCACGTTGCAATAGCCGCACCGTGTCGTATGGATGTATCGATATCGAGTCAAGGTATATAATCGATCGATCCTGTAGCTATTTTCATTCATGCCCAATCTAGTACATTTACGTAACTATCAGTTACGTATAGAGAAGGGGGCTGAGGGTGGACGGAATCCAGATGGAGATTGAGAAAGTGAGGTTAAGGGATGGACGACAATTGCAGATATGATAAAGCGTGTGACGTGTGACTACGAGAGAGCGTTGGAAAGGCGCGTAGGAACTCTGGGTGGGGGGTCGGTTCGTTTAGAAAGACCGAGTGACAACAGTGGTTAGGGTGAAAGGTGAGTGGGCGGAAGAGGGGTGGGTGGCTAGAGAAGAGGGTGCTATACCCCGTGCATGACACTAACGATTTTCCGAGCGCACTTTTATCCAGCCGCTTATAGCCTGTCCTCTTTATCCTTCTCTTTCTCTCTTGGGAATATGGCTCGTGCCTACTCGATTGACATACATACACAGATGTACGTACAAGGCATCGTAAATACGTACTTCCGTTGTCTCTAGTACATGTGGATATACACGGGTGTATATATATATATACGATTGTATACATAGAACGCACGTGTGCTTCCACATGGTAAGTCCCGTCTAGCGAATGAGACTATAGATGGTCTGAGCGTGCCAAAAAATCTAATACAAAAAAGTCATTGGGATAATTATGCGTAAACGTGAAGTGTAGACTGACCACGTACGCTACTGAATAATTTAGGGGGATGATTTTGTTATCTACCACACGGGATTTGGATCAGATCCAATTTTCATCGGATAAGATTTGGGATTGACAGGGGGGTCTAAACGAGGACGTGCTGTACCTCTTCATTCACAAACTGGGCAAAAGGGAAAGTTGTTGATTTGGTTCGTACGGGGGTTATAAATGCAGCCGGGTCTCATTCCTGTGGTTGAAAGGGTGGTTGATTAACAATAGTAGTGGGCAAGTAGGCAGTTGGATCTGCTTCGGGCTAGGTGGTTGAAAAGAAAAAAAAAAAACATACAGCTTCATACCCACGGGATACATAAATAGTACAGAGTACATAGGTGGTACGGTTAAAGGTAAGTTATAATACAAGATAAACATAGGTGTGTATATATATATACAGGGGTGAAATAAGGTAGAGACAGTCCGAACGGGTAGTATACAGTTAGAGGGTTGCATTCTGCCTCGGCTTACCGTGGCGCATTCGGCCTCGGCGATGAGTCCTGGAGGTTGCAACGCGAACTGACGTAGTGTGCCCGAGATTACGCGATCCTCCGTACGTTCGTGCGACGTCGTGCGACGCGCACCGTCGTCGACGTCCCGCGGGCGGCGAACGCCTGATTTTTCAGGAACCACCAAGAGCAGAGCCAAGCGGTGCAGTTGCCAGCGGCGCCGTTAGCTTCCCTCGTGATCACCGGTTCAGGGCCGTAGGAGCTGGGTGCACGTGCCCTTTGTCATTCACCACGTATGCGCGCAGTCCGTATTCAGCCGCGTACCGGAAACGTTCCGCGGGCTCGTTTACCCCGAGGTCTTCCGGTAGGAGCGCCTAAATTTAGGCCTCCGCCGTGTCTCCTGTATTACTATGTAGTGGTTAGGCCAATCTTTCCCGGCCTACCGTCACGCATTCACCCTCTCCGATTCTAGACCTGCCTCAACTCTTTTTCCCTTAGTCCCTACCCAACGTCTACCCTTCCCTCCGTTGCGTTATCCGGCCGCCTCCCTCCCCGTCCCTGCCAGCCAGTCGGCCTCCCTGCGTGGCTGCCTTGCTGCCAGGCTGTTAGCCACCACCACCTCTCTCTATCTCTCTCTCTCTCTTGATTCTCCGGCTTCCCGCCCTTCAGGCGCCTCTTCATGCTCCGGCCGTGCGGCCTCCCCTCTCCACGCTTCCACTATCCCCTTACTTCGCCTCCTCATCCTCCTTCACCCCCCCCCCCCGGCCACCACCAACTCTACCTCCTCTTCCTACGGATTTCACCCCCCGCCCTTCCATCCCCCCCATTCTCACTACCATGTCGCTCGCTCACTCAGTAGGCAAGCGGTACGTGCCGTCTGGCCCCACGTTCTCCCTCCTACGGCCCTGGCGAGGGGTGAACGAACCTACTAAATGACGGCCATGAAAACAGCCGAAGCTCGGGCACGAAGGATGAAGGCACGGTCGAAGACGCAGGGGGATCTCTCCCTCTGGCATCCTCCTTCCCCAAGCCCTCCTCACATCCAGCCAACGTCGCGCTCCTCCAGAACTCACGGTGCCCCTCGGCCCACCCCCCCCCCCAAACTCACTCGTGCACCTCTCTACCTCTGCCCCACGTCCCTTGGCTCTTCCTCCTCTTCTTCTTCGTCTTCTTCCTTAACACTCGCGCTCCTTCTAGATCCTCCCGATTCCATCTGGTCCTCCTGCTCCGCGACGTCCTTGGGTCCTACTCCGTTTCACTCCTCAGGAACACGTCCTACGCCGCGCGACCACCGTCTCGGCGAAAATGAACGCGATTTGTTTGTGAAATTGCCACGATTTTTAAAGGCTCTCCCGCGGCGTCGCTTCCCTCGCCTTCGTGTCGTCTACTCGTACTCCTGGGTCTCTTCTTCGTACCCCTTCCCTACTCTTCATCATCCGTACCCCTGAGCCCAAGTCAAATCTCCCCACCACCCCCCGTTCCCTGTTTCTACTTTTCTTCTATACCTCTTTATATTTTTCACTTACATCTACCTGACGTTTTGCCTCTTTCCCTATATTCGAACCACCAGGAGTCACCGATCTTACAGGCATCGATATATGTCTTGGGTACTGACGTCTTGAAAGGTTTCCCAGTAGTTACTAGGTGTCTCCGAAACTACCGAACGGAAGTTCGATTCCTAGCATTGATTTCGTATGCCGTCTGTAGCATGCGTGTTAACACGACGCGTATGCGCGCTGACTGCGTGGCGTGTTCTCTTCGCACCCGTTGCCTACCTTAGCTACTCTTAAAGCGCGGAGTTCACGCCTGCTGAGGGTACGACAAGTAGGTGGAGGTTTGTTCTCCGTTGATGGATGGACGAGTACGTGGATACGAATTTTATAGAGAGCGAAGTAACACGTAAGTTCTTGTGAGGGTATGTTGTCAAGTGGATCGGGGATGGAGCACATATCGTCTACCTCTGGCATATCGGAAAGTCTCATAACGAGAAGAGTGTTATGCGCACTTGTTTAGACTCGGAACACGCGCGCCATCGCAAAAATCGACATTATAGTGTCGGCAAGCCGCGGGCCGATTGTTGGCATCGGGTTGCCTCGTAAAAGCCATGTGCATTTTTTATCCCCCTCTTTTTCATATTGTTTTCAAATCGTGTAGTCATGGGAACCGATAGGTATAGGTGGTACCTTAGCTGCACAGTGACGTCGACTCTCTCACACGTGGAGAAGGTGGTTGGAATCGGCGTATATAGGAATTTCTGTCGATTGCAGAATAACACGAGAAGGTTCAAAGGTCAGGGAGAAAGAACGGAACTTAACCTGGACATTAGAGAAATGAGAAGGTGCAAAATTGCCCCAGGAAGCCAAGCGGCACTTTTAAACTTTTCACGAGTTTCATTCGACCAAAGACCCTCGTGTTAGAACAGTTTTAGAAAGATTTTCAGGTAAAACTTGAGTTTTTAGAACTGAAAGATTTTTTTCGTAAAATAAAAATTCAGAGAATTTTTTTTCATACGTATAAAAAAAGAAACGTCAATCTTTCGCTCAGTAGCCTCGTCATGATATCCCATGTAAGTGGCTAAAATAAATTTGAGAAAATCATCCATTAAAAGTCCAGTCCAATTCACTTTAGCCGATTTTCTGTTTTCTATCGGTTTATATCAGAAACCAATAACACGTGCTTTTCAGTAACAATACACGTATCTATACTTATTTGCATACTCGAACACTAAGCCACGTTTAAGCAAAAAAGACGCGTGCTTGCACGAAAAAAAAAAAAAAAAAAAAAAAACAGAAACGGAACAGCAAAGGTAAAGAGGCGATGTCGACAGCATCCCCGAAGCCGGAAAATGAAAATGAGTCCGGGCGAGGCTTTTTGAGGTAGCTCCAGATTTAATTACGAAAGTTACGAGGAAGTGGGCTGAGCGAAACGTGCTGTGTGGAGTGAGAAAGACAGAGAAAGGTTGTGTCGGAAGGGTTAGGGAGGGTGGTTGCTTACCGACGTACAGGGGGTGAACAGTAGAACGAGGTAGAGGTTGTCGGTTGCCAACGGGGGGTAGGTAGAGTCGTGCCGTTGTGCATTTCCGAAAGCTTGGCCTGTTTGAATCTCCCGCCCTCGTACCATCCCTTAGCCATCGGCACCACCCACACAGCATCCCTTTCACCCAGCACGCGTTCGTTTAATTCCGTTGCAAATACCGTACCTATATGCTGTATCTACGTATCTCCCCTCATCCGTTCACTTTCTCTCTCTCTCTCCCTCTCATACCTACCACCATGTTCCAGTATGCTGACCAGGCCCGTTATGGATTATAACCATAACAAAAGTGGATGCTGGAGAAACAAAGTACCTTTTGCTATATACGATATACATGAACAGGTAGCATACTATAGTATATATGTACTCACATGCAGGAAGAAATTTACCAGAGCAAACTGCTACGAATTGTCGTACGATTCGCATTTGAACTATGACACAAAGCTTGGTAACTCGATTTGCTATACAGAATACGAATAACAGTGGTAAAGTGGTCTCGTGGTCTCTATACCGGACTGAAAGTTACCTGGTCAATGTATCAGTGTCTCATTGTAGCAACCCTTCCAGGGCTGTGTTCCTTCTCTAGCACTCATCTCCTCTCGTGGTGGTTCACCTTAGCAGCAGGTGCGATAACAAGCAGCTAGATATAGAGTCGCATGGAGTGTAGGACCTCTCGAGACGGGAAGCACTTTTGGCAGGAACATTTTCAGACACTCGGATGCCGGAGTGCGCGCGCGCCACACGTGGTTAAGTATTATAAGTCAATAAGAGAGTGAGCCGACGATGATTTTTACCTCAAAATTGTTTCGTCAAGTGCCCACAGTACCACAGCAAGGCCAATTACGAAAATTTTCGTTGCCAGCGGAAGTCGAGTGGCCTGACAATGACGGTAGGCACGAGACGGAAATTGCGATTTCCGCCAATTCGAAGCGAGCAATGCTAATCGGTATTAATAAACTTCAGTTCGGATCATTAAAAATGGCTAAATTTACGTGAACGCGTGGCGTCGAGTCCATTGCATGAAACTCGAAAATATAGATTATCGCACTGAATGAGGGTAGGTTAGATTCCGCGATTTAGCAGCCACCCTTACCTTTTCATTGTCCTAATCTATTTTTTTCAACCCTTTCACTTAAGCCCTTCCATAGCACGTGTCTTCTCTCTCCTTCTCTCTCGTTCCCTCTCTTGATACAGTATCGTATCCAAGAGAGCAGCTCCAAGTGCAGTAATCACTCCCTAACGTACACATAACCTTCCAACTAATCTATTACCGGTGGAAGGCGTTAACTTACCCTTGGCTGCATTTACACTCTCACTGTAATACCACGACCTTTGCGTCGATTCAAGCTCTCTTTCACTTCCTAATAAGAAGAAAACAAAAGTGAGACACACGGAACGACTTTGCAGAGTAGCACGATATTTCAGTATAAAAATCATCATTCTACCAGTACCTGTATATCGCGACGGTCCAAGGGCTGGTTATCAGTAAATCCTTATCAGGCATCGACGATTGCAGTTGCATCTGAATTTCATCACCGACACTCTCCAATGACTTTGTTCAACTGTTTTACAGAAAAATACGAATTTATACATACTACCTGGTACTTGCATCGTGTAGGAAGATGTAAACCGTACGATCATGAGAAAGGGTCGTGACTCTGGTAGCCTACATCCGAACGTGGCTATCTCTGCCTATCCACGCTTGTAGTCCTACTCACTCACGGCACTTACTCACTTACCAGTATTTACAGCTTGTCTTACCTTACCACCAACCTTGTAATATATATAGGGTGATCGTATTCGGAATGGTACATTATATATATGTATATGTATATATATAATGAAGAGGTATGAGTATCCCGCTGAGTAGGGTAGCTAGCGAGAAGGAAGGCGAGAAACTTTAATCAAACGATTGTAGGTGGTGTCGTCACTCAACCTAGGCGGGTGGTAGGTAGGACTTGTTGACTTTGACTCTTCGAACAGGAAACCGGAAGGGAGACTCGTGGACTCCCTGTGATTAGCGAAGCATGCGTCGAATCGAAATCGAATTTTGCAAGCCGTCTACGAGAGAACTGCTAGCAATTTCACTTTGCTCTCAATGGATACCTATACGACTGTGAAATTCGTATTTGGATGGAATTTTAGAAAAAAAAAAAAAAAAAATATCTACGTAAATAATTGATAATTTTTTAAGGTTATTGAAGTGGTACGTACGTAAAGGTCATCGCTCAATTCAAGATGAATTCCATAAGATCGGCCAGTCGTGCGATTCGGTGAGTGCATCCCGTCAACCAGTTTAAGCGAGACACGATGGTAGGTACTTTGAGGTGGGCATATGCACAGATGCATACCGGTGAGTATGTGCATGCACTGTCTGAGGGAGAGAGAGAGAGATTGCTAAAAGAGAAGAGAGGAGATAGGGCAGCCAGTGGCATCCTTGCAGGAACCCCAGACACGCATGCATCCGTTCAGCGAGGCGCGTCGAACCACCAGGTCTCGACTGTTTTACACTGGAGACTGCGTATCTTATAGAAAAATCGGATGGTATATTGCTTACCCAATCACGAGGTACGCAACAGCTTGATTAAATTCGCAGAAGTGAGATCTTGCTTGTAGCGTATCGACTGTCACATGCATACGTCTAGTTGACACTGGTCATAGAATTCGGTGGTTAAGAAGCGCTACGGGCGTGTCGCGCTCCCGAAACGGAGCGGTGGGAATTTGAACTATTCTGAAATCAGAGAGAATTAGTATATTGTATTGTGTTAACGTAGTTACATACGAATCACGCCAGGGTTCGCAAGTTACGTTCCACGTTGGGCTTTGGCCTACGTCCTATGACGTATCGTATGCCCTGCCGCACGTAGGTACGTGACGTGCGTGCCCGCGTGTTGGTGTAGGTCCAGGGCCCGGCTCGGCCAATGGCGTTACGGGAATTCGTGGCAGAGAGCGAGGCCGGCCAATCGCGGGGCCCAGCGCGTCGGGTTACTGACCTGGCCAACGCGTTAAATATCCCATCCTGAAAAATATCGCAGCTCAGCTCGGGGAGAGATGCAGGCATACCCCTTTGTTTGCTCGGCCACATTCGCCAGCGAGCTGCTATACGTCGAGACCGTTTGCGCTGGCTTCGTATTTCATTGATTAGTATTGCCCATTAAAAGGGCACCTTTAATTTACTCGGACTATAGCTACCCGATAGTGGATTGGGACCGATCCCTGACTAACCATACCAAAGAACATTGTACTGGAGGCTTTACAAATATTACAGTAGGTTTTTGGCAGATTTTTCATAAGCCGTTCTATGTGTACGAGGGTTTTTGAAAAATTGAAACATCCAAATGTTTTTTTTTACTACGTAAAATTTTATAAGTTAAATCCTACTATTCATTGATGTTATCGTACTATCATTCTCATATTGATATCATTTGTTATTTTTATTTTAATTTGTATTTTTTTCTTTAGCGACACTTAATATTTAATAATTGCTAAAATCACTATAATTATTTTCAAAGTTTATCCCAATGGCAATGATCCTTTCACGTCGACGGCATCGAGCTCTCCACGTCGCTCCACCAGGTAGGTACAGGATTTTGAATAATTCCCAAAAATCAAGAATGTTCCGTGATTATTATTTTATTTGTAAAAAACGCATGCATTTGTCAAACCAGCAAGTTCACAATGGATAACACAGGGTGGCCCAACCCTTGTAGACTTTTCTATCGATTACTCATCAGTTTCAGGTCCCACCTTGGTGGCCGTAATTTGCACGTAAATATTTTGACATTAATTAGAGCAACTGCGCGATCCGCAATTGCACAATACTTAGCTACTGGACATCCGGTGGAATGCACTGAGAATTCATTAGTCGACCTTACTCTGTATGATTAATTAACGATTTTTCAATTGGAACGAGTGATAGTTACCACCTACTACTCCATTGGTATTTCCCTTTTATACAATGGAAATAGGTTAATCCTTTAAAAGACATTTTGAAATTTAAATATCTTTCATATTTTTTTACAACGATCCCAATCTTTATTACGTTTCACCAAAAAAGTATAATCGCAAGATTTCCTAATGGCCAATATGCAGCGTACTCGAGAAAGTGCATCCAGATATACGAGCCGATCTCGTGGAGTAGAGGAAATGCACTTTTTGAAACGACCATGAACGTAACTACAGTAACGTATAAGGTTTGACGATTTCGTTGCGATTCGAGGCGTAAATTCTCCACGTCCTGCGTATAAGGTACCTTACGTACCATAGCGCTCAACGCGTAAACGCAGATAGTACCTATACGTACACCGGTGTATGCTTTATGTACGGAATTCCGTGGGGCGGATATGACGTAGATAAGTTAGAGTCGGTAGGTAATGCGTATAGCGGATTACGACACCCCACGGGCCAACCAATTCCACTTATCTGGGACAGTGAAAGAATATTACCCCATGGTCCGTATTTGTTACAGCCTTTCGTTGAAACGGCAGAAATTCCAAGAGCTGTCGAAACCGAGAAATAGTTGATTTCCATACAAATATTTACGAATAATAAATATAAGAGTGACGAAAATATTTTAATTACAACATACGTGATTTAGCATAGAAAATAGAAAGGGATATGAAAAAATTTACAATTTTCCTCTCACTTCATTTTCATAAATGTTGAAGTCGATATTATTCGAATGGTATCTAACCACGTGAAAGATATATCTCTTTATCGTTTATTAATGTACTTCGTATTACGGACTGTGCCTAATGACAGCCACCAGCAGCAGCACGTAGACGCATTCGCTGCAAGTGGGCTGCAGGCCGCCTCGGTAAGCCGATTATCCACCTAAATACGAAGCCAAAGCGATGCATGTGGCTTAAATTGATGTTGTTTTTTATAACAGTAAGGAAGAAGGTAATATCGTGATGCAGTTGCAAGTTACCGTTAGCGGAGGTCGTGGTTTTATAAAATACAAGAATCCTAAGATATCTATAATCAAATGTGTATATTGCTGATAAAATAGAAATCTTCTATAATGAAATTTATAAAAATTTCACTGGTACAGTAAGGTTCAAATATTTTCTCGAATTGTAATAATCGATATAGAGAATCGTGGTCGAACAATCGTACGAAGGTCGTGTATAAGCCCCGAGCCAAAAATTCGTCCCGGCGTGAATCAAGGATTTACGGCCTCGGCCTCGAGGCCATCCGAGGCACGGGCGGTGGCCATTTTTCCGTGGGCGGGATTTTGAAACCTGTTTGAGCGCTTTGAAATCTAGATAAATAGAAGAGTCGAGGGTAAAGGCGGGCGACGGAGGAAGATGGGAAAGGAGAGGAGCGAGGATGAAGAAAAAGTAAAAGGCGAATCGAGAACGAAGAATGAGGTATAGAGGACTAACCGACAGGCCAAGCGAAGATAAAGAGCCAATCGACAAAAAGTAGTTCGCCCATCGTAAGTACCGGACGGGACATCATTTAAGTCGCGTCACCTTAACGCGTGATTATATCCCGCCATTATTCCTAAGGATATAATACGTAAGAAACAAAATAATAAAAACCTTTAAATTCATTCCCGACATCCCTGAAGCTCTCGGTGTCTCAGAGCCACCTTCAAATTTGTAACTACGCATAATATACATTTTTTACATTGAAAACAGACCCACCAGGTATATACAGTGTGGCTACTATCTCGAGGTGCATCATGGTCTTGTCGACAAGCAAAGTCAGGGTGACGCTGCCACCTGACACGAAGAGCACTTACACACGTGTGTGTCAAGAGTACGATAATATATATATATATATATATATAGTATATATCCAGAAGCCACGTGTACGCATCCAGCACATCGTGCGAGTCGAGTGACCGCGGTAATTATGCCATTACCGGTATTTTTAGCAATGCGCCAACTAGTTTTCGTGGTGCATTTATAGTTCAGGAAGCGTCCAGCGTGGCGCGTCGGTAGCGCAGCGATATGTATTGAAGATCCACAGCCACCTGAAGTAGGTCATTTACGTTACCGGGGACCGTACCAGTATTACAAGATAAGATACCCACCATAGTCACCGGGATACTATGTCCACTAGTGTTTCTATAGCTTCCTAGCTATCGTCCGGAGAGTGTTAATTTTTTTCAACGATCTTGAACGTCTACGATCTTACCGGTCTTCGGACAGCTTCCCGTTACGGACGGAGTACGGGATACACGGTGTACCCGGGATAGAACGACAACGTCCATGTACCAGATAGCAAGAAGGATGCACAGTGAGGATAGTCGAAAATCAATTGGACATCGTTATGTGTCCCGCGTCTCGGAGGATCATCAAGGTAGAACACGGAGCTACATAGGTACGAGGCACGAAGTACCTCGCGAGGGATATACGCCGAAGTCAAGTAATGCATTCTGTGGAAGTGAAATGAGTGTTATTACGTGGAAACGAGTCGGTCGGCTTGCGGCCACTTCGGAAGTGGTAGGTAGATCTTTTCCCATAGAAATACCTATACACCAGGATAATGCCAGTGTCCTATGGTGGTTCCGTTTGAAATGGCATTTCGAATGCAATCCCATTGAGTTTCGTGGGCATTTCGTGTAGATGTAATATTGCCAGGTATACCACTTCCATCTGTGCCTAGGCTTCTCGCGGTTGTTTCTGGCGGATCAGGCTGTCGACCATGTTGCTTTAGGTCAGTGCCGCTTCTTTCTCTCTATCTCAGGACGTTCTACTCCCTCCGGTGGTCCCGGCTGAGTGCCAGAGATAGGATACGCAGGAGAAGAACGAAGAAGGGAGTCGGCGAGGAGGAAGAAGGAGAATAGAGGAGTACCTGGGAGGGATGGGAGCTGGTACTCAAAGGAGGAGGCGGAAGGGGAGGGAAACCGCGGTACTTGGTCTCTTGGTCGGTCGGACCTGGGTTCGATTCTTATTTGACTTTTTAGTTCCATCCTGCCCTCCTCGTACTCCTTTACCTTCGGTTTTCTTTGCCAGCGTTCGCCACCTCGCCTGCCAAGACCAAACCGTCTTGCGGATCATCCACCTGGCGCCCTCGGTTCTGCCAACCTTACGAACGCCGTGGCATTTCCGTTGTATCCAGCGAGCTACAAATTCATGGGGATCCTATTGGACGCTAGGGGATATACCGGACAGGCATACCGTGGTATGAAATATAATTTTTTTTAGTATCTGTGAAAATTTATTTATCGGCAGGTCTATTCCAATTGGATCATCATGTTGGATGGCAGCTTAGAAGCTGAAGTATTAATATCAATTTGAGCCGTGGGGTCTTTTCGTTCTAGCCTCTAGAAGCCACTTTTTATATCACTGAAAAATTAAAACTCTCATCCCGAGCCGCAGCTACTCCTATACCATCGATCAAGGTACCTTCAAACGATTTGCGATTTGAACTATCATTTCTTTTTTTTCTAATTAAGGGTTCCCCAGGACTGGCAGCCTGTGATTATATCTACCTGGGGCGAGGGTCCGACGTCGTTCGTTGTCAACTGCAATTTGCGAGGAGCAGTCTAGTTTTGTGGTCTACCCCTGAGCTCGTCTACTTACTCTCTCTCTCCCTCTCCAGCTTGCTCTATCTCTCTTTCTTGCTCTTTCCATTGCTCTGCTTCGGTCTCTCTGCCCTTATCAAGTAAACGAAATTGCATCCTATTGCTTATCATAAGGGATACCAAACGGTTAATCTGCCGGAACAAATACGTCGTGACGTATTACAGCAAGTGCTTTTTGGTTTCATAATTAATTTTGACTCGACTGTTCAAGGGTTCAATGGCGAGGATGCTGATTTATCAGAGGAAAATGTAACAGGACAGGATGGAAAGGACGAAGGACCATGTCTATGGTACCATTGGTTACCAAGTGCTTAGGTAAGTATATGGACAGTGTAACAGCTGTCGTTACCCAGGCGCAAGCTCAGTCGTGACTAACCCCTGTCTACTTGCCAATTCTCCATAACGTGTCCGAAACTACCCTGAGGTACAATTAGCGGGTTACCCTAGGTTGTCATCTGGCACAGAAACTGAATCAATAACGCATGCACGCGTGGTCGACCCACTAACAGTCTACTTTAGCCTGAAGGACGCGTGAGCTACGAAGTGACGTTTAAAATGAATTTTAAGAAAGTAGCAAGAGCGCCCATAATGACGACAGAGAAAAAGCTCGGGCAGCCAAGTGCTCCGACTTCGTTAATTAATGTCACTCCTGTCCTTTCAATTTGTTCATTCGCTAATGAGAAAAACACAGGAAGGAAATCTGTTGAATGTCAAAGAGATTCTTCCTCCAATATGCTTTTCTTTCCTTATCCCAGCTTCTTTGCTCTATTTCGTTCTGGTCATCCTTCTTTTTTTTTTTTTTAAACCTAACCTTACGACCTTCTGCTTCCTACCGTAGACCTCCACCTTATCCTCATTCTCCTCCTTACTTTCTTCCACCTTCTGCTCCTCCTCCCACTATTCCCCTACGTTCTCTTTAATTAACACTCCGTACCGAGTTGTCATACGACACAAAAACTGGATCGATAATGTATACACGCGCCGAGTAAAGGCGTACCAGAAAGTTTCACCTGCGTGAAGAAACTTTCGGTTATTCGCTAAATATTTCATCTTTTATTAGCATTTTTTTTTAGAATTACATTTTTTTATGCTCTTCGCAGAGTATTCCTTTTTTTCAACTGAACCAGTTGAGTAACGAGTTATCACGTTTCTGGATACCAAACCGTCATGCGCCGCGAATGCTCTTCACTCCGCAGCGTTATACAGCCACCTGCTTAAACGTTTCAGTGGGCTTTACGAGCAGTCTAATGGCAGCTAATTCAGCCTCTCATTGTTCCTTTTGATCCTACCTCTTTACCGCATACCTTAATCTTCATTTAGATTTCGTGCATGAATGGCCACCGTGCCTGTGCCGTTCACTGAGAACGTCAAGTACATTCGTACCAGCTGTCTCCATGGCTGTGAGTAAACTTTACGTATGAAAAGAATATATTTCATATTGATTTTACTCCTCGTAGAACGGTGCTCTCTGCTCCATTTTTTGAGTCGTAGAATAAGCACCGAAAAATTCCAAGCCATTGAGCTGACAACGAAGCGTCAAATTATACAGCGAGAGTGTATACGCTGTTTCCCCTACTTCCTTTCTCTCTCTCTCTCTCTCTCTCTTGCTCTCTATTTACCTTCTTTCTCCTTCTAGTTTTCATATCCGCTCTACTTTTTTTTTTTTCATATGTATATATATATACACACGTATGGCAGTGGAGTTAAACGATAAACGCTAACTAAATAATCCGGTGTGAAATAACACAGTCGCGCCAAATACTGCGGCTCGTCCATCGCTCTTTATGACTATTTCGCCATTGTGATTTTCAAACTCACTCTCACTCGTTCCCTCATTCAATAGGAGAGTCCCTCCCTCTCTCTCTCTCTCGCATACGAAGAGGATACGAGGTGGCGCGTGCCGTTCCTGACAAAACTTTTCACGGTGACTCCTCTCGTAACCGGCCCCAGTTTTGTCCGTGTTTCCTGGACCTACCCCAAATTCCCCGTTAGGCCTTTCGGCCAAGCGTAAATTCACGAGGGGACAAAATATACTCCGCCCTCGTCTGGCCCTAACCTTCCCCAACGCCCGGGGCGTGCTTCCACCGTCGGATAAGAATTGTCACTCGCGGTACAGCCTACCCAATAAATATTTCGGAGAGTACCCGCCGTACGTATACCGTGACCATGTGGCTAATGGGAACGAGGAAAAAAAAAGTCTTTCGTTAATATTAAATTTCACGTGTAATACCGAAACCATAATTTCATCTACAAATTGATTCGCATTACGTTAGAACAACTATCGTGCATAATCTGTAACAATAACGAGTGAAGAAATTCAAATTGAATGCTGAAGTCGCTCGTAAATCATAGTAACTGCCACCACGTGATGTTTTCATATAATTAATTACACTAAGATTATACGTCTAAGCGGACAAGAAATGCTCATATCCAGTATATACCTATTAAGGAAAATAAAAGAAATACTGTAAAATTAACACGCGACCGTCCAGACACTTTTACCAAAATTTCACGTTGACGTAAACAAAACTTTGCTACATTTAGTTCATTCGTATATACAACACGGTCATTGACGCGGTACACTTTTATCGTTAAATATAGTTAGAGGAACACACGACGGGCTGGTCGGTAGGTAGAGTTCGCTAGGCGGTAAGGTAAGGTAGGTATATGAAGGTAGGTAGGACGGTAGGTACATAGAGAGGTATAGTCAAACATTTCTTCTTTTTTTTTCGGCTTTTGAGATTCCCTTGGCGCCACGACACACGCAGCAAAAGCACTCTGTACACGGTTGAAAGTACTTGACGCGTTCTCTGTGCGACATACAGGAGTAATTTTTTTAATACTCGATTTTTACCCTCTCTTATCCACCCGTTAAGTGAACCTTAAGCAATCCCACGGGTTATCGGAATCAGATGAATCTTTATCCAGACGGAGGCTGCTGTCAGAATCCGAAGAATGTCTGACGTCACTGGTGGATATCGAGGGAATTCGTGGATGCGTCTCGGCGTTGAGTTTTCGCGATCGCGTGCACACACTGGCACGTAACCACTGACGAATCGCAGGACAGCGCCAAGGGAAAGCGTCCGGCCAATCCAAGCGACGCAGTCGAGGAGGGCTCTCCCGTGGTTCACTCATATTCGGTGAGTGACCTGCACCTCGTCTCAACGACTACCAGCCAAACATTTATATGAGTACTGCCCGGCCTGAAAATATCGCCTTCCCCCTGAGCCCTGACCCTCCTCAACGTCCCACGCTAAATATAAAATCAATCATCGAGCGGATCCACCTCGTGAAACATTCGACCGTCTCTATTCGTTTCATCGATACGTAAGGAGACGACGTGAACTTTGATCCGGGGAGGGCTATTAAAATGAACTTTCATGTAAACCCGACTTATCGGTCCTTGCCACGTGTTATATACGTACAATGACCGTATACAGTCACTGCATCAAGTTTTCGCAGTGGCGAAGAAATTATTTAAAATTCATAACAGCCTTTCTTACCCGATCGGTCCAGTAGCCACGTGCATCCGCCTTTTTATCTCTAGCAATTTTACGTTCGAGGTCTTGCGCACCAGAGATGACCTTAATTTCACTTCCGCCCACATTCGTCGGGCAATTTTATCGCAAGGGTCCTGCAGCTTCGTGTCGCGTTTCTTTCTGTAAAACTGAGTGGGGGGCATGCGACCTCGATGCTTTGCGTATCCATTGCGATTCTTGTGATTTGGCAAGGACTATCATAATGGAGCGTATACGGGAGGAGCAACGTGGCGACGAGGTACCACGAGTCTACTTTAAATTATGCAGCGTGCATATTTTCCGGTCTGTTTGGTGGGTCTCAAAGCCTAACCGGTAGGCCGGCTCGACGTAATACCGGGTGACTCGGAAGGAAGGAAAGGCGAAAACGAATTAATGCACTCGTTTCACGGGATCCGCCGTTACGCATTTCCTTCTTGCGCGTACTCGCGGTCACGTACGAGGACGCGCGTGTACGTATACGCGTAAGAGTACGCATAATACGTGTTGGAGAATACCCCCCTTTCATCCCCCTGCCCGATCCCACCCCGTCAACGTTTTTTAATTTTTTTCCACCGTGCCTTTTTTTACTACCGCTCTCTCATCTCACTCCCTCTGTTTTTTACTCTCTCTCTCGCTCCCCTTTTTTCAACCTTTTTTTGCAACCCTCGCGCCGGTCATCCGTTGCGGAACGTAATTCGAGAGTCTCAAGCGCCTCTGAAACGAGGCTCCCAACTAATTCGTCCGAGCGACCGAGGAAAAGAGGTGGCTTGTATTTTCACACGTTGCTGATTTAACTAACCGCATTTTTTTTCCTCTCTCCGTTTCTCTCCTCGTTCGTATTCTTTATATCTTTATCCTCTTTCTCTAGGAGTGCGCGGTACTTGCGCGCATTGCTCGAGACCGCTCGTAGCGATTCGCGAAAAATTGGTCAGAGTTCAATTTAAATGCCGCTAACGTGTTACTTGTCCATTTTTTTTCCTACGTTGGTAACGCTCTCCTATACCGTCTTGTGTGTGTCTTAAGTATGGGTTTTTTTTTCTTTTTTAGAAAATCAGGTTACGCTAAATTGTCGAGTTACCGCAGTCTGCCTCGGTCTGATTCGGCGACTAGTTGCGTGTGTGACATGCTAGCGTAGCGGAGCCTCGTATGTGCTATATGCACTTACGTATTGCCGGTGGGCACTATAATAAGCAGTGTTCCATTAGCTATTACGAATAGACTCTATTCGAATGGTTCAAAGTCCCGCGATACGTTGTGCTGTTAAAAATTGTTTAGAATGAAGTATACGTATACGGAAGTACTCCTATGATATAAGGGATGATTAAGAACTAAAAAAAAAGTCAAAAGTACTGTACGATAAAGCTATAGGTTTGGGGATGATAATGATGACACGTGTGAGGGATGAATTTTTTATCATCCAAATTACACCCTTACCCACGACCACTGTCCAGTTTGGAAACAGTCGCCAGGAAGACCCACGATAAAATCCATTTCGTTAACCCGTCCAAAGAGGCTTCGGAGCGTCCCTGTTCTTCCCTGTCCTGGACAATTCCAATAACCGACAGTTCAGGTAGAATTTTTCAACTTCCCACCCTGCGTTTTCGCGCCACCCGCGAAGCACACTCCCTCCTCGTAATTAGTATACTTAACAGTGTCCGGGGTGGGGAACGTCAGAAATCCTGCAACTGTCGTATCAGGGGGTTGCCGCTTCGCCCTTCCTTTTTTTCCCTCTCTTTTTATTCTTATTTACAGGAAAATTAATTGCCCGTAATTATTACTTGCGAGAAGGTTCACAGACCCTTTGGTCCTATTGGGAATTTCAACACGACGCTCGGTATAGAATTGTTTAGATATCATTTTGCAATGACCCCATGATTCGTTACAGAGATACATAGCGGGTGAGACTTAAATGCATAAAAAAAACCCAAAAAATATTTTTGAATTTTTAACAAATTATCATGAGATTCCCTCGTCATCCCCTATTCTTCACCACTTTTTTGGCAAGTCATTCGTACACTTTCCACATATCCCCCTCTCCCTCTCTATCTCTAGGTACCAGATTAAATTAGCAGCATCAGAGTAGTCCCACCTCCCATCCACCAGGGTCCCGACTCTCGAACGCAGGGGTGCGTAACTCTTGAGTAGTTTCTAATTAATGACTGATTGGCAGCCGCATGCTGCTACGCTCCCACCTCCTCCTCCTGCTCACCCCACCCCCACTCCCACGCTTCTTTTACAACCCTCCTCACCTTCTCTACGAACCTCTCGAACCTCCTCCTCCTCCTCCTCCTCCACCACCTCTTTCCTCCTACTCCTCATGCTCTACCGATCCCTCTTTACTCTTCACTCTACCCGCGAACCTCCCATCTGGCATCGATTAATTCATTTCGTTTCTACTAGCATGGGGCACGCGCACCCAGTTCCTTCTTTGGGCCGCACGCACGGAAAATCAGGTGAGTGAGTGGGTGAATAGAGCGAACACGGCGAATAGGGCGAACGAATGAGCGACCGAGTTTAATTCACTCGATCAGCCCTGAGTAGCCTTCTATGCTTAATTACTCAAAGACGTTTTATTAAAAAAAAAAAAAAAAAAAAAAAAAACCAGCCTCGATGATATCCCAGAAACACCTGACTATTATTGTCAATGGGATACGGCTTACGCTCAATTTCATTGCGTTACGTATCTTGCGTTAGCTTAAGGCAGTATCCCACGGAGCTACACAAATTTACAAGACTCTATACTGTCGTTAAAACTTTTTCTGAATATCTGTACCATAACTATAATACGTGGCTATATTAAACATTGATCATTACCCTACTCGACTACCTTTGCAGCTCATCTATTTTTACCATATATAGTATTCACGTGGTTATGGATTTTTTTTGTATACGAGGGTGTCAATTTCCAGACGAAATATCGTTTACGATATTAGGGTGCAGCTTTCCGTCGCTTCCTACGGACAATATATGACGTTCGAGCGGTGAATTTTCCTCGCTGAAATTGTCCATGGAAGGAAACCTATGTATTATGTAATGTACTTATACGTATGTAATATGTGTTGCGAGGGCTCGTCCGAATACTCGATGAAAGATCCATCCTTTATTTTGTTTGAGTATATATATGTGCATTACTGTACATAGTACGGTACATGTATATTCCATATATACACGTTATATATAGGTATAGAAAATATACATGTAGTTCCAAGCGAACACGGCAGATGCGCAGTTTCGCGAAAGTGACTCTATGATTCCAGGGGGGTTTTATCACCCAATCTTATCTTTACGTCCGGCCATTTTTCTTCCGGCTCTATATAGCATTATACGGCTTATAGGTATAACATTAGCCGTTTATTAATCGAGCTTTGCACTAATATCAGTCAGGCGCTGCAGTTACCAGGATCGATCCTACGTGGCAGCACGAGAAACTTGTGGCAACGTGAAAATTCGTATTTAACTTAACTGTTGTTCCTTATCATTTATTTTATTTTTTTCTTAGCCCTACCACCACGTTTTTTTTTCATCATCGTGATATTCGCACCCTTATTGAAATTCATTACCGTAATACTCACGACCTATACTAATTCACAGGCTCGGGACTAACTCGCAGTGCAAGGGATAGCGACACCAGCTAAAAGAAATAGTGACAGAGAATAATAAAACGCGTATACCAGGTAAGAAACTTTTTTTTTTCGAATAAATGACACGGGGTAAGGGTCTCTCTGTTTCACGTATAAAAATGAACGTAGCTGCGTTCATCCCTTGATTCGAATGGGTATAAAAATACGAAATATCTTTGATGTAAATCAAACGGAGTTTTCTAATAAATTATGTGCATGGTCGCTGGCATCGAAGGGGTACTTCTGGTGAATACGCCCCTTTTCGCTGCACTCGCTCGGCCCATCACTTATATACGGTGTATTCAGCGGATCATACACACATAGCGATCCCAGTGTACATGGGTGGATGCGTGGGTGGATGGGATGCGTGCGTGGATGCGTGCATAGTGCCCCGCGTGCGTAACGCACTCTACAGTAGGTAGGTAGCTAGGTATACCTTACACCCCTATATCCACGGCTGGTAGAGAACGTAGCGAACGATCAAATAAAAGCCCGTGTTTTCCCCGATATTGAACCCTAAGCTAAGCCTAACCTGCCCCAACCTCCAGCCACAACCAGTGGGGCTGATGGGGGGAGAGAGAGAGAGAGAGACAGAGTGTAGGAGGAAGCCACCCCAACTGCGGTCGTTGACCTCACGCACACCCCGTCCAGCCCGAGCCCACCCCTCAGGGCCGACGACACTGGTGCCGTCTCACAGAAAAGTATTGCACTGGCATCAACCCTTTTCAACGCTCTTTATATCTTCTTGGGGTCTTGGGGTGCCCCACAGTTTCTCAAGCCACCCCCCGACGTCTCGATTCATTCAGCTTCGTACCCCGGTCCCCGCGTGAATAAGTATTGCGTGTGACTGAACTGTTCCCTTTTTTTTTTTTTATTTTACGCCTTCGTCCTGTTCTATTTTTTTCTCTCTTCTTCTACTTTCTTTGTCCTTTCGTTTCCGGTTTGTTTTTTCTTCACCTCGTGGCGCTCCTCCGACTTCCGGGTATGTCCCGGTGCCCTGGGGTTCTGGGTGTATGCCGTTTTCAAATCCTTCTGCTTCGGCGACACTGCCCGTCAACCCTTCGGAGGATCGATTTGAGACGCGTAGAAAAATTATGGCATACCCCTTTCTCCCTTTCTCTTTGTCTATCTTGTTATTCGTGCGTCTGTCTCTCTTCGTCTACCGCACCTATCCCTGCACACATCCTTACCCATCTACGTTCACTGCTCTGCCTCTTGTCTTATGACGAACCCAGATGCTACTGGTATGGTATCCATACGTTATAGGTAACAACCCCTATTTCTACTTAGGGTTTTAGTAGTTTAGCGTTTTTTTCCCCCCCTAGATCTATTTTAATTATACAGTCCACCCTTTACTAACCTGACTGTATTAACTTTCGAGCATGGTAGGTCCTGGATCGCATGTACACAGGGTATATACCGAAGGGGTAGTCGCTGATATTTATAGCGCTAGAAGCCGGACGACCCACCCTAAATTTGCGTGTCTTAGACGAGCCCTGCGAGTTCACCGACTTCAAATTTTCAAACCCCACGCGTGCCTGTGTGTCTACGCTACGTCCTAACTGACCTACCCCTACTTTTTGAATCATATAGCAACATGCATCGCCTCTGCCTACACCGTAACACGTAAGACAGGGAGTCTTCATTTTGAATTTGTAAAAAAAGAAACGCATAGGATACTACAATTTTATCTACCTGTAAATTTAAGGGTAGTTTCACTCGATTGGTCATCAACGGAAATTAAGCCGGGTACGGATATCATCCCCTAACTGTATGAATACCCCTATACTACTGTAAATCCCGGTCATGCGTGGGGATGTCTGCCTCAAGAAGTCTACGCGCTGTAAGAAGGGTGCAGCCAAGTGGAGGATGAATCGCGTTGGGTATAATGCGAGTTATGAAAAAGTAAACGCGCGAGCAGATGCCCGCGCGCATGCGCATTACGTACGGGATACTCGTAGACGCACGAAATTTACGAAAATCCATTTCGTTAGCACGTAACAATTTTCAAGCGTATTCATATTTAAAATTGCCCGGCCTCGTTAAGGTTTCGTGAATGAAAACCTTAACGAATCTCGACGACAACTCTCGAGGAAACGCGTTGCTCACAGTGACTGCAATTAAACCATAAGTCACAAGGCTATACGAGTACGCGTTACATACGCGCGCATAGGCACGTGTGGATAATTGACATCGGGCGAAGGAAAAAATCTAAGAAATATTCACGTGTGGGATAACGTAAGTTTTTCCTCGTGAATATAAATTTTTTAACGCATATTTGTTACCTTGATTCATTTTTAAAATTTTTTTCAACATTTTCCCTTTTTTTCTTCGATACGCAGTTGGGGAAATTCTTTGAACTACCTTTAAGGTCATAAGCGTTGTATTGCCTGATAGCGAACGTTAACCCTTGATAGCAATGAGCAACCCCTCCCTCCCGACTTGAAGTCACTGGTTAGTACCTACCCAGTACAGCTAACCCTCGACCCTTAATCCGGGGATGCGTGCACCGCGACTCCGGTAACCCTTAATACATTGGACTAAATTACTGCCAGTCTTAAAATTGCTTTTGGAAATGGAAGGATGTAAAAAGTGTGTAACTAGAGAAAGGAAGAAAAAATAAGGGGTAACAAGTAACTTGTTCGACCAACTCTATACAATACCTATGACTCCGGCACTAAGGCGCTACGAGTGAGCACTGGCTCTATATCTTTTTTACTGACGCCACCTTGAAAATTGCTTCCCCAAGCGGATCGCTTCACGGAAGTGAGTATCGTATCCCTTTCTAAGGAACGACGAGTCAACCAGTTCAAAGGGGTAGCATAAGAGAGTTGGTTAGGTTAGATTCGATGAAAGGAAGACAAGCATATACGGGATAGTTTGTTTACTTGGAGCGACTAAGGGGGTGAATGAAATCTTATCCGATTTTCTGACCTAGTGGATAACGCGTACATACGAAGAACATTTACATCGAAATTTTCCTTGATAAAATCGGTCACGGAAATTTCGTGAATTTTAAGAAAGCTTGAAAATAAAGATTTTGAGGAAAGTGCATGTCTCTCATATTGTGCACCGAAGATAAATATTATATTAAAATTGAATTTATACTACGGATTGCGGAAGTGTATGAATTATGGATTCCGATTGGGATTCATATAAGTATGAGCGATGTAGTGTGAGAATTTTGAATTGGAGCTCAATACGGGAGTACCAAAGCCGAGTTTCTGCTTCGCGAGGAATTCATCCCTTAAGAAAATACAGGCAATAACCTCTGGATCTCATTGAGGGTAGGAGGCTGTAGGGGTTGGAGTGGAGTCTCCTTCCTTCGGGTCGCCTCGCTCTCTCGGGTTCGACCCTGTCCCCCGTGCATCCCCTTTGACCCCGTCGCTGGCGCTTCGTTCAGGGCTGCAAAGACGCTGCGTAGGAGGCGTTGGAGGGGTAAAAGAAGACGGGGAAGGCTGTGGGGTGGGACCCCGGCAAGGGGTGGCTAGGTGGATGGGTGGTCGGGTGGGTTAAAGGTAGCGGGCCAGAGCCTCACTTTATTTTTATGCAGTTATTGATCTCCGTAGAGCCACCCCAAGCCCCTGTGCCCCGTAGCAGCCCCCAGCCCAGGGGTGGTGGGTAACTAGCTTATCAAAAAATGGGCGTTGCCGCCTCTCTACGGCGTCTTCCATTGTGGCCCGCACACCTGCCCTGCACCTCGTGGTGATCCTCATTGGCGCACGGGGGTGACAGGCCAATGGAACGGGGTAGCAGAGGGTGAGTGCACCGGGAAGCGATCCGAGTGACGGTGAGCCAAGGCACGAAATAAGATATTGGTAAGGGAGGGTGGTCCAGGCTCTCCTGGTACTCCACCCATTCGGCTGAGGAACCCCTGCCATTTTCTTCTAGGGTGTGTCCCATGCTTTTTCGATTTAGGGTAGGTTCGGGCCATCTACCCCATCGGCACCGGTACCCCTCCACCCATCCGTGGGGTGCTCGCGCCACCCCAAACTCCCAGCGTCATCCGTCCACCAGCCTCCCCCTGCGTCAGCCGCTACTTCTTTGTATGGATGATGGGGATGCGTCCCTTGCATCTACTCCGGGATGAATATAACTCTAGATATTTACCTATACTGTACATGGAATATCCGATCGATGTTCCTACAACCCTTAATTACACAGAGGCTACTACTTTTTATAGTTTGACACCTTCCGGAGTTGCCGTTTTTAACGTCCCACCCCTATGCGACGATGCACCGTCGATACGAACCTCGCCCCACGATCTCCCCTATGATTTTGACCTTCGACCCTCGATACTAAAAAAATACCCTGCATCAAGAATACGACAAAGGACCTCACGAGAAGGCCGCTGAATCTTGTACGGAAGAAACGAAGAAAAAGAAAGATCAGATGACTTGCCCGGAGTCAGGGAGCATCATTGCTAAGGGTAGCAGCGCACGTTAGGGGTGGCAAGTGCATTTTCTCTTTTTCCATGCTCCTCCTGCTTCCTCCCAATGCGTTCCTTTTCTTCCATCGCAACTCTACAACACCGAGACTCCACGCGGGATAGCACCACCGAGGCCCAGATACTTACCACCCCTCTCCAAGGGGTAGGGGAAGATCTTCACAGGGGATGGAATTGTTTTCCGAAGTAGTTGCCCCGAAGTGAAGGACAGTGGATCGCAGAAAGTTCGAGAAAGTCGAAAATGCAGTTCGCCGTGGCTCTATCCGCGTAGCAACAGGCATCTGTTGCAATAGAAGATGCGATGGATACGTGCGCGCTATCTAGTTGTATCTACCAGTATATCTATATATACGTTTATCTGGCGCTGTGCACGATTCTACGTACGTGCACTGTACGCGACTACGTATGTGCATAGAGACGAGCCGCAATGCATGCAGCAAGACAACAAACCCGAACCTTCCAAATACAGAGATGTTCTTACGTGGTTTTACTGTGTTTTTACATAGCTCTACGTTATATATGCATCTATAGAAAGTACAGTGTACGTATCTCTGTATACGTATACGTCTATCTCCGGATGTCCGTACGGCACGGAAGCCTATTGGAAAACTATCGTTGACTGAATACCGACCGGAAAGCAGCGGGCGTGGATCGCACGAAAATTACCGGGCGAAGAAGCGCGCAGAATAAATTGTCGCTCGGCATGCATCCCGCGATACCGTAGACTTCGATGCAGTTAATAAATATATGAATTTATAATGTGACAAGGGACTACGTCATTCAAACGAAAACAGGTTCTCGCCCTGTCTGAGTGGCTGCTGGTCGTGGCGTAGTAATATTTTCGATCCGTCTATACAGACACGATGCCAAGTATACATAATTATGAGAGATCCGAGCATGGTACAGGCTATAAAGACGTATGCGTGTTTCTAGAGAAGAAGACGCGACAGGTTGGCACGCCTGAAAATTGTAAAGTCCAACGTCCCCGTGTCGATCCTCATCCAAGGAGTACCAATCCCTCTTCTTTTGCGACGACGAAAATACGATAGAAGCTGGTTGGGACGAAGGGTTGGATGGCGGTGAGTAAGAAGGGTTGGTTGTACCTAGAACCCGAAGAACAGTATGGGGTAGTATGGGGTGGCATGGAATGGCATGCTGGTGCGATATAAGGTAGTAGGGGTGCGCTCGCGCATTGCTTTACCCCCTTGCAGTCCCTTTTGGTGGTGGCAGTATTGCTGCTGCTATTGCTGCTACTACTACTGGTCTCTCCCTCCTAGGCCACGTCACAACCCCCTTGCACTTTGTCCAAAACTGCTGGCTCCACCACCCCTTCGAAACTTCCCATCCATCCCCGCGACCATACCTCAGCGCACCCTTGCCTTCGAAACACTGCACCCCCGTTACACCATAGCAAAGCCACCCCCTGGCAGCAGCACCATGGCGCTAGATGGCTGCTTGCCTACCTACCTTCAGGTGGGGTACTTTGCCCCTGTGCAACTTCTTCCCCTGTTGCGCCACGAGACGCGTAAGCATCGACTCCGAAGAATTCGTCAGTTGCCGTCGGTAAATTACCGACCCTTTTCATTGAGACGCACAGAAGAACAAGTACGGTATAGCCAAGATACTATGTGCTACGTGTATGCGTATATATATGCTATTATAGTCGTTTATAATTACGAGTATACTATTAGAATTCTATATTAACGAAGCCCAAGCCATATCATCCTGTACGACTCAGAGTTTAACCTCACTCAGACGCGTACAGCATCGTCCGGCTTCGACTAGTTACATTCTCCGGCTTTTAATTAGCACCTTTGGCGGAGCAGTATCGGACCGTGTCGTTACAGAGTCCTTTAACTGGACCACACGTTAGTTTTATATGTATCAGCACGATATGGTTATTCCTTGCTTTTTATATTTATGCAACATGACTGTGCGGGACTGACATACTTCCTCGTTCGGAAGAGCTTTAAAACGGCACGCACCCTATCCTTTATCTTATGTCGTATCTGGAGTAAAGAGCTACTTGAAACTTTTGGCAGTCTTATACGGGCCGAGCGGCGCGCGCGCGATTGCACGCAGTGATAAAATTCGATCCGGTCATATTGCACATGCATGTATGTACATACGTATACGCCTAACCTCCAAGTGGAATTCTGCGAAACTGAGTATAGCGTATTATCATATGTATAGTACCGACAGACCGCGTTATCATAACCCACTGACGCCAAATATTGATTCTGACACGTACACGTGACAAGAGACTGAAACGTATATGTATATAGATATGTATGTATATATACATATATAATATTACTAAGGGAAGAGCGATGCTCCTTGAATTTGTGCACGGTTAATATGTCGATCGTTACTGCCGCCGAAAATTTACATTGACGATATATACCGGGTGTCGATTATCATTAAGTTTCTAGCAAAGTTTATCTTGGTATCTCTTTGTTGTCGGTTCGCATTATTTTCTTGTCCTATTGAATTTGTTGGGATGTATAAGGATTTTGCTCTTGGGAGAACTCTGGGGGATGGAGTATGAAGTGTGAACGAATTAGACTGTTTAGAAGTGAGAAAATGAGGTTACCTTTGTGACAGGGTTGAGAGTTTTTCGAGGATGATCTGTTGAGCGATTAGCGTTAACCCAAGGACGGTACTCGGTGTGAGGACACCTTCAAGTGGAATCCGTTTCCTGCGAATAAATTACATCGTTTTTCGGGTCGATGTTTTCACAATCGGTTAGTACGGTTGCATGTGCGCCATGTAAAAGGAGGTCATGGTGCAACCAAATAGCAATAATAATACCAGAACTATAAGTTCATGTCCTACCGCCCGAACTGTTCTAAACCTGAAATCTGAAAACTGTGTAATTGTCGTTCAGCGTACTCTCGACGTGATTCCTTTAAGTTCTTATTCGGTAACAGGATGGTTGGTAGATTCTGCAATATCCTACTGTTGTACGTTGCTGCTGTTTTACCGACTGAGTTTAATGTTACAGGTTTTTTTTTTAGTAATCGACAGCAGGTAATTAGGATATGCATTGGTAAATTGTTAAACTGTTGCACATTTTGTATCTCTAATTTCCCTTTTCATTGATATTTTGTTAAGTAGTCAGCACCATCTCTCGGTACATTTATGATATTAAAATATCAGTCGGTAATTCTAACCACGGGTTTCGCGACTCTCAGGGTTACATGATGTCAAATCTGGTAAAATGCCTTGTTTGTTTATCTTCTGTTAACGGTAATGTCTAATCAATTTATCTTTGGTCAGTGAGAGTGTTTTCTATGTCCAAAATACCTACAATAGTCATTATCACTTAATTGCAATGAAAAGGAAGCAAAAACAGCTAATTTTACTTTATCATTCTCATCTCAACAGATGACTGTTCGATTGTTTTATGTAAGAAAACGTGAAAAGTTAAAAGTCACCAATTATTATGATCAGAAAGCATTTTTTGGTCTATTACTTTCAATTGGTTTAAAACAAACAAAAATGCAAATACCATAGAAACTGACAACTTCCTCGTGATTGGCATTAATGGTATTGCAATAATTACAAAACAATGACGTTAAATTAAAAAAGTAATAAAGACGTGCTTTATGATGTTATATGTATAACCGTAACACTATTCGAAGGCTTTCATTACACAACAGACTTCGGAATGTTCCCGCTGCTTTTCTTTAGACACGACGGCTCTATCTGACGGCAAACGTAAGCAACACTATAAACGATTAGACTTGCAGTTCTCGATGGCGCCACGAGTAGACCAACGCTTCGAAAATATCAATAATATTGAGACAAATCAGCAACCATATTTCGTGGCTTCTAGATAACAAAGAAAATACCAGCTTGTTATTGTAATAATGCATTAAAAATTCTGAACAATTCAAATGATGAATTACTAATACTGCTTTATTCAAGTTTTACTCATCGTCAGTATATAACAACGTTCTACCTTAATTCGCCGGATATGACACTAAATTGAGAGAGAAAACAATATTTTTCGAGAAAATGCGTAATATTATTGATTTCGCTTAGAGAAATTAAAATGCGAGTACCTGGTGGTTCTCAAAATTATACATAGCAGTATCGTACTGGTTCATATAATATTTAGTATGTCATTAGACTAACCATTGCTTTAGTCATGAGGGAGGAATGCATCGGTGTGCGCGAATAATACAGGCGCCATATTGAAGCGTTCAAACACCCGTGGCGGCATTATGTATTCGTCTGTCAGGAGTAAATACGAAAACCTGATGAAAATAAAAGAATGTAAACCTACCAATCGATTGAGAAAAATATATAACATATTTTCGCGTCATTTGCAAAATAAATTTATATGAGATTTTGCAGAGAAATCAGCCTCGAAGTGAACCTGCCAAGTGCAGGACAGTCATACACAAAAGTTCTGCCTGCTACGTAACAGGACCATCACCCTGGAAACGTTAGATCATCGAATCGTGCGTGGGGCGTCATGAGAAACTTTTAGAGCATAAAAAACTGACACGATTTTGTGTATACAGTATTAATTTTTAACGCAAGCCTTCAAAGATATGCAGCCTCAAACTTATTCTTTATCTAAAGTTCGTACATTATCTCCTAACGTTACTGTACCTATGATACTACGAAGAAACCAACTGGTCGCTTCGGACAGTCGCAGTCAAATAATATGACACCGCGACCCAATAAAATCACATATTGTCATTATAAATCATATTATCGAGCGCAAGGCATTTTGAGAAAATTTTTGAGTAGAGAAAGTTGTTATGGTTTAATAAATACAAGAATTTTTATTGACGTGTAATAATCCATAATATGCATATAGGAAATTGCTATTTTCCTAGAGCCTGTGCAAGCTAATTGTAACTGAGTGTACCGCGTACACTATGTAGGAGCCAATCACTACATTGCGGAATTGTCACGGCAAAGATAATGTAGCGCAGCATCCTGAAAATCCAAAATAGCAAAACTAAATGGAAAATTTGTCATCGAAACGTAATACGTAACTTTTAGATAACAAAATATAGCTACGATTTCTAATTTGTCTTATTAATATTGTTCAAGTAATTAGGAAGACATGGTTTTTCGAAAATAAGTTTCTTCGAAGGTGGAATAGTCATCACGTGACGCGACTGTACCCCTGACGATACGTAAAGCCGAAGTGGCCGTTGTGTACAGTCGCGTCGAATAAAGCTGACGCGCTATCTGGGAAAAATCTAAAATCGTGATCGGAAATCGCAATATTGTGCACGGGGCGTCATGAGAAACTTGTAGAGAAAAAAAAGTTAGTCCGATTTGGCATATATAGTATCCTCTTTTAAAGTAAGGCAAAGGAGTTATGGATTTTCAAAGGTGAATATTTTGGAGTGGACGACGAGTATAACATCACTTGAGTGTATCCCAGACGCCACAGTAGGCACGAGCGTTCGCTAGAGGTACACTGCCATTCAAAAATCCATTCTGTTCCAGTCAAGAATATTCTACACAGATCCTTCGGATCGTAAAATTACGAGTGGGGCGTCATAAGAAAATTGTAGTACGTAAAAAACTGATACGATTCGGTGTATATCATATTCCTTTTCATCCTTTCGTTAATGAGTTATTTGTTCTTGAATAAGCGTCGAGAAAGCACTGGCTACCTTCGTGCCCAACTTGACTGTACTCACTGACGCTACGGGAGTCCGCGGCCGGCATCGGCTCAGTTGGCAGCAGAACGCACAGCGACAAGCATCAGTATGTCCAATATATCCAAGGACGAGCTCCGTAAGGAGATCACCGGTAAGTCTTAATATCCTTCGATATACTCTATTTTGCTTAAGGAAATTAGTATATCTGAAATAGTTTAAGGATCCTGCGTGTATTTGGTTTGGGCACGCGAGCATGAATACGTGGAAAATCAGGGTCTTTACTCTTGCGATATCGAGGACTTTAGCGCGCACGTATGTGGCATAGTGGCGTGCCCCACGCCGGCCATTATACCGAGTTCTCGATTTATTTTCTACCAGTGTAGCAGCGAATTGAGATACCGTGGAAAATATCGTTTCCGTGTAACTGGAGGGTGATTTTTTAAAGAAATGTTTACCCCTAATAACCACATTACCATTTCCCGCTGGTTTTCACGTAAAGTTCACTTTTTTGGGGCGTCCTTGCTGTGTTTCATGTGACGCGTCTAGCGGTGGTGCTGACGGCGCGTCAGACCCTCATACGCCTTGGATATCTCCGGTGTTTCTCCTTTCCTTGTTTTTTTTCCTTTATTCCAAATGACGTTTCTCTCGTGAAGCTTATGTATCGTAGATCGAGTATCTTGTTCTGCGTTTGCCCGTAAACGGCCATTACGGGATTCGAGTGTGTTACGCCTGTGGCTTCCCGCGAAAATTTGCTCCTACGCTTCTGATCATCCATGACCGTTGGTAACCATCCTGACGCAAGATATTTACTATTTTTCGAACTTTTCCTCCTGTATTAGATTATTAATACTTTTACAGATCTCTATCGTATACGTATATTTTGGTTATCGATCGAAGGAACTACGCGAATTTTCTACATGTATATTTACTAAGAAAAGGCATTGCGCACTTCGCGTATCAGCAACCTCTCACCAAGCACCAATATGCAACTAATTATATTCTACGTTGTTCTTGCTTTTGAAAAATCATTCAACAATTTTTAAATTTATTAAGTGACCTTTCCTTAGCGTAAGAACGCATACCTCTTAGATTGTTATGGCTTACTATCAGACATTTCTTCATGGAAAACCTCCGGTCGATCGTTCATCGGTCCTACAGAGTGCAGCCATCTGCGCTCGATATTTACTATATTCCGTCCGCGGGAAACTAGATTTTCAATGGTCTCACATAATTGTGTTCATCGTTCTAACCCATTATAGTGTTGATCGTTTTATATAATTTAAATTGCCTATATTTTATAAAATAAATTCTATAAAATATATTTAAAAATATAATGACCGCTTGGGCAGAATATTCTTTTGACGTATCAATTGTTTTTTACTAAGTAAATGTAGCGAGAAAGAATTAATATCTAATTTGCCATTTTGTTAAAGATGGTTTCACTGAATATTACTTATCGTTGAATGATGTTATGATATATTTATGATTTAGGGATATGTTTAAATTAATGTTTCGCAGAATAAATTTTGATGGATATTTGTACAATCTTTTATTTAATAAGTACCATACTCATTTTATTATTCTTCATTTCAGCTATCCTCAAGGATGCTGATCTCACAACCATGTCTGCGAAGAAAGTCAGACAGCAAATCGAAGACAAGATGGGCATCGATCTTACAGAAAGGTATACCGTTTAGTCATATGACGAATGCAATAAGTGCAAAGCATTTGTTTCAATCATCATTATATAATCATCACCTTTGGCTCATTAAAAAGTCTTATAACATCATAAAGCAAATTATTCTTAAATTACTATGTCGCTTCATAAATTGATAATCTATCTTTCAGACAGTATAAAAATAACATGTCACGTAAATCATTGGTATTCAAACTGACTATTACTGCATCCCACTTATTATCATTGAAATTATTTTGTTTTGCACTGTAAGAATGTATCCTACTGTAATGATCAATTACATACATAATTTTCAACATTTAATCTAAGCTGCTTAACTACCATGTCACCAACTCCGCTAATAAAATGTTTTATCTGTGTTGAGACATCCTTTTACATTGATACATTACGTATCAATGAAGAAAAAAAAATTAAAATCATACAACTTTCATTACCACAGTAATCTTACAAATTGCATAAAAATATAAATATGTGGAAGATATCTTGACAGGATAAGAGATTTGACATAATCTCATTGTTTTGTTATTTACACATTATAATATATTCTATATCGTGTTAAGTGTTACTCTTAAGAGAACGAACCCATGACTATGTTTGAGTTTTATTGAATCTATATCTTCTATATAATCATCCATAATGTACCCTTGGCATGTGAATGGATGCAGTAGAAATACATTAGTTTTGACAAGCTTGTGCAATCGAACGGTGCAGGAGCTCAGAAGAACTGCATCCAAGATCAAAATGAGGGACTCTGCGTGGGGCTAAATACACCTAAGCCGCCACCTCGTTCCCCCTCTTACACACATAAACAAGATAATCTATTTAGGTATAAGGAGGAGCACCAGTTTACAAATGTAGACTATTACGTTAAGTAGTCCACCGACATTGTCCTTACATAGCTGCGTAACGTAGATCACTATGATACAATAAGAAATAAGCCGAATAATATATGAAATTTATACCAAAGAGAAAAAAGATTTCCAAATAGCAAGAACTCGCACGAAATAGTATGTCGAATGTGTTATAGGAAGAAGGAGGTGGACGATTTGGTAATGGAATGTCTGCAAGAGAAGCCCGAGGGAAATAAGAAGAAGAAGAAGGCAGCTAGTGAGGAGTCCGAAGATAACGAGGAGGAGGAGGAAGAGGCATCCGAGGAAGAAGAGGAGGAAGAAGAAAAGAAGCCCGCCAAACGAGGACCAATCAAAAAGAACAAGAGCAAACGTAGTAAGAAGGGATCGTCCGATGATGAGGAAAGTGCTAGCGACGACGATGCCAGCGATGAGGAGTACAGTCCCAAGAAGGCTAAGTCCACGCCTAAGAAGAGTACGAATTTTAAAACCTATTATTCATTTTTTCCTATGTTTTTGAACTTTGTTCGTTTGAAAATTTTAAATGCACGAAATGATTGTACAATTTTTTTCTTAGCCAAGCCCGGTAAAAAGGGTAAGAAGAAGGGAAGTGACAGCGATAGCGATGAGGATTGGACCAAGAACAAGAAGAGTACCGGATCACCAAAGAAAGGTGCTCCTAAAGGAAAAGGTGGCGGATATACACGCGCAATCACGCTATCTCCAGACCTAGCAGCTGTCGTAGGAGCTGAGCAAATGGCTCGACACGAAGTCGTAAAGAAGATCTGGAGTATCATCAAGGAGAGAGATCTTTATGTAAGTATTACTCCGAGACACTCGACAGTACTTACTATTTTTTAGAAATTGTATACAAACATGTCTCATTACTAATACCATACAAGCCCTTTATCCAAAGATCCCATATCGATCAGCAATTATATTCCCTTATAATTAACCCAGCTTGCATTTTCATGCTCATCGAATTCTCGAACAATATTTCTTAATCGTAAAACTTAATCCTGTCCAAGGTTTCCAATTAACTTATCGCTATCTTCTTTTTCTTATATTGCAGGATCCGAAAAACAAGCAGTTCGCAATCTGCGATGACGAACTGATGAAGGTAATTGGCGTGAAACGCTTCAGGACCTTCGGTATGATGAAGTACCTCAAACACCACTTTGTAGACTAAGTCGTCGCGAATCATCAGATCAGGTTATATACACTATATAACATATTCCACAAAGTAACACGCATCTCTCTTAATCTTCTCACATGATACATGCATATACATACACATTTACACACGATGGACACATCTTTTTTCACGAGTTAAGACTTCTGGGACTCCCTCCCTTCCGCCCTCCTCCCCCCCACTACTCAACCCACCACCGCTCATTCCTCCCATCAACATTGTTTTATGTCATTCCAATTTATTTTTGACGACTGCGGTAACTGCTCCAACTCGTTTACCCATCACATGGTGTTGGGTGCCTTTATAGCGCATGTAAACGACAAAAAAAATTGTTACACCTTTATGGGCATTATTAACGTTTTACCATCCCCTATTTTTCATCAAACCATTAGTTCATTCGATAACTTCGTTGTCGCTAACAATGATTTTGACAAGGACGATTTCTCATGCAAGTTGGCAAACACGTTCTAGTACTATCTTGCCAAGAGAAAGAGAAAATGGAAGATCCAAATGATAAATTTCATTGCTTCTTTTGGGGAGGGGTATAGCTCAGTATAGTCGGCGGTTATCACGGGCGTTTTGGTGAATTTGAAACATAGAAGACAAAGATTAGGTTGGCTGCTAAGTTAGTACGTCATTTTTATGTCAGTTTATATCGAATGTTTTTTTTTTCATCTATTAAAAAAAAAGTTTCTTTTTTATAACAATATGTGGTCTCCACGAAGCGATAATACATACGTTGTACCGTGAACGCGATACGTAAACGCTATTATCAGTGCGACAATTTCTTTATTAACGGGTATTGACGCGTAAATCACGGTACTGCTGAATTCCCTCCAGGATTTACGACATATACAGTAAAAGGTGTTTTGTACTCGGTTGTCGTCCTGATTCGAAAGTGACAATCTTCTGAAAACAACGTTTCCAGCTGGTTCTTTTTTTTTTGTATCTGTCGGTCGTACGGTCGTCAATCCTGTGAGTAATGGCCATAGTGGATGATGGACAAGGCCACACGTTTGAATTTATATTTTATGATATATAATTATATACATATATGATATATAAAGGATAACGAGCCAACGGAAGTTAGATTCTCAATATGTAGCTAAACACAGAGCTTTTGCGATCGTTCATTGAGGTAGGAATGAAATTTCCCAATTTTAATTCCCAAATCCCGATCCTAAACCTTAGTCCTTCTAATCGTAATCCCAATCTTGATACAAACACTCATCGATCTCCCAAATGCATGTGATGACACATTACTTTCATTTGCATTCTATTCGAATTACTGATGTCAATGTAATCGATGATAAACTCGAGCCATATCCTTTATGGATATATCTGTAAGAATATTTTTTCTGAATTCTTTCCTTTTTTTTTTTAACGTTGATGACTTATCGACAACAGATGTAATTAACCGGCAAGAGATGTTGAAGCGAAGGAAAGGATTTAAGAATAAAATTAAAAAAAAATGTATGAAAAAATCGACGCAGAACATTTAATTCCCGAGAACAATGAACTTGTATGGAGAGATGAGGAAAACTAAAAATGTACGAAGAGTAAAAACTGAAATCAACATTCTGTACCTCTTCTGTATAATAGTTACATTATACACTGAAATGAATTAATAAGCGAAGTTTAATTGTATTAACGTGTAATTACTAATTGTCGTCGTAATGTAGGTTTTTTGGTGTAAAAATTGACCTAACTTTTAAGATTTAATGCTAAAGTGATGTATTCATTAAAAAAAAAAAGGTACGATATAATACACGTTTTAAGTCACAGTAAAATGTGCACCGTATTGTGAACTCTGCGCATTGGTGAGAGGAGTAGAGAATAAGATAGGGCTGCGAAACGAGGTGCCCTAATCAGAACCGGAAACGGTTTAGTTCATTCCTCGTTGCGCGGGAAAACTTATGTATTTCGAATATTTAATTAATTAAAGCTCTGGCCTAAGCGCTCGACGGAAGCCAAAACGGAATAAAAAAAGAAATCAACGAGCATTTGACAATGGCCGAAAGCATTATTCGGGACAAAAGGGAAGGAAGAAAAAACAATGAACCTATTATAACCATTATGGATGGATAAGAGTAATATTGATTTATGTTTTCTAAAGAATCGTACAAGTCTTAATGTTCCGTGAGTGTACTTGAAAACATGTCTGATTAAAAATATTGCTTTCATTTTTTTTTTAAGTGTGGCCTTGTGTGCATTACTTCGTCCAGTATACAAAAACCTCAGCAATACAACAATTTCTTCAAATACTAAAAACCAGGATGGCGTTAGTGTATGTATATATATTTTTCTTTTCTCAACCAACACTTTGCTTATCCAAAGTGTTTTAAGCTGACAGATTTTATCCATTGTTCTTCAGCAAGGTGAGAACACGTTGCGTGTCGTTTCTTCTACCACGCAATCCAAAAATAAAGGTTTCCTCATTTATTGTATTAGTGCAATTGTCTTTTCTTGTTTGAACTTCTTTGTCACGTGGTACAGCAGCCTGCACGTAAACGCCACTTCTGAAGTGTGACTTGTACGTTTGTGTACTGCTGGTTCTGCACTGGGATATATTGGCCTGTGGATCAACGATGTTCAACAAGTAATATTAATTCGATTCGTCAATACTTTCCGTTCGATAATCGATATTACCAATTGAATTGCCCGTCGTCTGTACTCCCAGATGCTAAATGTATAGTCTTTATCAATTCGAAACGGTACCACGTGCAATTCCGTCTGAATGCCTTGATCCCTTTGAACTGTTGGTTGGGGTCCATCCAATAAGATTCTGTAAGAAATATTTCTGTCAACCGGTCTAAGGAGAATTGAAGTCTCATAGAGAAGTGGAGTATTGGGGATGAGCAAACTTACTCGTCATGATTTCTTATCGACAAGATGTCCTCGTATAGCTGGAGCAAGTGTATGTATTCAGGATGACTCCTGACGAAATCCAGTGCCTCGTTCAGGTACCTGTTATGGTAACGATTTATAGTGCAGTTGCTCTCTGGTTTACCTATAGTATTTTCAGAAGTGAATTTATGACATTCGAACCTGTTTGGGTCCTGACCGAATTTGCGTGCTGCATTTACCGAACTGAAAGCATAATACTTTCCTCTCCATTGGACGACGCCTATATTTGGATTGCCAGGTATCAAGGCGCCTTTACCAACTGCGAAGGTCCACGCGCAGAACCCGAGAAACTTTAAAGGATTACCATAGTATGATTAGATGCTTCGGATTTGGAGTCAAGATAAATCTTACCTCTAGATTGATCTTATCGAAATCCTTTGTCACGCTAGGATAAAATATTAGACATTCGCCGCAGTCATCTTGAAAATCATTTATATGGTTTCGTTATTATTTATCGGTCAGTATTTTTATTCCAGCATCAACAGAAGGGAGGATGGGTATCTACTAAACTATTCCTGATCCGTTTGGATCAATACAATAGATTAATAATTCTTTGCTTCGTTGTGATGCTGGAACGGTTTTATTTGATTCGAGGTAAAAAGAATTACTTATAGTTTGTCCCATAGATTGTTCCAGTCTCTCAGCATCAGTCAATACGTCAATACCACTTATCATATTCTTGAGTTTCATTTCTTCCTGATTTATCGTATTCTGAAATAGAGATACGACGATAGGAGGCTCGAATACGAAAGAGGACATTAATTATCGAAAATGTTTGTGTACTGCCAACAGTGAATTAATTACGCACTTTATCAGCTAAATTCTCCAGCTGCCATAGGAAGCCATAGATCTGACTCAAGACAATCACCTCGTTTTGCAATCTTATCCATATATCAGCCAGATCAATAAACTGAGGCTGAAACAGAAAACAGATCATATTCCATCACGTTTGCGTGAATATCGACACCGTCAAATTCTCATGAATTCAACATTTATAGCCTCGTAAAACTCACATAAACTTGAGCAGTCGGAATGGCGGTTCTGTATCGGACTGTGTCATGGAGTTTGAAGAGTCGTCCCTGAAGACGTTGTATCAGACACTTTATTTCATTCTCACAGTGTTCCACGTCGCCGAGTAATTTCCTAAAGTACAAATCGAGTGACGGGGGAAAGTCGATTATAGCGACTTAAAATTTTTATATAGAATAGGTTATGCGTACTACATTGAGTGGCATTAATGGCGTCCCAGGGAGAAATATAGGGGAGGAGTGACGTAGCAAGAGTAGGAGAAGGCGACCAGCAGCCGAGAAACAAGCCTGGTCCGAGCGTAGAGGGGGCAGGTAGCCTTTTCCCTGACTGGGACACCATTTCTGTCACGAGTCGGAGGAGTCCCGTATAAGTGCGTCTCTCTCACTCCTAGCAACGGTCCCCTATAAGACCCTCTCACTCGTTGATAGTGGCGCAGCAAGTCCCTGTAGCGCGTATAAGAGCGTCTCGCTTCCACCAATCAGCCACCGGCAAGGACGTTGCGCCGATACAGACTATGAGTGGAATCGAAAGGCTCCTAACTTTTTCCTGGGACGCCATTTCTGCCGTTCAGTGTATGTAAATCTTATACGTAACCTGACGAAGATCTCTTGCTGCCTTACAGCGGCGAGCATTTCAATAGTGAATTGGACATCTTCTTCAGTGACGTCATCTGGCAATTCCTTATTGATAACGGAACTGGCGTCATCTTCATCATCCGGTCGGATCATCAACGCATTGTCAACTGCTGCCGTTAACTTGTAAACCATCTTCATCAACGCCTCCAGTACATCCAAGATCGATGCCTGCGTCTTGGTTACCGCTCTCTGTAATATACTTGGCACTGATTGTACCTTTTATTATTTTTGTCTAACTTTTTTTTTGTTAATTATTCTATTGATTTTTAAGGGACTCTGGGAAACTCTTACAATCGTCTATTCCTTCTCCTCCGCGTTGACAATCTCTATTGAAGAGGCGAATTCCGGCGACTATGCACATTAGCTCCATTAGCTGCTCTTCCTTCTCTGACTTGGACAAAGTGACAAAGTACCTCAATTCTGATGGCTGATAGACACTCTGCAAGGCCACCGCGACCTCCCTTAAAAGAATCGCATTTACGTTTAAGCTAAAGAGCGAAGCAGAGTGCTCTTACAGGAAACTTCCTCGAATTACCAGAAGAAAACTTTTGCACCGGAGGAGCAACTTCGAAAGTGTTTGCGATTTCGCGAGAAGTGCATACGTCGTCCTGAAAATTGAATTGTCCTAGTAAAGGTAAACGTTACCTAAGAACTGAGGCTGTCGTGGGATTTCCAAGGCCGCTCAACAGCGTAACGACAACTAGAATTTTTTGATAGAGCTTCTCGATGTCTTGATCATTCATCACGTGATTCTTTTCGCAGATTTCAGTGACCAACGGGCTTGTTTTTTGGCGCAGGGATAATCTGTGCTTTTTGATGACGTCGTCTGTTGAAAAATTTGAATAATTTAAATTTTGGTAAATATACTGGCGGAACTATGGTCTATTTGTTTTACCTCTGTGGCTGTAGTGTTTGGAGAAGTATAATTGCATCTTGATGGTCATTAGACTTGGTCTGCTTTGATCTTGTAATTTGTCCGTTATGAACTTGATGATTTTATTCTTTTTTATTTCCAGCACATCTGGATCTTCGTCCTTCGATAGCCGGTACTCCGGATTTAAGAGTGTCAAGCCTAACTGCAATAATTTTTCTCTTTCGAGATTTCATTTCGAACTTTCGTATTAGCGGAATGGGAAGCAAGAGATATTTATCATTGTACCAGAAAACAAATTATATCCGTGGAAACATTAATCTCCTTTTGCTGATGCTCCTTGGCTATATCCTCAATCAAACTTCTTCGTATCTTATCCATAGTTGAAGAGAAACTGAACCGCCTAGTTTTCTGTATACAATGCACTTTGGATAAAAAGTTTGTTCAATATCTCCATAGCTACCATGTTGATCACTCCTTCGTCATAACTAAAAACTACTATACAGTATAGGTGCACTTCACGCAATTCACAAAGAAAAACAAGCTGAACTATCGTACAGGTACTATGAGGTAGAAAAGCATATCAATATGAAAAATAATACATGAGAGAAAGTCCATGGAATTTTTTTTCCAATGAAAAATTTACATATTTAATTTAGTAAAATTTACAGTCATACAGAGTACAAGGAAATGCAACTGCATTATTGAACAATAAAGTTATATGCAGCTGCACGGACGTCAAGTGGAAAGCTTATTGACCCAGGAGTCCTTGAGATAGGAAATGCAAGGGCGCTTTTCATCGTGAATCGAATTTCCGCGGCGAGGAAGCAAGTCGTAATGTATTCACGCGTTCGGCAGTACTCGTGCATAGTCGGCTATCCTCGGGATCCTGAATCCGCGTTGTTGGTATGGCCCGCGGGTCAGCGGGGTGTAGAGGCGGTATCCACTCTGGGCAACTTCAGAGGTGTCGCAACAGTCTGTGCGCTAGAAGCAGTCGTGCTAGAACCTCGGGTCGGAGTGGATGTGTATTATATTAAGCCAAAGTGAAAACAGTTGTCATGAAGTTCGCGTGAGACGTTGCGAATAATCGCAAGGGAAATATGGCGTGTGATATCTGGTGCATGAATTCAAAAGAGGCGCAATGTCTGAATAGTGGGATGGTGAAGTGGAAATTGGTGCTCGTTCTGGTGCTACTGGTAATAGTAAGCATTGTCGCTACTCATACGGAAACCGAAGGTAAGTTTTATTTTTTTAACTTCAAACTCGTTCCTCACTTGTTTGACAGCTACACGTTGTGAACCGATTGATTTCGTGAGAGTAATCCTGTTTTCGAGTTTTATCCTGCAAATTGATGGCCAGGGATAAGTTTCAGGATCGTCGGGAACCGCGTCCTTGTCCAGTTTCTAGATTCTGATTGTCGTTTGAAAAAAGTTTTTCGGGGTGTCGAAATTGGGGAAAGGTCCCGTTTTCCCTCGCGGGACGACTCTTTGAAACTTTAAGATCGCTTCAGTTTCTTTGCCTCATTCAGTATAGACTATTACGTCTGGACTACGATCCTGCGAAATTGATATCGTACGGTAACTTTTACTGGAATTTATTTTCTCATATGCAATGTTCCTCTTGTCTTATCTGATACAGTTGAGTATAGTTATCGATATGATTGATCGCTCCGTCCCTCTCTTATGCATAATACGTATATAAATAATGCATCTCTGATCTAAATATTTTGTAGAAATAGTATCGAAGGGGATCCCATACTAAAACAGTCGCCGGCAGTAAAACGATAAAGTGGTGGCACGTTTTACGCGCCCATTTGGCAAATAAAAGCGGATCACGTGGGTGGCCGAAAATGGGGCGCGAAAAAATTCGCGCTTTATTTCAAAGGTAACAAGTTGATTTGCACGTTACGTTTAAATCTTCGTGTTCTACGCCTTGCGTCGTGATCGATATGTTTGTCCAGCGAGGGGTAAGAAAAAAAAATGGCGCGGCATTCTTCGTGGCGTTAACAAACAACAAGACAGATGCATGGCATATGAGTAACGCTCGATATATCAATCTAGCTGCCATTCTATCCGATCGTTTAGTATCAAAATAAATAAGTTAACGATAAAGAATAAAATTTATATGCACGTGAATGGCTCGTGGCGCACAAAAGCTCGTCATAGAATTTACATCCGTTGTTGGGGATGACGGCTGCTCGATGAGGGTCCTCTCTAACCCCCCCTGCGTTTGAAAAGAAGCACAATGAGAATTTATAGGCAAATATTATAAATATGAAATACGTATACGCTTATCCAATTAATCCAAGGTAGATCGCCCCATTGAGTTTTGTAATACTTTTTAATATGTCATCTTGAACCGAGTGAATTATCGACCGTTCCAATAACGCTTATACAACCGATCGAAATTCCTAATCGCTTTGAAAAATTCTCTATATACCAATCAATGTGCATTTCTTATTCGCGCAGACGTCTTATTTGTCATTCCTTCGAATAAAGATGCCTCGTTAAATATTTCGTAGTTCACGTTTCAATCACGCGTCTATTAGGTGGCAGCACGGGGCGTAAAATAGGAAAGTAAAAAATTCGCTAAATCACAGTTTAATTAATCCTCCCTCGACAGACTTATTTACTCCGGCGAAATATCTCGTTCCGGTTCCTCCATCCGAACTCGGACTTCCATTTATCTCATCCTGGCTGAGAAAGGCGTAAAAAAAGCACCCCGGTACATTACTCCCGTGGAAAAAAAAAGGTCTGGAAGTATTTCGGAAGCCAGCACCCTGTATCGGTTCCGGTTAGCTCGACTCTCTCTTATACGAGGACAGAGAAGTTTCTGGTAAGTTCGATTGAAGAAAATTCCTAGCGATACCCAAATGAAATTAAACTCCTGGGTATTAACCGCTCGTTACACTCTACGGGTTATTTGACAATGAATAATATCCGAACCCGGCGTCTTCCCTCCTTGGCTATGATTTTTACTCTAACCAAATTTCATGGAACATCGACTTCCGCTTTAGCCGATGACACGTAGCACGTTGACTGCCAGCCTCTGGTCTGTGACTGATTAAACGCTAATCTAACGAGAAGCCCACCCGACTGTGAATCAACTATAGCCACGGAATCGTATTGAACGGCCATGCGTGTACGTCACTCCCGGAAGCGGAAGTCGAAATCGCAATAATAATTTGGCTCACGTATTAATTTATACCGATCATGGGTTATTTAATTATATTAAGGCTGTGCCTGCGTGATATATTTTATTACGAGAAGATCGGAATCCGTATAGGAGCTTCCAGTCACGTTGCGGTTAACATTCACTTTACTAGGAACCTCCGAGTCTGGGAATTGAGTCATCGGTCGCCCAGCCAGTCATTCGTTATTCATTCTGTCCATTCGTGTGGAAGATGCGATACTCTTCTTCTCTCCTCTACTTTTCCTTCGCACTACGCCTGGGAGACACTCTTTCACCTCGCGCCACGAACTGCACCGGTGGCTCACGGGAAGGATATTTCAAAAAAAGATCGGAGCCTCGGCGTGGCCGTCTTTAGGCAAATATAGGTTAGTCTCCACTGGAGCGATCCGATTTTCCACTTAACGAGTTCCTTTAGTGTCACTCGCGGGACTCGCAGAATCGCATTACCTCGCGATGACTCGAGTTTATCGGCATGAAACTTTTACAAGCTCTCGCCGTCTACCGACGGTACATAACCTCTCTAGAAAAATCTAACAGCGTTAAGGTGTATCCCCGAGAGACGTAGAATTACCCTATAAATTATTGCACGTCGATGCCTCCCACTGCAGGATGCGCGAGATATATCATCGCGGCATCCGTCGTTTTAAAGTCTGTTTTTTAGCCTTTTTTTTTTCACAAAATTCAGGTCACCACGGTAATCCATCGCTGTCAGCGGTAAGGAGGCACAATTATTTTCGATTACGGTCAAGCAATCTGACATGGCGGCCAGTACGGATAGATTGGACTAACTGTAAATTCTCGCTGGTTATGACCGTTAGCTACCGATTCTTATGGCAACTCGGATGCGCGAATGTTTATATATATATATATATATATATATATATATATATAGGTATAAAAGGAGTATAGCCAGAGTAAAGAATAAATGCTTTGTCTCCTCGGGTTAATAATCGCTCGAGTCACGGGAGTCGTAGACGCTACAATATGAGCGCGGATCGGTGCGCTTTCTGATGGATTGCGAAATATTTCACGAGCGCGTCAGAAAACATCACGAGCATCGTGAAACTCTTGGTGAATAACTGAAGAGCCTTCCGATCCGCCTGGTAGTCGGGTATCCTTGACGCGGAGCGAATCGATGGAAATTCTTGGTTCTGTCTGGAAAACCAGTTCCCCTATTCACTATGCCTCATAGCCCGTATAGTTATACCGTAGCCGCGACGTTATAGCACGGAGAATCGATTATCGACAATGGATATAGGGGGGGGGGGGGGGGGGGAACGGTAAAAAATGGGAGGAAAAGAAAAACAAGAAGCATAAAGATACCTACACGATCTTGACTCGTCGAGGAAAAGCCAGTTTCTCGTACAGCGAACGTAACAGAGTATTGTTTCAGAAGAAATTGAGAATGTTTACATCTCAGGCGATACCTGCATTGGCTATGGTGCGTGTACGCGCTGTGCGTACAAACAGGCTATATCTCGGTACGTATTGCTTGTGCACGTGCGTACTGTCAGTGCCACCAGGTCGTCCTTTGCTGGACTCTTTGTTTGCGCATACCGAAATACTTAGATACGTGATTTACGCGAGTACCTACGTAGCGAGTAGTCTCTACGGTGGATTTATTTGATCTGGCTTCGTTATACACTGTACATTCATTTTCCGTGACTCGGCGAGCACGAGGGGAATCGAAACAAAAGAAAAATTTACACAAGACTCCCGACGCTGCTTTTCTTTACGTACTTCGGAGTGGTCGAGGCACTTTGTTTTTTTTTTTTAATATTACCATTGTTTTATCTACCAGCCGCTGGCAAATCGCTAATGTGATTCCCGATGCCCTCGGCAGTGCCAATTGAATTTACGCAATGCTATCGCTGATAATTCGCGGTCGGTTCGATTAATTACGCTAATTGCGACAGACTCCTGTCCAATGACGATATTTCGACAGGACGCTGGCAGAACATTCGTATCGATTCGTCTCCATCAAAATACGATCGCCCCCAACGTGATGACGCTTAACGACCACATCACTGACGTATCGAATCTCTCGCTGGATCATCGCGGACCCTGCGTTCCTTGACACTGATACTTCACGGACCCATTACGCTTTTAGTACACATAGTAATAGACGTGTGCGCCCGCTATATACAAAAACTGCCACGTCGATTCTTTGCGTATAGTAAAACTCGATCATTGGCTTATACGGCGAAGGCTGCTCCAGAATTACGTAACTTTTCACACGTTACCCCGAGCCGTTTAGAATCACGCTGAAAGATACTTCGCACTCGAGATACTTGGATCGTGCAGGAAAACAAAGTGAAAATTTATCCAGGATCTTTCGGACGAGCTTCGAGGTCTCGTATCGCTGGTACAGACGCACGAGGTGCGTTTTGCTGTCTTGAGAGGAGTACCTGCGTGGTATTGGGGGCTGGGTGATTGTCGGGAAGATTAAAGGAAAGTTGGGGTGGGAGGGGGGAGGTTGAGAGAGTGCCAAAATATCATAGAAAGGACTCTGACGCGTGTCAATGAACTTTAAAATTCGCGCCACTCCGAGTTCGAGTATTCGTGACGTAGTTTGCAGAGTTTCCCTAGTCGGCGTCGGGTATACGAGTTATACAGACTGCGTTCCATTGTTAGGGCAAATAGTTTAATCGTCTCATAATTCAGAAGAGTCCGGGGAGTCGACAAAGAATTTCTCGGGTCTTGGTGAGTGAATAATTATGTGAAATAAGTCGTCGAGACGCCCAGTCAGAAGAGAGAGACTAGTGGGGGTCGTTCGTGCATGTACAGCCCTATGTGACTCGGTACATGGGATACGCGTATACACGTGTCTCGTTCGGTTCGTGACTACGCGGTTGCACGATAAGAAGCCCTATACCGTTGTCCGTGCACACAACACAATCTGAGCGCATTCGTATCTGCCGGAGCGTGAATTGGGCACGCGCCTGCTCGTTGGATATTTGTGGCAAATAATTTTTGTCTCGTTAAAAAAAAAAAAAAGATTTTTTCTCTACCTCTTTCCCCTCCTCTCGCTAATCGTCGAACCGTACGTCGATTCGATTGCGCGTTCTCCCGTCTCTCCAAATATGCCCAGGAATCAGTGCCTTCGCAGTGAGCCAAATGGAAACGAACACAAAGGGGCTAAGCGTGAGTACGATCGATAGGAACAAAGATATATATTTTTTTCTTCCCTTTTTGCTCGATCCTGATACAACAAAGGGTTGACACTTAATAGCAAGGAATCATCGATAAGGTTCGGAGTCACGAAATTGTAACGATCCGCAAACCCCGATGGGTTTGGATTTACAGGCACGAGGTATCGCGCTGATTTATCGGGATCTTGATTACAGATATCAAGCAAACGAGGACTGGTGGAGTCACGAACGTCTAGAAAAATGGAGGACTCGTCTATCGGGAGACACTCTCAGTATCCGCGTACTGTGACTTCGTTGTTCCTCGTGGAAACTGTGACTCGCTTTATCGTTATCGCCAAGGGTTTATCGTTCTCCGGTGCCACAAAAGGCTTTTACTATGGCCTCCACTATCTGCCTATGGGCTCTGAGCGCAGGGCTGAGTAAACAGAGGAGAAAGAGGAAGTAACCCCCTTCGCCCCCTCTCACTCACACGTTTCCTATATGCTTTCCTATACTCTCTTTCTCTCTCTCGCTCGTATTCTCATAGTCATAGCCCACACAATATTGCGATAATACCACGGAGACGTAAACCCCCAGGGTTTCCGGTTCGGCGGACCGCAGGAAGTACAAAGCCCAGACACGCTCCACGTCGATTCTGACTCCTCGAGTCTGTCTCTTTGCGTCTCGTCTGCCTCTACCGTGGATTATGATTATTATCAAATCGATCACGCACTTTCCCCCGAACCCATCCCGCGGGCTCGTACTGTGTATCTGTACCGTGCGGTACACACGTGGCACGGTATTGCCAGCTGAACGTTAAATTTTCGTGTAACGCTGCGTGCACGTTAGCGCGTCCGGTGGGGTTTGCTGTTATTTCACGAGCCAGAGGAGCGAGATGGCCGACGGGCTTTATTACGGTACACGAAGTAATTGAAGGAAATCTCAATTACGGGCGATTCGGCGCTTAGCATAGAAACGGCATTACTTATGGTTTAGATGCGCGACAGGCTGGAATCGTTAAGTCAACGAGACTCCGGGATAAGCTCGTGCCAAGTGTGGGCAGCGACGCAGGCGGCGTGGGCGAACCTTTGCCGTAGGTTCGTTTCTTTATCTTCAAGGCTCCCGCGAAGCCTCGATTCGCGACGTGTCTTTCACTTTGGTTTTGGATCTTCAGATCGCGGCTGCTCGAGGTTCGCGCTAAAGTCTGACGGCTCCTGTTTCGCGACAGGCCGTCCATCGATCATTCGCGCCGCGGATGTGACGCGGCAGGGAAATATCTGTCTTTACGAGGAAAGTCAAAATGGCTGCTTTCGTACTTTTCACGCTCGAAACCCAGATCGATGTCCGTAACTTAGAATAGCCAACTGCCATTTACGGGATCTCGTCCCACTCCTCGACACTTTTGTAGTCCGTTTTTTTTTCTCTCTCGTCTCATCCTTATCCCTCTCGCGCCGTCTACCGCGCATCGTCCTTGTCTCTCGTTCCCTTGATACTTTCGAAAAGTCAGCAGCGGGAGGCGATCGAAGTCCTTGCTCTCCGCGAACACTTATCGGGATAAGTGGATGCTCGGTTAAATTAAGTGGGTGTCAATGACACAAGAGCGCGACATTCGAATGGGCCAAGACCTTAACCAATCGCTGCTCCATTTTCTCTATAAATAGTCTATCGACGTATATTGACAATCGAATTTAATCGCAGTTGTCGTATCGTGTATACGATATCGCGTTATCGATTTGAGTGATAATCGCGGATAACGCGATTACCGCGTGATAAGGAAATGCATAGGCACTTTTCTCGTCTCAATGTCAAAACGTAAAACCGTTAGGCGTTTATACGGACGGAACGGCGCATCTGGAACACACGGATGCTGCGGGTCCACTCTAAATATTATCAGTCTGCGCGACCCGTTCTCTGTGTAGTTCTCATTCCTCGTTTTATGCCCTTTTCTCTGTCTCTCTCTCTTTCTCTTTCTCTCTCAGTTGCAGTCACTCCTACTCTGTCGCTCATTCACTCTGTCTCTCGTGCTTACACACTGGCATATGGCGGCAGTCCGCAGTTCGTTTCAAAAATACGTGTCTCTCTCTCTCTCTCTCTCTCTCTCTCTCTCTCTCTCTCTCTCTCTCTCTCTCTCTCTCTCTCTCGCTCGCTCGCTCGCTCCTCTCTGATGGAACTCCTCGATCCCCCTTGTCCTCATACCGTAAGCCGTACTCTGAAGAAGCCTCGGCTATATCCGTAACGGGTTCAACCGTCTGCACCGAACGAGTGCTTTTTATTCAGAGTCTTTCTTTTGGCTGGTCTTTAGGGCAAAAGGACAGACTCGAGCAATCGTTGGATCGTCCCATGGCAAGCCATAAGAAAAAGTCATGCTCCGATATAGGAACACAAGTTCCCATAAGAATGTATACTCGAGAACCGTTTTACTGAGGTATATATATGTAGTTTCTGGAAAATTTCGGATATTCGAGGAGAACCCCTTATGTGACGGGCCTGGCATTGAGAGTCGTATTAGCTTTAAGGGATTATATGGGGAAACGTCAACAACACCCTCCGTGCCACACCCATTGTATTTTGACTCTTATTGAAGGAGAGACTTCCGCTCGAAGGTTTTCGTAGCCCTGAAGCATCGAGGCGTCTGGGGACGCGTGCCTCGTCCGCCGTATGCTCCCTTTTTCATACAACTGCTGCTGCTTTGGGAAACCGGAACTTCCTCTCGTTACCGTTAACTAGAATAATTATCCAACTATTTTTCATACTGTCGCACAGCTAGTTATCCCCGTTGCACTTGGAATTCTCGAGAGGAATTTTCCTCACTGTGGTAGTACACTACGCGAACTGTTACCAGTATGAACGGTTTTGCTCCAGGAGATGGTGGTGGTGGTGGTGGTGGTGCCATGTCGGTAGTAGTGATAGCGGCTGCCAGTGGTGCGGTTAGCTTTAACGAGCAGGGGCTAGAACTTTGGCGGAAACTCGCGGTACCGAGAACAATTTCATCCTCGTGAAAATTTCAAATATCTCTTTTCCCGTTTCTCCCATTCGATCCTTTTACACGTTTTTCGACAATTTCGTTCGCTCTTTTTCTTTTGCCTCCTCCCCTCCTCTTATTGCCGTTTCAGTCCTGATCGTTCATTTCTTCGTTTACGATTCGATCGACTCTCGTTCAATATGGTTTAACTCACGTTTCGTTATACATATACCTATAGCGTTCATACCTCGGCCGACAAATTGTGTCTGGTATGAAACAATCATGGAGCAATTTTTGGATACACGTGTCTCTCTCAGTCGCGCGTGACGTGCTGTACGGAACTTAATTTTTTTTCATTAACGATCGTGGCGCTCTCTGGTGGCCGGTAGTCGAACGCGTTGAAATTTGTAGAGCCATTTATGAACTCGTCGCGTCGCGGTACCGTTGAATATTGAAAATTCATGGCGAACTCAGGGAACACGGAGTTAGCAGATGCGAGAGGCCCTTGCCCGCTCGAACTTCCCTTTTTATTCTCCTCCTGCGGGATATTCTTTAAGAATGAGGAAGATCCGTGCCCCGGGGTGAATCGAGAGGATTCCGAAGAGCCCGTTATTCCGTCCACGTTCGTTGGCCTTGTGCTTCGCGAGGTTTATCGTCTCCTCGCAGGATCCTGCGGTTTAACGTCATTGTCTTTCCAGCAGTTGCTCACCGTCCTCCCGCTTCCTATCCCCGTCACAGCTTTCCCAATTATCGTTTTCTCTTTATATACGAAGAATTGGCCCTTTGGAGAGCAACGATTTGTCATCGTATTTCAAATTTTTCCGCGCTACGCACCTACAGTCACGATGCATTGGACTGCTATACATATCTACATATCTATATCTGCCGAGACACTGCGTCTATGCGATACTCGGTGGAACGCAGCAAGGTCGTAACAATTTCGAGCTCTCTGTACCAATCGAGAAATTAACCTTAAATTGCGTCAACTCGTAGGACACGCCTCCCGGTAAATTTTCACGAAGCAAGGAATCGCACGGAGAACGAAACGGAGTGTGTCTGGCGTCCTCGTTGACAACTTTGCCTGTGAAAAGTGTCGGCTGGAAATAAACGTGAAGCACGAGAAACTCCTACTGGACAGTAAGCGAGAGGGCATGCCTCTCAATTCTCGTCGTATTAATTATCGGTCCTGCTGCTCTTCCCAGTCGAGTAATGCGCCCTCGCTCGACCTCTGGCACGTTCCCCGGGTCGGTCATTAACGAGAGTATAAGGTATCTAAGGGAGCCCAGAGCTATGGCCGTTTCACCGTACACGTGCTCTCGCTTCCCTTTCTCGTGGCGATTGAGAACCGCTGGGCTTGCCGTCTCCTGCAACCAGATTCGAATCTATTCCCGGCCGAACAATGGGCCACAGTTTTAACTTGACTCACCGGGACTGTGCCCCAACGTTAGCTAAACGCCACTCCGGGAGCTCTGGTGCGGGCGCTCTCTTATTGCGTGGAAAATTAGCACCTTTAATGGTAGCTCTGGAGAAGGTGACTCTCGGAGGTACTCGCACCCGCGGATAGAGAATCCCAAGGCCCTCGTGTTGCGAATGGCTTGCGAAATGCCTGAACGCTTTTCATCGTGACTCGTAGTTGCGAGCAAATTGAAAAATTACAAACAGCCGATAGACCCTGGGGTATATTTTAACACGATTTTCTTTTTTAATACTCTCACTCGAATCGCACGCTACGAAATGCTCGGCGGCACGGGACACGATTCTAACCTCTGTTCGAGCTACTTTAACCCAGACGGGGTTAATCGCGAACGTGTGGGAGCAATAAGTGGAACAGCGGTGGTCGATACGTACTCATCCTCCGGTAGGAAATCGTGCAAGAGAGGTACTCTTGCTTTGTGCCGTAAGGGATGACACGAGGGGTATAGAGGCGGAAAAGCTATTTCAGGCAGTCTGAAATGGCTTGTCGATAACGGATCTGGGGTGCCTGTAATTCGCTGTAGTAATTCATCGGTTAGAATGAAATCGTAGACGGCCACCAGAAGGAGTCAGCTGACCGAGAGGAACTCCTGCCCAATGTTCACGGAATATTACCCTACTGAAATCGGATCGTCGGACACGTTCCGAATCGGTTACTCTATATCTACTCTTAATCCAATATACGTTTCTTTGAAATTATTAACTTTCGCTATCTTCGACTCAGATATCAATTTGGCTGAACATCTGCTTCCTTGTTCCCTATGTACCGGGGCACCATTCCCGCAAAGGGCTCTTGTTACCAGGTCGTGCTAGCCCCTGAGCCCTCCGTCATGTTCGTACCCTCCTCTTTAAGGAAAAAAAAGGGCGCCTGATATGTGGGTTACACTTTAGAGTGCCAGGATACCCATAAATGGATACTTAGGATGTAGCGTAGGGGATGTTTTATATCCAGACTGGTATGGCCCACGCAAGCCTTTCTGACGTGTTGCTCGGTCTGCCGGAGTCAGATGAACACACCCTTCCATCTACGTCAGAGGTTCTCAAATCTACCCTTGGCTGTAAATACGGCCGTAGCCGCTTTACGCGTATATATGTATACGACGGCAGCCTTGATACATTTGCAAATAGATTCTAAGAATATTCGACCGCGAGGGATGTTTTAGGCTTGTTATAGAAATCCTGACTCCTCGCCCTAGACGTTACACCGACTCTGTGAATCTTGCGCGCATCCTTGTATCTTACGCACACCCTCTACCCACTCTCACCTCGGTACGTCTCAGGGGTTCTCAGTTAGCCTTATAGCTTTCGGTGTAATCTCCTCGAAAAGGAATTTGTCGCTCGAGTATTTTATCTGCTTCGTGAAGCGTAAAGACCTTCAACCCCCTGGGACTCTGTTTCGTGATCGATAACGATTTCGAATCGGTGACCTTTCCCCTTTTGACAATGTCTATTCCCCGCACGCTCCTCACTCTGGTACAATAAGCACCTTACGGCAGGAGAGAAAACGAAGGAGTCAGCGGCAGTGAAAGAGTTAATATATATGAAGGGGTGAGGAGTTACATTAATCAGTGTTGAAAAAAAAAATATCCCCTTAGGGCTGGAGCAACCCCTAACTCTTGGGGTAGGTATCGACACGGTCGGCGCGTGTCACGCGACTATTTACCAAATTCTTCAGGGTGGCCCGTGTTCCTCATCCCTTCGGAACAGCTGTCGGGGGTCGGGGAGAGCCTCGCTTCGTCTACTATATTTATATACCGGGTAACTTTTAACTAGCACCTGGCACGACGCGGTGGGCGTCTAGTCTGCGAAATTAGATGTCGCGAGGGATAAAAGGGTGCGGTCCTACGTGTGGATTCTCGGCTTACGTGTTCCAGGGCCACATTTTCTAGAAGCAGCAGGAAAGGGTGTGCCGACTCGCAGCTGGACAAATTGGGAACGTTAGATCGAAAAATTTTCCACGGACTTGCCGAGTCTTATCGTCTGGATTTTGTATTCCCTCTTGTGTTCGACATCTTGAATAACATTAACACGTGTCTCGGTTTGGATATTTTTTTTTCGTTTCACGTATACCACAGTCTAACTTTATTTTACTTGTCGCACAGCACGCGTTACATTTCTGTCACGTTGCAATTACGCGTGAAGGCGTCGCGACGCACGTCAGACATATATTTCAATCGGGATGAATATATTCGAGGGAATTTTATGTTAGCTATCAGCACTGTTAATGACGTCGAGATTCTTGGCATTGTCATCTTCCGAGATTCCGTAGGAATTTCTACCTATTACCGACACACGTCGTACCGATATATATACGTATATATCATGTTGATTCATAGATCGAGGAATGGTCAGTTCCTAAGAATTCCACGCGCGCATCAATAATTGCTTTACGTATCTCGTACGTGGAATTTGCATGAGATTGCTTCAGGCGACTTTACTGCTTCATCGTGATAAAAACAGGCAAACCGATACGCGTAACGGCGCCTACCAGCCTGGCAACTCTTAGCGAAATCTTATCGCTCTCCTGCTTCCATGAATTTCCAGTAAGAGCGAAGAAACGACTGGCAAAACTCGACACGAATTTATTGCCCTTGTTTATTTTTGTTTCGTATCGAATGATACTTCACGCAACTAACAATCATCGGTCTTTATAATCCGTTACGATAAGGTACGTGATACATGAACAGAGAAGATGCTGTACACGTAATAGAATATATGCTTTGGCACGGTGGGAGAGGTAGACTTATGCGATTAATGGAATTGCAGTGTTTCCGGAAACACCTGAAATTATCGTTAATTAGTATTCCACTGGCGATAATGTGTCACGTGACTGTCGATTTGACTCTGACACTCCGACTGCATGTCGTTGTCAATTGCATTCAAGCTTATTCCATTGTCTACGGAGAAACCGCGTTGATCTTATTACTCGTCTACGTCTTGCTACTCTTTATTCTCTTTCTTTGGTTCTTCGTCTTCGGCCGAGTGTATATATCTTTTTGACTGGCTGGGAGTTCACGTAGTCTCCCTTTTTTTTCTCCAGTTCATAAGGTACGAGGAAGTTGATTATTTTTGCCGTGGATTCCTTTTATTTCATCAAGTTTTATTCTTCTTTGTTTGTGTCTTTTTTTTTATGCACGGGGTGTCCTTTGTTGTGTGCAGCTTAGCTCGACAATGCAGAAAGTAAAATGCAGTTTTGAGAGTGTTGTTGTGGCTTTTTTTTTTCTTCTTTTTCTTACATTCACTTAATTTTATGTCTCTCTCTCTCTCTCTCTCTCTTGCTTTTCAATTCTTACAGTCGTGCTTCTATACCATCCAACTCTCGGCTTCCGGCGAAACGTTAACTATTATCAATCAACGTTAGCAAGAGAGGCACGCTCGGGTCTAGTGGCTGGCTTGAAAACACTTAGGGGAGCTTTAGGGAGCTCGGACCAGTTGGGTCTCTAAGGCGGTTAGGCTCTTCGGGAAAATTGTGTGGAAAAGCACGGGTTTTTCAGTGGAGGAACAGAAACACAAAAAAATGGAATGGGACACCCAGGAGACGAAGTTACTCCTGGGGATGTAATCGGAGGGACAGGGGAATTCGTGCGGAGGAAAGACATTTTAAAGGAAGATTTTTCGAAATGATCCCTATACTATTGAATCTCTTGGATATCGGCATGGAAAACGGTTTTTTCTTTATTTTTCTTACTCTTTCGTTTCTTGGATACCTGTTTTCCTTTGCTTTTTTTTTTCGGTATCATTCTTGCACGAAAAATACAAAAATATTTTTACAGTATATGCAGGATGGGAAAGTGAGAGGGTTAGGCTGTGCTTAAAGGGACGTTCTTAGTGCTAGTAAAAGGGAATGAAAATACGACCCTTTTTTTTTCTAGAAAATTTTGGAGCTTCCAGTTGCGAGTCACTGGTGCGATATTTCAGATTTTTTCCTCCTTTTTTCGACCGTGACTGTAAAGATTGGACGGACGATCATCGGCAGCTTTCTTATCTCGAATTTCTTTTTCTTTCCCTCGATTTCTTTTTTTTTTCTTTTTCGTTTTTTTTTCTTACCATCCCTCCCTCATTCCCAGCGACCCTGCTGGAATCCTCTTGATCTGCAAAATCGGAAGTCCCATCTATTTCCAAAGAATACTACTCTGCCGGCAGAACAGCCTCGACCTTTTCGTCTCTCGCTAAGAGGATCTCTGCCACAGCTGAAGTAATACAAAGGATAGTAATTTCGTATAGAAAATCCTACCATATAGGATCTATCTCACCAGCATCCACTAGACTCCCCTTTTGCTACTAAACATTTTAACGTATCGTCCGGTGTATATCGCCATATTGAATTTTTGACTGACGGACACACGCAGTAATCTACGTTCATCCAGTATCAAAGGGGTATATTAATATTGAAACTGGCGTTACGTCTATATTGATATTCCATCCTGAAATTAAATAGAAACGAGAAAAACAAACCTTTCCATCAATATTATTTGCTCTTTATATGGAGATCAAAAAGCGTTTCGTAGCCGTATTTCCATTAGCTATATTACTATCGTGTAACTCGACGAAGTTAATTACTCGAGAGTCCCTTAAAATATCAAATGGAATTTATCACAAGCTATACCTATATATAAAATCGTTTTCATTCAGAATCATATTCACACACAAGCTATATTAATGTCGTATCATTGACTCATTGGTCGACATGGGTAAGCGCGCCAACCATCGTCGCTGTTCGAATTTCAACGACAGTTTCGCAATGGCGTGGGCGTCGATCGGTAGCGCGTTAACGTTCGCTTAAAGATTCTAAGTGTATCTGCCTGGCGCGGCACTCGTGGCTCGTAAGAGATGTTTATTTTGTCTTGTCAGAGAGGCACTTCTCGAGTGGTTTCCTCTGATAACTTCATGCAGTACCTACAAACGGCGAAATCCTCGACCGCCGATGATCCTAACCGTGGCAAAACTTCAGCCGACCTCGGAACTCCGCGATACACCGTTGTCGAAGTTCCCAGCAGTCACCGTGGAATTTTCGATACGCCCACTCCCCCGAGCGTTCCTCACTCACTGCACCACATGGCACTAACCCAATGTGATCTAACCTAATCCAATCAGCATAGCTCACCTAATTCCAATGTAATGTTATAGCTGCAACTAGTTAGTATCGAGACCATACGAATTGGCTCCTTGCGTCAATCTCGTCTACCTCAGGCTGCGCCTTGTGCAAACATTGAAGTTAACCAAGTGCACAATCTCCGGGCAGCAATAGGACTTCGATGAAGGATCGATATGAAAATTTTTTTCAATTCTTTCAACAAACTAAAAATCGTGCAAATTTTATTAAAATTTCACAAAAATTATTTTCATTGCTTGTTGGTGTAGTACAAAAATAGTTTCTTGAACTTTCGTAATTATTTTCTCGTACGCAGCTATCACGTGCAGCTGGTTTGGAGCTCTATGATTTTCCTTTATAATTAATTTCTTTGCTTTAACGCGGTACGGCTTTTTTTACATATACGTTAACTCCATAAGTTTCGCGATGCTTTGCGATGACAGTCTGCGGTATGGAAGTTGGCGAATGAAACTTTGGCTTTAAGCAGGAACAGTTCGCCGGGGAATATAAATCACCCTTGACTCCCCTGGGAGAGGGCATGGGGGTGTGACGTCACGATCGGTAAAATGAAATCGAAACCCCGTGGGTTCCGCGAGTGCTGCTCCCCGAGTCAAATGAAAATTTTCTGAGATCAGTCTGGTGCGACAATGGGTTGCGCGTGGATATCGCTGGTGAGAAAGAAAGAGAGAGAGAGAGAGAGGGAGAAGTTTTTCTATTAATTTCTCATGGCATATCTGATCACTCCGTATCGAATGCTTCCCTTTTGCAGGTCCCTCGGGGTACTTACGCAAAACCAATGAAATCTTTTTGTCGGACGGTACTAGTACAGTCTTGCCAGTTTGTCCAGCCGGCTGTGCAGGTAAAAGACTACAGGTTGGTACTGTGACTCACAATCAGCAGTTCTTTATTGCTACTACGTACCTATTATATGTATATCGGTCTTCCGCTGTCGGGCTGATATGAAAGTAACGTCCGACTTTTATAATATAGTGTCCAATTATACAGTATGTTCCATCCGAACTAGGGCACCTGAAGTTGCCGGGTTCGAAGAGCTAGTTTCCTCTGGTTCTCGTGCCAAAGTCTGATGATATGGGCGGACGATGAAATATTTTTTCTGCTTTGATGCATCAACATTTTTCTTTTTATATAGGTTGAGTTGGCAACTTTATAGCCTGTCCATTCGATTTCTACGGTAGAGCCACCTCTGCCGGTCCGTTCGTGCCTTCCCTGCTATATATTTCCGCTCGGGCCTATCCAAAACAATTTTCATTGCTACGCTATCTAATCCTCCCAAGTGGATTACATCATACCTACGGGCATCATCGTCGGGAGACTCGCGAAAAATCGTCCCCAGCGTCTCTGCCGGCTTATAAATAATTTATCACCCGATATGATTCATCCAGAGCTTTTTTTTCGTGGCGCCTCGCTTGGACGCCGGTTTCTTTTTTTTTTCGCTTTTTTCCCCCCTATTTTTCTACCTATCTCTACCCTTTTCATATGTCCCTAGTTATATCGTACAGCTCGCCCAGAGTGAATCATAAAGTGTGCTCTGCGAGTCACAGTGAACTAAATTTGTATCGTTGTAGACTTTTATATTCATGTAGGTTGGTACTATACCTACGTTACACGGAGGACGTACGTACTAGGCACGTAGTTTATTTCGTAACAGTGAGTTCACAGGAACCGTCACGGTTCAGCGGGCCCTGGTCAGGACGTAAAGGCTGCTAGCAGTACGTGACGCGTAATATACTGCATATACTGTGTATATATATGTATATATATACATACGCATATACACGTCCTATACGAGGAAACTGAACTCGTTCGGTATCGCCGTTTTTCCGCGCTAGCCGTTTCCCTTTCCTGTTAGAAAGGGTCGTTTAACCGGCGGGCCCTGCAGTCCGAGGGTGGTATTGACGAGGTAGGGTTGGAACGAAGTTAAAAAAAACACAGAAAATGAGCAACCCGAAAAAAAACGACGTAGGGAGTAAAAATGGTGATAGAGAAAAAAAATGAAACTGATAGACGTAATTTACGAGCACTTCGAAAATTGCACGTAGAAGTTCCACGTGCGTTTTTTTTTTTTTGCAATTTTTTCAAATTTTTTTTCCATAACGAAGATTTTCTTTCTTTCATCGTTCGCACGTCGCGAAAGGGAATAATTTGTGACTCGCCTCGGCGACGAAGTACGAGATCGATCGCGTGTCTCTCGGCTACGTCGGGTTCTGTATCTGTATAGCTATAGTGATATGTACTCTGTTTTATGTAACTGTACGTGTAAGATTGGTATATGTGTACCACCCTTGCGAACCTTGGACATTCGCACGACCCAGAGGACTGCTGCTGTCTCGACGTATTTGTTTTGCCGTTCGCCGCAATGCCAGCGCTGCCTACGACCGAGGGTTGAACTTCGCACGACCGCAGCGAAACAACGTTAGCGAGCAACGGCGCTCTGCTGCTGGAACTGGAAGAAATTGGCATGACGCGCGGGCATACGCGAGTCCCGTTTTTACGTGAATTTAGCGAGCTGGAGAAAATAAGGTGTGGGTCGCTGGGTCGCTGGATGCGGAGCCCAGAGAATGAGATTGGCCTTGCCGGGTAACGAGAGAATTTACATGGGACTGGAACATATGCGTATAGTGGTGGAAACGGGATTTGATGAAAGTTCACAAACGTACGAGCGATTTACTCGTCGTCGAAGAGACTTTTCTTCGATCGATTTGCCATCGCTATTCCGACGGCGCCTTAAGCCTTTACTTATCCTCGGTCCTTATACTATGCAGATTCTATACCCATTCGCCGGGTAGGTAGTCATTCTCTTTATACGTAAGAGTCTATACCGGGTGGCAAAATTTCGGATAATACCGGGCTATCCGTAATTCTACGTCCCCTCGAATAAGGCTTTCAATAGGGTACGCTCGCAAGTACGATAGCCTGTATTACGCAAGGGTCGTGTGTAATTTTTTTTGTACGTTATTACTTGATAAAAATGTCGTAATATTCAGGGAAAGGGGGGTAGACCTTACCGAAGAAATTATTTGTGTATACGTAGAGTAACTGTATGCATATTGAAATCACTTTGCTCCCCTGTCACTCCTGCTATAACCCCTTCTGGCGGTTCGATAAATTTAATTAAATCCAACGTAATCGCTTGTGTGCAATGAACCACCGACGCCATTCACGTTATTATACCATAGGGCTCACTCGCGAAAAATCGTTCGGCAATTTTGCACGGTTCGCTTAAGTACTTCGCAAAATGGTTAGAGCGCCGAGTACGGGTCGGACAGAGATGGTACCTATACCCCATTCATAAGTCTTTCGGCGACGCGATTCTCTCGACATTTTTTTTTCTTCCTCCTTCTCCCTCTCTCACTTTTTGCTTTTATTATCGTACTCGAGGTTTAGCCTATAATGGAATGGCACTGGAAATAGCCAGTGGCTCGAATTCGAGCGTACGATTTATATGGGGCTCTCAGCACCTCCCTCCTCCTTTACTCTTGGCAAATCAGACGGTATTCAGACCGAATCCAATCGTAGAATTTGACTCTCTCCATCTCTGTCATTCGCTCGAGCCTTTGAGACCTTCCCTCTCTCTCTCTCCGTCTCTCCTTTACTTCGTCTTCGTCTTTTTCTTCGGAGAAACGAGAGACTTCGCCGATATCGATAGCAATCTATCTCACCGTTACAACCGCAATTCTCATTTCCCGAGTCACATGTATACGCGTACATATATATATATATATATATATATATATATATATTGACACTCGGCACATTGCTTGTCACATATGTTACCAGTTCGATATGTGGCTTCTCTCAATCCTAGAATTCACCTTGTAGGTAACACTCGTGTTCCTCGTAGAAGTCATCCTTCCCGTGACTCCAGAGTACCTAACCAATGAACCAATGCTTGTCCACCCATTAGGAAAATCTACTCCACAGCTTCAGGATAGTCTCGCGGAGCATCCTCTCCTCATGGTCCATTGAGAATATCATTTTGTACGTGACTCCATATTCGCCTCGTGCGACTCGGTCACGCATCCAGTATATCAGAAATAGTCTGTAGCTGTCCGTAGGTAGTCCAACCGATCCATGCGTTTACCGTACACCGTGTATAACGAGCAGTGCATTTGAACAGTTCAATTATTCCTTCAGACGAACCATTGTCAGATCCCCTCTCACGGGTAAGCTGCCCAGTCGGCGAATTCTTGGTGGAAAATTTGTCATTCACAGAGGCAGGACAACTTCGTAGACTCAGCTGGACCATGAGTCAGGACTGTTGTCTCCCTCGAGGTTACCGCCTCCTCCCTTCCCTTACTCCCTTTTGTGTCACGTAATACCCTATGCCATCTATAGCGTATCAAGTACCATAGTATTTAGCGGTACACTGCTGCCATTAGCTCTTAGCACAGATACCGTGGTTATACGTACCATGGGTAGCAGCTTCCTATAATCATCCGTGCTTCTAATGCCCAGGCTCTTTAGCGGGGCCAACGTCTTGTGAATCGATACCAATAGGGAATGCCAGTCGGTGCGGCCGAATTGGACGAGACGTTAACTGTCGGGTGTATTCTACATCGACGCACCCGTGCATCATTCACCGAGAGAAAAGTCCCACTCTGCCAGGCTCTACTGGTCCAAGCGTCACGGGCAACGTAGAGTCACCCAGACTCCTCGTTGACGACGCTCGGCTTCTCTTGCGTTACTCGTACGCCTATACGCGTGCGGCCATTGGCTCTACTAATGCGCACGCACGTGAGCTACACGATTACCACTTGGGATGCGTGCGTTATATTGGGCGTGTGTCATCGCCCCACGCTACTACACGTTCCGAACACATAAGAGTCCAAAATATCTCGAATGACACTTTTCTGGTTTCTTCGTACTACTGTTTTTCGGCTGGTGGTGAAGAGGAGGGGGGAGGGGGGGGTAAGGGCTTTTTCGAGGTGGTGGCGGAGGGTAGGTACTTTTTTTTTCGGATTCTCTCGATCTCGTGGGGCATGACGAGGATTGGATCGAGACTTCCGGTAATCGGCTTCGGGGACCGAAGAAGCCAAAGATGCGCGCGAGATGGTTACGAAATTAAGTTGGAATTTGGAACAGTCGCACGGGAGGTTTCAACTGGTAAGACACGGTAGAAGCCATTCGCTTCCGTCTGGAATTAATTTCGAGGTCTGCCACTGGGTTAAAAAAAAGTCACACCCTTGACATCCTCTGCATGAAAATTCCGGAGGTATGCAAAGTGAAGATTTTGGATGCGAAAATTTTTAGCAATTTTTTCCCCTTTTTTTTGCCTCTGATTATGGCTCGAATGGCTCTCTGGGTTGGGTATTCGTATATCTATACGTGGACTATATTCAGGCCGATACCGTTTCGAATGCAATTTCCATGCAGACTCCTGCTGAGTAACTGGCTCTAAATAGATCTTCATTAATATCGGGAGGTTAATTATCGCGTAATGCATCCATTATACGCGTTTAGATAGCTTGCCGGGTAATTAACAGGCTCGAGAGGAATTCTAGATCACGGTATCCTGCTATATTTTTCCTTTTCATTTTAAAAAGGTCCATTCCTCCGTGGGTTCAGGATATTCGTTAATTCCGTTCGAGGTTTTAACGCCCTCGTTTGTCTACGCTTCTGGCAAACGACGTCAGCAACGATATCAGTCATCGGCACGACGTCGTTAACCACCGCGTCCAGAGTCCTTGCAATTTTAATCAGTCCTCTAGGATGCAGTCTGGCCGAGCGCTAATCTCTTAGCCTCGGGCGAGATTTGAATTAATTGCACTAAGGGTGGTGGAGAAAAGGAACGAGTGCGCGAGAGAGAGAGAGACGAGCGACTAAGAGCGGAAGTAGGTGATAGGAACGAAGAGAGAGAGAGCGAGGGAAATGATACGGTGGGAACGGAAGAAAACGATCGACGGAAACTGCCGGTAACGAGGGCAATTAAATAATTATCGCACTTCGTAAAATCAGGCGCTTCCTACAGAAAATCCATTCTATCTACCTCATCTCGAAGATGCTGGCAACGTATCGTCCTATCCGTGCGGGAGTCTTACCCCTGGGCAGCTACGATTTCCGGTTGGTCCTTCGGCATGAATTTGTCAGCTCGTTTACATAAAGCTCAGCGAGCTTCGTCGGATACCTGTGCTTTGAAACGTCAACGCCGAGGAACCGGAAGTCTTCCCGTCGGCATACAGATGAAGACCGTTCCCATCCAATTGGGAAGATAACCATATGTACCTATAGATACCCCTGGAAGATAAAATCCCCTGGACGACGTGTCCAATGAAATCAGTCGAACCGAACTTTTCGTTTTTACCTATTGCTACGTTCAGACTGATGTGTAACGGTACTGTTTATCGTTATACTATGTGGACTTACGTGACACCCCATTGCAGTACGTATGCCAGGAATTTCGCTGTACTGCTATATAGGTATAGACGGAGTTATTTCGATGCCGGGATATATGAAATTCTAGATTGATGTATTATACGTGCATTAAATTTTAATATATACGAGACCGTTATCCCGAGTGCTTATTATTTCATTTCATTTCATTTGGTATCGTTAACGTAGTCAGTTCTTGTTCGGCGAACGAGAGTTGCGAGTAAACGTGAATCGAGCGATAAAGATGGACAGATAAATGAAGAGAGGCGAGATAACTGCCCGTACAGTTCGGTTGGTGGGAGGGAGAGCGAGAGAATGCGAGAGAGAGAGGGGGCACTGTAAATACGGCACGGGAGAGAACGAACGGCGAAATACGATGGAAGTAACTCCCTGATGCAGCTTCTCGCGTTATTTCTAGAATGAAAACACAGCGGCGTAGCCACAGAGCTTCCTTCTGTATTTTCGTAAAGTTCTCGCGTTCGGTTCGCCGCGTAATATCTCCAGTGAATTGTACGTCGTATATCAGACTTTAAGAATTACGGTAACGACTGCAATCTTTATTGGCGAATATATCGATGAAGGATTATTGCCAATCGAACGTTTCACCCGGCATCACTCTGTATCACGATGCGTTCAGGTTTTATTATGAAAATAAAAAAAGGGTATAACCGCTTTACGTCGTTTCTTTCCCCCAGGGTCTTCGCTGATGCATCGCAGTTTCTCTGAAGAACTTTTCCTACCCGCAGCACGCTGTCCCGTAATTCGCCATTGAAGAAGCGCACTTCTTTCCCGAAGGACTTGCGTCAATAATTTCGCGATCGAGTGGCTTTCCGACGTCTCCTCGGAAATGCCACTTCTGCCTTCGTTACTCGGAGGTATCTGTCGCTGCTCGTAAGTCAGGTATATAGACGTACAAACGTATATATGTATATATCCTGTTCGGATAACTTTTTATATCGACTATAAATATCCAGCGCGCTTACACGATACACCGATCAATAAAAATACTTCGCGTTTGGTTAAACATTTTTCACTTTGACGTTTCCTCCCAGCGTCATTATTTCCGAGGTCCCTCGAGTTGTCGAATATTCTGGGCAATTGTCAAAATTGTGGTCCGCCTCTGCCCGCTGACTTTCGAATAAATATTTGAACTTTAGTCGCGACCAAGGTAGAAGCTCGGATCATTTTCTCTTGGCGAAATCGGAACGGTACGACCAGTCGAGTAGACTGGGTCGACGGGGAAGGATGGGACAGTCCGAGGAAACAAAATTGCTTTTCTCCGACTGCGTCTTGGGCGAAATTTGTTTGTTGATGGAGAAAAAAAAAATTAACACGGAACGAGCAGAAACGCGGAACGACGCTGCTCGCGCATCTCGAACTTTACCTACTTTCCAGACTCTGATGGAATTTTCTGCACGCTCTTGGGAACCTGCCACTCCGCGTCTCTTCCTTCGCGGGATGAACGTCTTACTACGTAACGTTAACGCGACGCCGTCTCGCTGACGTAGCGGAGTCGCGAAACCACTTGACGTCTATTAAAGTAATTAATCCCAGCCGGACATCGCACGAACTTGAACTCGGGTAGGTTTCTAAATTTTTTTTTTTTAATTCGATAAGGGATTCTGCTGGCATTCGCGCACGTGCGCGTGAGATAGGAATTGCGTTGAGGATTTTTTTTATTTAAAAAAAATATGAGTAGCCGATAGGGGCAGTAGGGGTAGGAGGGGGAGGGGGAGAGAAAAGTTTTTATTATCGTCTACATTGAGTTTCTTCCAACGAGAAAAAGTTTCCCCCGCGTTGCCGCCACGAGATAACGTTGGCTGTTAATAAAAGGAGAGGACTCACCCTCTGTATTTTACTTGTAGTCTCTCCTACCTTGTTTCACTCTTGTTCCTCGCTGTTACTTCTATTTTACTTTTCTCTCGCCTCTCTCTCTCTCTCTCTCTCTTTCTCGGCTTGCGCCCGCCACTGTGAAATATCGCGTACAGCTCTACCTACGTGCTGCAACGTGTAACTTCTCCTTACAGCGGTTGCCATTACCTCTCATTTTTTATCGACACTCACGCCGTCCGGATGCGGAATTCATTTGAAAAAGGAATAACGGCATCGCAACCCAGGATATGAGAGAACGGAGAGGATTGCAGATACGGGGCTTCCGTAGATAAATCTATTTTCTGCTTTCTTTAATCGCGATGCTCGAATGCGAATTAATCGGCCAAGGGGGTTTTATCCGATCGACTTCCCGTGGTCTGTAAAATTGAAAGGAAACCTATCGGCTGCCAATTATATCCCCCTGGTGTCGAAAGTTGCTGGGATTCAGTTCGTATATAGTCAATTGACGCTAATTTTTTTTTGAGGTTAGCCAGGTCATGATTTTCTTTCAATTTAAGTCGCACGGCCTTCTGGGATGTCTGATCGTCAATGAAGATTCCACGGTCTGGATCTAATATATATATCCTTATACGTGGCTATTGTTATGTACATAGACACCTTATAGTCTACTTTTTGTCGACTAAACTAACCTAATCTATCCATACTCTTACTTGGCTAACACTGATCCTGATAATAGAAAATTCCTGTCCCGTGGCTCTTGTCTTGGGTCGAACTTGACGGCTGCTAAAAGCCTTTCTCGATAAAGGGGTGCCAGCTGATAAGGTTAACTAAGTGTCAGAGGGTAATCACTCGCCCAATAGATAAAACCCACTCTACCCTTCCCCTATAGATAACAGCTTCGATCACATGTCGATATTCGAGAATCGCGTATACTTGTTCTATACTCTTTGAGATACCTGGCTTTAACCTCTATATATATATATGTATACCATACTAACCAGCTCGAGCGTAGGAACTGGTGTTGGCTTCGCTATGAAAATCAAATCTATATACACGCGCGTATGTATCTACGGGTTGGGTGACCTGCCTGGAACGTTATCAGATTTTGTATACGTAACAATTACTTATCAAACGTGTTGCGTTTATCAGGTTGCTTCGATAGATGAGGCAATCATTGCAATCGGTGAATACGACCTGTCGCAATCGTTTGCGAATCAATTGGTAGTTGGGAATACGTAATGATGCATACGCAACGTCGATATATATATATATATATATTAAATACTATCGTAGTAGGTATAGTTAGGTAAAGACAAACGACTCCGCAACGTCCGGTCGAGTGACTCATGTGTCAGACCCCTTGCTATACGCCCGCTGGCAATTACCAGGATTAATTGGCTAATGAGAACAGTCGAGGATACGACAAAGCAATGCAGAAACCTTGATTCACCCATTGGATCGTGTCCGAAGTTTCATTCATTGGTCGACCGTTACGCTCGGTTTACCAATGGTAAGTACAGGGAAAGTAGATTGGTAAACTTTTTTCAAAATTATTTGTCCCATCGATTATCGGTATAGTTTTCTTTTTAATTGACTAATTCAATAAATCAATACTGCTTATACGTCTTTTTCACGTGTTATACCTCTCCGTTACGTAACCGGCAATAGTACGGAATAATGTGTCTTCCCTGTATAAAATAGACGTCGGATACTTTGCCTGCTGAGACAACGATGCTTCTTGCTCCCGTTGTCGAGAGACTCTGCGACTTATCCAGCTTCTTGGTTCCGCTCACATATGTCAATTCAGGATATGCATGGGAATACGTACGAAGATCCGCCTCCACATATGCTACCGGTTAAGCCTTTCCTCTTCTTGAATATCTCGTATAGTCTCTTCGACCCTGGATTCATACATATGTGTATATATATATGGAGTATCTAGGGTATTAGCATTGAGCTTAATTGTATCCTAACGAATCGACAATATACTCGTATGGTTAAAGCGTTCGTTCACGTAAGGAACTTTGAACCGTAGGTTTAGCGTGGTAGCAGACTGGCTGAGTTTACGCTGCGAAAGTGGATGATTCACCGGGACGTATTATTGATTCGTCAGAATTCTCCGAGGATACCGGAGCCGCTTAAGCTTGCTGCGTTTACGTCGTGCTGCTGTCTGCACGTCTTACGCTTCTGTGTACCACGTGCACATATGTACATACGTACATGCATTATACATATACGTTGTTGGTTGTACAGTGTGGTATACCTATATAGGTATCAGTCTGCCTGGTAAGGACGTGGGCAGAAGAAGCTTCGAAGAGAGGTCTCTGGATAATTCTGTACGAGCTCTGCGAAACGTTGACTTTACGTTGCGATGTAATAAAGTGGTCATATGCATGCTTTGACTTTGATCGAAAGGTACTCGGCACTTCTTTGTCTCTTAAAACTTGCGGCGAGACTTTGATATGAATTATACGGGCCATTACGCTTTTTGAGGCTTTCGGGTAAAAGGGACGAGGGGGGGTGGGGGGATGTCATGGGAATCGTCCAGAGGGCTTATTGTACCCGTGAAAGAATGGATTATGCACTCGAGGGGTTTTGTTTGTTGGACAATGGATAAAATGGATTAAAAAACAATGTAATATGGAGTATCGCGGTTTTTTTACTCGCGCATCGTAATCTGGTTAACCGATATACTTTTTTTCTCGCTGTTTGTAAAAGCGTGACGAAGATCGCTCTGCGTGATTATCTTCTCCCTCTCTCGCGGTTCTTTACTCTTCTTCAATTTATCGCGATACTCCGTTCATTTTTTTCTTCTCAATATCGCGAGCACCGCCTTTGCTGTTTTCTTCGATTTTCTTTTTCACCGTCACTGCGCTCGCGAGTGACGTCAATAATGCACGCAGCTTGTCGTAGCTAGCACATGTGCTCCCATCTGTACGCATGTGCACGCGAGTTGCCGTCAATCGGATCGAAACGCTTCCGCTGCCGGAGAAAGGCGCTGTTGGTTAAAAAAAAGGGTCATTGTCGACGCCATTGTTTTACGGCTTTATAACATCACAAAGGCATCAATAAGCTAGACAGTGGCGTAGCAGCAGGGCCGTGTAATTACTGCAGGAACTTAAAGCCGTCCTGGGCACCCCCTTGAATACGTCCCCATAGTCGAGCCGTGCTTTGTCAGGGATGCTGCGTAATCCGAAGGGTAGTCGATTGGGAGGTATAAGAAAAATGTATAAACGAACCAAAAGTTCTAGAAACGTCGTTGAAGATTTGCCTTCGAAGATTTTTCTCGAAATATCCGATGAGGTCGAGGTCGTTTGCCTCTCGGTTAATTCTCACCGGTGGATAAAACTTGCTGACTTTACGTCCGGCACTGTTCGCTTGTTTCCCCCAGGGTACGAATTTCTATTTGGAGAGAAAAGCTTGGGGGCTTCCTCGCGGTATTTCTTTAACCTTTTTCTTTTTTTCTCTCTCTCTTTTCGTTTCGCCTCTTTTTACATTATTCGACTTATTCGCTTTTTCCTATTCACCTCCCCTCCTTATCCGCCCACTTCGCATCCCCGTCCACCTACTTGTACCAGCGATCTTTTCTGTCTCTCTTTTTTTTTTAGTTCTCCATCTCCTCGCTTTCCCGTCGTGGCGCTCCACTCGCGAAACAGCTGGTGGAAAAAGAGAGCAGAAGTAAAAAGGCCGCTTTGCTGGCTGAAGCTGAACAAAAAGAAACCAAGTCCATTTGTTGTACATCCTGAGGTATCTGTGTGCGCTTGCCTACGTGTATTTACAGGGCGGATGCCAACCCGTAGATGCTCTTGTAGCCCAGAAACGCCTCGAGCCAACGAGCACCTTTCTATATACCGATAGTTTTATTTTTTTTTTAATTTTTCAAGGAAACAGCCCAGAGAACTTGGGTATTAGATGATTACAAGAGAGACGATAGGAATGAGAACGAAACGCTTCGTTGATATACATTTATTTACATATAAAATTCAGTTATCGGCTACGCCATTTTATTTACAGTTTATTCTCGTATGTTTGTATGCGCTCACCGTTATTTCCATTTAATGACCTGAGGTCACGTGCACGCATGTACTCCTGCTCGCAGGATCAGTCACGTGTGAATTTCTGTATCGCCTCGCATATAGAAACGGTAAATGTTTGTATGCGAATATAAATTTGGCCTCTGAGGGATCACGTATTATACTTGCTATTATTATTATATTTATACACTCTGCCGTCTATCAGATGCCGTATCGTTGTATAAATAGGCGGATATATATCTATATACCCTACATGTGTATCCTTTTCGATACGTGACGTGTATTGTTCTCTCTTATTTCTGTCTTATCGTTTTCTTCTCCTTCTTTATGTTACAGAACCTTCTACAGATTTCAGCAGACACACCATTATACGGCCCAGGGTCTTTCACGGGAGGCACAAGAGGGAACTCTCCTCCACAAAAGAAAACGTGAGTACCGATGAAAATGCTCTCGGTTTGGTTTTCATTTTCGCTCGTGCAATTCCTCACGGTAATGTCGCTAACGATGTCGGCCTGTACCAGCAGCCAGGACTTTACTATGCGAGCCATGGCGCACGCTTCGGTGCAACAATTTCAATGCAAATGCTCAAGCGCAAGCTGAATATGGAAAAGGGCTCGAGAGCCTTAAATTGCATAGCCCCGGTTGCCAGGACCCGATGCAGCTCGATCGAGCGAGATGCAGCTGATCTTGCTGATTCTTATCTATTCTGCTTTTGACGAACGAATGGCCTTCTTGGTTGGGATAAATATGTATATATCTTTAGAATTCTGAAAAACCTGTACCGATTTTTGCTTGATGAGGATTTTTTTTATTTTTTCTAAATCTAGCTTTTTTTTCTTTTTTTTTTTCATTTCTTTATTTATGCGACAAAAATTGGATATGGAGGACTGACGCGAGTTTTACGAAAAACAGCAATTAAAATTGAAATCGAAATACGCGATGAGTTAAAAGAGCAAATTATTTCGTATGAAACACGTGGAATATTGAAAGAAAATGTTTTCGAATTTTCCAATATTTTTACTCCCACCGGGGACACATGTATAGAGATGAAATTCGTAAATAATAACCTTTTCCATGTATTAATCGACTGTCATCAGTGGCCTTGATTTATTATTGCGTTTCATGTATCATAACGGTCATAAATGTTATACGGATTTAACCCAGATATTGTTCGGTTGTTAGGTAGCCATTTACGTCACCGAAGCAACGATTCTCTTGACGTTAAACTCAAGCACCATAAGTTACCCGAGCGATCTCGGCTAAACCGTAAGCAGATTCATGATCACCGGGAAAATATACGGCAGATATGGCATTGCCAAGAATTTCCTAGGGGCTTTCGGAAGAGTTTCCAGATATAAATCACGACTCTGGATAGCTCATATTTCCACGAACGTATCTTAGAGTCACGTACATCGGCGTGGATTCATTTGAACTGTAGTCACAGCCAATACATCTATATATGTGTCTAAGAGTACAACGTGCACGAAAAAATTGGACGTTCCACGTATAAATACAAAACCTCCAGTGAAAGGCGATATACATCATGGTTGCTCATTAAAAAAATACATTAAATTATACAGCCTCCATGTATATATATCCGATACGATGTAACTCGAATTCACGTATAATTTAATATATTTGAAAACTTTAAATCCACTATTTCCATAATCTTGTCCTTAATGTAAACCAAGTCGAATGCTCCACGTACAAGTTTCACATAGCGATTCAATTTAAATTCAAAAAGTTTACATTGCCTTCGCGATCCATACAGCAGTAAGTAGTTAGGCGGGCACTGTGGTTTTTCTCAAAGTTGCCAGAATCTCAAATGGCGACAGCCGCCCGACGCTCGCGTTGGGCATCGGTGTGTTAGGACCTCTGAAAGTTAGCGGACAAAGGGAAACCGAGTCGTTTAGAAATTGGAGCAGCTGCGCCATGCTGTCTCCATTGTATTCGTGTATAGATATATACAGTAATGCAGAAACAGCAACAGCAACAGTCGTATCGCCATACCGAAAACCACCACCGTTCTCTCCTAGCTGTATCCGCAATAGGAGGAGGAGGGATATGGGTATAGTTGCCATCAAACGTGCCGGATTGAACTATGAGAGACGATAAAGATCAATCTCTACTTATGTGACTCAATTTCCGTGAATTTCTTCTCTCCCCGCCCGAAGCCATACCCCTGGACCAAAAGCTTCTTCGAGTATCGCCAAATGCTTCTTCCTGGACCTTTGTGATCGAACGGGTAATATCCAGGCACATTGTTGCGTATATAGTGTATATGCAGTATACATATATACAATACATAACCGTATACGTATTTCCAGATATGTATATATATCCTATTAGCAAGTACATTGCTTTTCCCAAGTTTACGCTAGGTCCGACCCCTGGTAATCAGACCCTACGGATTTTTGTAGACCCAATATCCAAGGTGTTTACGGGCACAGGACCCCCACGGTCAAACTTCTAGAAAGGAGAGAAAAGGATTGCACGAGATAAAGGACTCAGTCAGGCAGCACGAGAATCCTCGAGCGCGACCGAGACGCTATGAAAATTCATAATAGATCGCAAGACGCTCTTTGTCTTTTCAATATCTTCCTTGAGGACTGTAATGAGCTTCAGGATAAATCGTATGACAGGATGTGGATGCGACGCGTCACTGTACCTCGTCATTCCCTTGGTATTGTTTAGGTACGTTTATTGTCGATATAGTCATCGCGAGTCTTTGCCTTTTGTTTCCTGTACCCCGCTATTCTCCATACACGAGGCTCCTGGTACTTAATGTTCAATGTGCTTGATCAATGATGCGCGTATATCTATATACAGTCTTACTATAAGCGAAATGGTTGTTATTGCATTTTCCACATTCTCTCGTCACTCCGTGAACAAGGTATAATGCAGTATATTAGTTTCTCGACGTTCTCACTGCATTACCCGTCGTTCGTATCGAAGGACGGTTATTGATAACTGCTCGAGAGAGAGAAAAAAAGAATTATCGGTCGAGACAAAGGGAGCACAGATCGACGTAACCTTGTGGCTATCTTGTACGTTAAGATTACATGGGAATGGTGTAACAGTTTTGTGTATATATATGTGCATACGTTCAAGTTTTATCGTTTACCTTGGTATATATATAAGTCAAAATGTGTATATACACTGTCTAGTCAATTATTCAGGAAATTGTCAACATCCTCTGGGAGATAAGAGAAAGTCAAAGATAAAATTGAAAAGACTTAAGTCGGTACTCAGGGGGCGAAGTATTATGATCCTCTTTAATGTTGGGGTAATAATCAATGGCGGAACAACGGGGGTGGATATTGAGTCCGTTGAAAGCAACTGAGAGGCTTGGGAGTTCTGGTCGAAGGCGTCTATAGGAGCTTGAGGATCGTTTGATATAGCCAGTTTCTAAAACGTACTGAATGAATTGGACCCATGGAGCTTTACCGGCGTCCTGGAGGATAGGCTAGGCCTTACCTCCCGATATACGTGTCGCAGTATGGATTTTGAGCGTGAAGTTACTTTTATTTTTCGCAACGTTTCGCACGACAGATTTACGCGAAATACGACCTTTTTCAATTCGCTCGGCAGTTTCTGGCTCTGCACAATTACGCCTACCCGCTATCAACAACTTCTGGACAGAGGATACGCTCGTTCGGTTATTTACAATAGATGCTTTTCACTTAGCCTACCGGGCGTTATGGTAATTCTCTGTAAAGTTTGGGAATTTGCAAAATCGAGGCTTCATCGAAATATCCTTGAACAAACTGACGTTTATATTATGATAAACTGAAGTTTATGAAATTTTCACCATAGTGTTAAAAATTCTGCAATTTTTTTTGGGATTTCAATTTTTTTTTTTTTCTTTTTTTTTAAAAAAGATCATACGATTTTTCGCAGGTACGATGACACACAAGGCCAGGATGATACTATATTGAAATTTAGTTTCCATCAGGTAATCAGGTCACCTGTAATCCTCTCAAAGAAGTTCCCAAGAGAACCAACCCCTACCTAAGAGACAAATTGGTTTTCGTTTTGGTACAATTGTGTAAAATTCACGAGTTCTCCTCCAACCTCATCGCTCTCTACCTCCCACCCAACCTTCCCACGAGCCACCAAGCTCTTCGATTCTATTACGCGGCATTGTCCGGCTTCCATTTATATAGAGTTCACGATGCCATGGACTTGCCAAGTTGAACAGTTTCCAAATCCCCTTGAACGCTCCATTGGTCCTTACTGACATCGTCACCATAGATAAATTACACGCGACTGCACTCTACGCCAATGGCAAAGCCAAAGAGCTCCAACTGACCATAACGATTCTTATGCTTTTTCTGGTAAAATCTTGAGAGTTTACACACGCGCGAACCGCCTCTGTAATCTCGTACGTATTCCTATACGTACTATACGTATGTCAATATACATATACACACCAAGTACAAAGGAGTACAGCTCCATGAGAACCGGTAGAAAAGATAAAAAGTTTTTCGCTGAACGTGCCCCCGCTTTCTTAAAACGTAATTAAAGTGCCGTAGGATATAAAATTCTTTATTCCGCTAATTTGCATACAGCCCGGGACACTTCTCGGGCAAAGTACGAAGGTATGAGGAATTATCGCCGAGCACGCTGCGAATGTCTGACGCGAAAATGTAGAATTTCAAAATGGCCTGTAATTTCCGCGAATCGCTAATATTCCAGCCTCTCGACGTTCCGCCGAGACCCCACGGACGTTCCACCGCCTGTAGGCTTCCTGCCCGTTTAATCAAGCTAATGGCGCGTTGTTTCGCCATTTTAATTGCTTTATATTTGCCCGTCGTACCTCGGAAGCTCTTCGGGGACCGCTCCTGTCTCTTCGTTTATACGTATAGTCAACATTCGCCTCCAGCTGAGCCAACAGACATCCGTTAGACCGCAACGTTGTGGATTCGCACTGCGATCGTGTCCCTTTCGCGTTTAACACTTGTTGACCCAGCCACGTTGCCGAAAAGCTTACCTACTACCGCGCCACCGCTATTACTGTTCCTGTTCTACACACGGGAATACTCTCTTTCCCTATATCAATGTCCATTCTCCCTTTCGCGCCCTTCGAGCCCTCCCCCTCCCTCCCCCGATATCCACGACCTCACTTATTGCCTGCCATTAGTTATCTCCAACCCGGAACGCCACATTACACACACACCCTATATCTATATCGATCAGGTACAAAACGATTTTCGCAATTTTATCAAGTAACTCGCGAGGATGAATACCTACTTAGTTTTACACTCACAGCAGATTGCTACCTGGTGAAAATCGAATGGATTACACGGCTGATAAAGTATCCATGACCTGACGATATTTGTTCGTGAAAATTGGCTCCGACCGTATGCGGGTCATGGCGGATGCCTGTGTGTATAGTCTACAGTGGACCTATGGCCGATTGCCAGAGGAAGATTTTACTGTGGAAATTGTAGCAAGTCCTTTGGCATATGTAATCGGTGTATGGTTAGCTATGTACTCCACTCTGGCAAAACGTCAATCTCTGTGGAGGATCATCGGTCATCGATGATAACGCTTCTGGTATATACGTCTGCCGTGGGTCCATCTCGAGATTACGCGAATTTATCCCGGCAGGCCCGGAGAGACTCCCATGGGGATCCGCCCTGATAATCCTTGACCTCCTGGTAATCCCGAACCGTTGCCACCGTACGTCTATCTACACGTAACTGTTCTGTGAAAATATGTTCGGCGAGACACACGTGCCCCTACCAATGCGTATACATGGATACGCGTGTGTACGTACTACGTACATATAGCTAGGAAGAACCCATTTTCACAGGATTTTTCACCTCGTCGAACAAAACCGAGCGAACCAAATTTCGCGAGAGCGTCGGCTGCTGTTTGTAACGAGATAAAAAAAAATCCATAGATTGGTACGGATGAGTGAACGTAGTTACCATGACACGCGGACGTTTTAATTACTGGTGAAAAATTACGAGCGTAAGTACGTGACTTTCCCGTTACTCCCTTTCCTACCGTGGCAAGCTACCGACCTAACAACCTGGAAATTAAATAAAAATATCACTCTTTCCCACGCGCGTACACGCACACGCGTACTTACGCGCCTCGGGACATTATCCCGCTTTACATGAATTTCCTGTCTCTTCTCGAGAATTGGTTGCGGCTGCCATACAGAGGTCGCCGTCGAATAACCCGCGTATACGTGCACGTACGTATAACTAGAGGCTGTGCTGTTTTCACGAAAGTGGTAGAATACCCAGACTGCACCTCGGCACATCCTGGCATGCATTATACATAGAATTCTCATTTACTAGTGTAAACGATGAAATTCATAACTTCCGAGGTTGTGTACACGTGTGTCGCGTTAGCCAGCCACCGAATCGGCTACACGTACTATTAATGACACTCCCGATGATTAATAGTCGTTGGCTTTGTCGAGATTTCGAATTTCGCGGTAAACCCTGTATCCAATAAGCTACCGGGACAAACAATGACGTTCGAGTACACGCGGCAGGTAACTATTAATAAAACAATACCAAAGATGGAATCGATCTTTGCTTTTATAAAGCTTTTGACTCTCCTCTTCGTTTTCTCCATCATGCTCTTTGCTTATTCATTTCTATTCTTCTTCCTGACTCGAATATCCGTACTGGTACTCTCCGACGGCGAAACGAGGAGCCGAGACTCTTCGCTGGCGTCTGGCCAACCGAACCGAAAAGTATAAAGGCTACTGAGTGATGCAGTCGTTTTGACTTGGTACTTTTAACGAGTCTTTATGACCTTGTTTTTCTCGTTGCAGGACGTTAACCACGCGGACGTGCTGACGATCGGTTTCGAGGTCGACGGAATCGATCGGGTTCTCGATCTTTGGCTCAACACGGATCTCATCCCCGTGAGCTATCAGGAGCGTCATCAACACGAAGGGAGCTTCAAGGTGCACAAGCCATCGAACGTTGTAAGTTCAAATGCATCGATACTTTGATACTACTTACCGACCCCGGTCCGACCTATCGATAATGAATAACGAGTATTCGATATCCGCTTTCGAGTTCTTTTTGTCGCTTCCGCCAAAGAAAACGGGTCGGGACTGTTGTCTTGCCTGAAACTTAAGAAACTTCCTTTAACTACCTGAAATCCCTGGACGCTTTCCAAACTTTTTACTTAGGTTTTTTTTTCCCCTTTCTTTTTCTCATCTCGAACCTTCTATTTATAGAAAACGCGACAAAAATTGTTCCCAGAATTGTTGATTAGCAAGGCCGTTGACGCGTGTGTCTCTACAGCTTTTCATGCCCATTACTACGTCTCGCACCGATGCACGGGTTTACTCATGTGAATACGGCTAGTCTCTGCATGACTCACTGGCTCTACCTGTATCAGGTAGACTGCGTTAGGTTGGCTGCGCCGTTGTGTGAATCGACCTGGCCCGTCGGTTGTCATTTCCGCTGCATAATTCAAGCATGGACAGAAAGAAGAAAAAAGAACGTTGGTATAGACACGAGCAGGTACTAGTCACTGAGGCGTGACAAGAGTCATACTTGCGTATAGTCCGAACAGAAAGATATCGAAGGTCACGGTATACGTCGTCTGGACGTTTTAATAAATTTTGTTTGCACAGTAGATCCCCGTTTCTCCGAATAGTAAATTATGATAATGGATAGAGGAGCGTTCTGTTTCACTAATAAATTTTGCACGATTATTTCAAACTGAATATTCGTACTCTATATCCTGTTATCACGGTACCGTGCTGTCGCTAACTTCAGGGTGTTGAACATAACGACTCGCGGAAGATGAATCCGTTTTCGATTCTCCGGTAGGTGAGTGTCGGCAAAGACGACATTATGCGCTCGTTAGCAGACGAGCTGCTCTGGAAATTCTCTCGTCGCCCGGATGCCTCCGAGGGTTGCTGGCTATCATTATCGCCACTGTGGTAGCGACAGTGCGCTATCACGAAGCGCGAGTTCGTTGCGCCTCGTTATTGTCGGTTTCACGTTTTATGCAATTGAATTAATTAATTGGCGCTCCTGGTACTCGGTGCTTCAATACCACGGGAGTTCCGGACGTTGCACACGCGTGCTACACGCGGCTTATACGTATACGAGTCAGTGTGGGACTCTTTGTGAATTTGTGGAATTGCGAAAAAGCCAGTTCAGCCAGATCGACACGGTTCCGTCGTCGAGTCAATGGCGGAACGAGAGAAAAAATCGCAACGAAAAATTCGCCTGGCCAAATTGTCCGTGGTCGGGTGAATATAACGAAAAAAAAAAAAAAAAAAAAGTGAAGAAAAAGTATAAAAGCACCGAAAACTATAGTTTCACCGAACAGTGGCCAGGGTCTGTAGCACTGTCGTTTTTTTTACCCTCGTACTCGTTTTCACAACCCGTATGCGAACTTTGGCACCCGCGGCTTCCCGTGACGTCGACGTGGGATACGTTTTCACTGTTTCGACGAACTCTCTCTCTGTTTACAGGAACTTTGTCACTATCAGGGTAGCATTCGCGGAGTGCCTGGATCCTGGGTAGCCCTGTCGACCTGCAGGGGCATACGCGGCGTTGTCTTCGACGGAGAGACTCTTCATCATATCCATCCTCAACGGGACAGCCTCGACTCTCCTCATTATCTCTATAAGCAGGATGACCTGGTTACCAATAATACTTGCGGTAAGGATCAGCAACAAGAGTCATCGCTGAACTCTCGTATTCCTGAAGTCTCGTACTTCGTGGACGCTTCCAGTTAAGGTAGCGCGATGGTTCGTTCGGGCGTCTTGTCCCGGGAAAGGACTTGGTGCTGGGTACCATCCCGGTTCGAGAACTGGTATCTCCTTTAGGGGTCTAATGAATGTGAGAGAGCAAGGTCCCCGCGCCTCGTCTTTATTTTACTTTATTTCTATCACGTTGAAATCCACCGCAGTCGTCGCTCTCTCGTTTTTGTTCCAGGATACCAGGGAACTCCGCACGACATCCACAAGACTGAGACGGCCAACAGAATGCTGCGGGTAAAAATAATTATCCTTGCACTTCTTCCACTGGCTCCGAACACTTCCGCGAACTGCATTAATTTCGTTCCCCGTTCCTGGATACCCGGAGCCGTGTACATAGCGTGTATCTATGTACTGTCCCTCCGTCCGCGTTTACAGGGAGAGGATTAAATGCATTGATTAACTTTATAATGTCGGACGGCTTCGTTTCCTATTTGCATGACAAGATTAGCCCAGTCAAGTACATTACTTCCTAGTATAGTCTATTGGGTTACGTAATTCCATTCCCTCTTTCTTTCAGTATAAAAGAGACACCGAAGCTATCCGCGGACCTTACAATGCCAATAGACAATCCAGGTACGTCGAGCTGGTAATGGTTGTTGATAAAAAGGAGTACACGGATCATCATGGGAACTTGCAGAAGATCTATCAACACTGCAAGGATATAGTGAACATTGTCAATGCCGTGAGTAAAGTTGGATAGATATTCTACTAGGTTAAATTCTTTACTCCCGGTCGAATCTAAAATTGGAATCTTCCTGTTGCAGCTGTACATGCCGCTGAATATCTTCGTTGCCCTGGTAGGAGTTGAGGTCTGGTCTGATACCGATGAAGTGACCGTGTCCTCGAATGGCGACAATACCCTGACGAATTTCTTACGTTATCGCAGGGAGAGACTAGTCAAAGAAATGCCAAACGATAACGCCCAGTTGCTCACGTAGGTTATCCCCAGGCTATATGCTTGAGATCTTCGCGATATCTCATCAAGGTCTTCGATTTGATAGAGGTTCTATTGGTTGCAGGGGAACGCATTTCGAAGGTGGTGTCGTTGGTAAGGCCCTTAAAGGACCCATGTGCACCTACGAGTACTCGGGTGGAGTCTGCATGGACCATTCGAACGTAGTTGGTCTGGTAGCAGCTACGGTGGCTCACGAGATGGGTCATAATTTTGGTATGGAACATGATTCGTCGGATTGCGAGTGTCCTGAGGGCAGATGCATTATGGCTGCGTGGAGTGGTTCGGCTGTGCCAGTTCATTGGTCCTCTTGTTCCTTGGACTATCTTGCTCTGGCCTTTGTTCATGGTATGGATTATTGTCTGAGGAACAAGCCTCAGAAGCTGTTCGAAAGTCCTATCTGTGGTAACGGATTCGTTGAGCCTGGTGAACAATGCGACTGCGGTCTCAAGGAAAACTGCAACAATCCATGTTGCAACGCTACCACTTGCATGCTGCACTCGAATGCAAGCTGCGCTACTGGAAAATGCTGTGATCTAACAACCTGCAGACCAAAAACAGCTGGGACCGAGTGTCGATCCGTTGAACACGAGTGCGACCTGCCTGAGTATTGTACTGGACAAAGCGAGTATTGTCCTGTGGATGTTTTCAAAATGGACGGCGAGGTTTGCAGTACGGGAAAGGCCTTCTGTTATCAAGGTTCTTGCAGAACTCATGATGATCAATGTAGATTATTGTGGGGCCCAACTGGAACTTCGTCCGACGATAAGTGTTACAGTACGAACAGTGAAGGAAGCATGAAGGGAAACTGTGGATATAATAGAGTGGATTCGGTTTACGTAAAGTGTACCAATGAGTGAGTTTATACCGTTGAGTTTTATTAGGACAAGGCTTTGGCAGTGTTTAAAATTCATTATGTCGTTCCAGAAATACACGCTGCGGTATGCTTCAATGTAAACATCTAAACGAGAGACTGGAATTTGGCATGGAGTCCGTAGCCATTTTAAAACACAACTTTATAAATAATGGAAAAGAGATTATAGCTTGTCGCACGGCAATTGTGGATCTTGGATTAAACCAAGTGGATCCAGGTCTCACGCCGGATGGCGCCAAGTGTGGTCCTGGAAAGGTATTTGATTTAATTCAATATCGATATTGCAGTCAATAAGTTTCGTTGCTAAATACTAATTTCTTAAACGTCCAGATGTGCGTCAATCAAAAGTGCATGGCAGTTTCTGATCTGCGAGCTTCCTTACTAGGCGGTAAAGCCTGTCCGAATAATTGTGGCGGAAATGGCGTGTGCAATAGTCGTGGCCATTGCCATTGTAACAGAGGCTTTAAACCACCAGACTGCATGGAGCTTGGAGTCGGTGGGTCGGAGGACAGTGGACCAGCGGAAGATCCTAATGGTAAAGTCATATATATATTTTCTGTCTTCAAAAATCTCATAATTACCTTGTATACCGGATTTGAAACACGTGAGTTTGCTTCTATTTGCAGCGAGAAACGACTTCGTAACGGCGCTCTACATCATCTTCCTGGGTATAGTACCGATGGTGGCGTTACTCTCTCTCGGCGCGTGGTACACTAAAAGAAACGCTGGTCGCTACTGGAAGAAAGGTGCCATGTCAGCGTATGTATCTAGTCTGAACTGTTTCAAAGCAAGGCGCAAGCCACAGCAGAACTTATATCCGACGTCGGACACCGAGTCCAGCAATAGATTCTTTAGAAGAATACTGATGACCCTCGCTCCCAGAAGGGAACCCGCGCGTAACGCTAACAAAGTATTTACGATCAGTGATGCAATTCCTCAGAAGGAAAAACTTGAGATCACTAAGACTGATCTGGTTTCTACTACAAATCCAGATGTTATTAATTGTAGCAACAGTATTGAGTATCGAAAGTCGATGCTTCTCGGCAATCTCAGACCCGATTACGATAGGGATTGTCAGGATCAGTCTCGGGGTACAGGTATGGTGTCAGCCGTGGTAGAATCTCAGGAGAGAAAAGTTAGTCCAGTGAAAAAGGAGTACGGCTCCAAGATATCCGAGCACATACAAAACTTTCAAAGGAGGCCTTCAAAGAACTTCAAGGGGCTCAAGCTCAAGACAGAGCTCAAGTTTGAGCATTTGAACGAGAGCCCCTGTAGTACTTCTGGTATCACACCAAAAAGTTCCGAGACATTACTCGCGAATGATAGTAAGCCAAATCCAACGAGTACTGCAGGATTTTATAATAAAAAACCGCCACCCCCACCGGCACCGGCTCAAAGCCTCAAGCCAAAGTTTTAACAAATTTTACCACGCGTCATTCGCGTTTCATATTTCCTGCCTGTACGGCATAGAGCATCACTATTGGCAATATCAAAGACTCGGTAAACTCTTGTTCGGATACGATCCCAAAATTGATCGGCCCAATCTTACTTAGTCTATTCTTTCCTTATTTTTCTAAAAAATATTTTATCCTACCCAAGTATATTCGATCGTAAACATTTAATATTATATGATCGTATTTCGGAATAAACGAAAACGAATTATAATTCTATGAATAGATAATTGCTGGTCGACATGGATACGCTCTATTATCATTTACGCATGTATGTATTCAAATTCAAAGTAAATCCATACATGCCTAAGTAGGTTACGTACGAACGCTTATGTGGTACGTGGTGTCCCGAGCATATGCGTTGGCGCGATTCCCGGGAACGTTATCTCTTCGACGAATTTCCCGTGATCGCGGAAGAACTATATATTTACCTAAACATGATCTCGTGTAACTAATCGTTTCGTGTTGTAAGATCGTCTAGTGCGAGAGTCATCGTAGAACTCATATCAAAGCGATGATTTGTGCATTATACATTCGGGAAAGTGGTGTCAGGGAAAGGGGGGGGGGGAATTTACAGTGATACTTCTTATCGCATTATATTGAAAGTATTTTTTTAATTACCATATTGTCCTGTGATTCTAATAGAGATAATGACGTCTTACTTAATTAGATAGTCCATAGAGAATTAGCGAGTCATACTTAATATATGAAACTTACACATGACAAGTACTGAACTTAGAGGATTAGAGATTAACGCGATTCAAATCGCGTTTGTCTATTGAATTTTTATTTTAGAGGAGAAGATATATTCTTATACACACGTTATACATATATAATATATATATATATATATTGATATATGCAGATATTTTTCGTATTCATTTCTTCGCGATTTTATATGAGATATCGATAATTCGTTAACGAAAAATTCGAGGGGACCAAGCTCAATTAGCGATTATTATATTATTATCAATATACGAGCATGAGTATTTTGCACGTATGAATGTTTTTTTTTTTTTTTTTTCGTTTGTGATCATGTTCACATATTTGAGTTCAACTGTTTTGTATTTCCTTATTAAACCCTCAGTTGTTGAATGTTATATTCCTTGTAGAAAAATCTATCAGAACTCCACGGTATAATTGTCCAATTGAAAGTTCATGTATGTACGTAGTTGCATAAGCATGTGCAATGCATCCTGTCGCAATCATGCGCACAAGAAGCGGAATTAAAAATTGAATTAAAAAAAAAAATTTTAATTTTATGGAGACTCTTTGCACCATTTAATTGAACTGTATAGTATCGTGTTATTAAACAAACTAAAACTCATAAATTCAGTAACTCTACTCATTTTCTCGCCATTCGGCCATACGAACAATGTTTATATATGGATCGTCATTTGATTGACTGTACCCGTTGTATGTAATAAAAGCTATATACAGATGAGCCTCGTTCTGTTTCCTCGTGTAATCAATGATTTTCCTTCTTTCCGCAGCTTGCGACTAACACTATAATCTCTTACTAATAACTCCCTGCTGCTTTTCATGTTTTTTTTTTTTTTTTTTTTTTTATTATTACTTGAATCATGCACGCCTCTGCAAACTGTACGGTAAACTTTGCTTTGTAAGAGCGACGCTTGAAGGATCCCTGCACGCGAATGGATTTTTGTGGCTTTTTCGTGCATTTCTGTGACAAAAGTATTGCGCTTTGTACGTGGTTATTGCTGAAGACTACTTAGTACAAGAAGCTGAGTACCCTCGTTTATTTGATTGAACGTTTTTATTGAATTTGACAAAATCGTCAAAGCTCCAAAAGTCGTTTTTTGAACGTAGCAATTTTTTTCTTATGTACTTTGAGATTTATACTTGTGTCACGCTTTGCAAACCTCACTATCCCTTGCTTAAGAATTTGCTTATAAATTTGCAGGACCGATCGCAGCAACAACGGCTTGTCGATCAAGACGATCGATCGATCGAGTCCGATGCCACGAAACATCGAGACGATCGATTCTAGCCTTCGCCAGGATCCAGCGTGCGCCAGTTTGCTTCCCAAGGTCGAGACAGATGAGCGGTACAACAATAATTTCTTTGGGCAGTTCAAAGGATTCACGATCATACCGATTAATAATCAGTCGAAGCCTCCGGAACCTACGAAGCCCGCACCCCCGCCGCCCACGATACCTACTGTAGCGATAAAAACTAATATTAAGCCTGTACAGAGATCGAATACTTTGCGAAGCACCTTGTCAGGTGGCGTTTCTAATGTTAATCAGGCTTCCGTAGCACCAGCGTTGCCACCTCTGAATCCTGGATGCAACGCGAGACCCTTGATCAGTAGTCCTGTCTTGGCTGCCACTACGTGCACTTCTATGGAACTTATTGCATCCAAAGTACCAACCAGGCCTGCCCCAGACGTCCCTGTAAGACCAGCTCCTGAAATTCCTGCCGTTTCGTACAGTTCACAAAAGTCACAGAGGCCGAACAGTACGCCCTTGACGAACGTTATCTTACCGGAACCAGAAAAGAAACCTGAGAAAGGTAGTGCTTTGAATAGGATAGCCTCCATATTGCGACCCAGTTCCGGTATCATGAGGTCGAATTCACAGCCAAATTCACGGGACGACAAGAATACAAATTCTTTGCCCAGAAATCAACATCACAAGGCTAATAAGGTTATTGATAAGGAGATTTTGAGGAATTTGGAAATCTCCCATCCGATTCCACAATCCGAAATAGAGATATCCACACCAGCGATACCGGTGATACCATTGACGGAGAATGAAGAGAAGAAGAATGTTGTGATGCGGGCGCAATCCATGAGAGATAACAAAGTTACTCCCAGACCGGCTATTCATACTTTTGGATCTATGCGACAGGCGAATCCTCTCAAGAGGCCCACTAGCATACCAGCCAGTACAAGACCAACTTCGCCACCTCCAGGACCTCCTACTGCACCTCCAGCTGTCGTGGCAGACAAAATATCCGAGACTGGAATAAAGATACCCGGTCTACCCGGTTACCAAAATCCACCAGTGAAAATAATTCCAAAGGCAGCTGACAATGTCTATGACGATTGTATGAATACAGTGTCCGAACCAGTTTTGACAAAAATAATGGAGGAGTCCCCGTCCAATGATAACATATATGCTGTAATAGAAGAATCGGTTCCTGAGAAAAACAGAAAGAAGCAGGAATCACCCCTTAAGAAGATACAGAATGTCGAGAGTCAATACAAATCACCAAAGCCCATAGAAGCTACTCCAAACAAAGGAAGTGGTACAGACTCCATGGGTCTTCTGTCAGAGATTGTGTCTGAGATATCAAACAGAAACTTTGACTCTATATATTCGACCTCAACCCTAGCAAGAAAGAAACGCGAGAAAGAGGAGGCTGATAAGAACTCTGAGGAATTGGGTTCAAATAGCTCTCTGGGGACATATACAAATTCCAGTCACTATAAATCGCCCGGAAGTGTTTACTCAAACTCGGCATCCGGTAAGTTTAACTCGGCAAGTTCAACTACCAGTTCCGGATATCTCAATCCATCCGTGCTGAACGTACCAAAAGCAGAGAATAAGCAGGAGCCTGAGAAGAAGCCTCTTTCGGCGTTAAAAAGTGACCTGAAGCTCGTGGATAAGAGTAAATTATTGTCATTAAATTCAAAAAATCCTAATATCAATGATGACATGTCCAAGGAACTGGGAATGAAGCCTGTAGACAGTACAGACTCCGGTAAACCATTCTCTTCTGCTTCAAACAGATCAAGTATTATAATCGACAGGTCCAGCAAGATAGACAAAAAGGAGGAAGGTAAAGCGCCAGCTAAACCACCCTTAAATAGAACGAAAACACCTCCCAATATTACAAAAGGTTTAACGACCAAACAACAGGGTTCTGAGACAAATTTAAAATCTACCAGACAAGGTTCGGACCCTTCATTGAGATCAAATAAACAAAATGCAGATAGCAATTTGAAATCTAATAGACAAGGTTCCGATACAAGCTTAAAGACTGTTAGACAGGGTTCAGATACGAGCCTGAAATCAGGAAGGCAAGGACCAACACTGAATAAATCTAACAGCAGTCTGAATAAGTCTAATGGTAATTTAGATAAGCAGGGATCTAATACAAATCTGAGTACGATGTCCCTGAAAGGTGTGCCTTGTAGTCCCAGGGGTAGTTTAGGAAAACTAAACAGTTCGAACAGTCCTGATCTTGTGTCGAGTTGTTCGAACTCCAGTCAGAACAGTACAAAGTCACCGGATGTCTTAGGAAGTAACGCGAAGATTTCCGGTGGTTTGAAAAGTGGTCAAAAGACACCGACGTTACCCAGGAACATGAAGATACCTTCGACGCCCCCTAAGCCACCAAACGTGGCAATGAAAGCAGCTAGTTTCGCCGAGAAGAAGAAATCCCCAACTACTAACGTGAACGTGATTAAATCCTTGTCAGTGACCACCAAGGATACAAACAGTTCAAAGTCGATGCAGCCATCGAAATTGCCTCAGAAGACAACGGAAGTCAAAGCCATGGAAATCACGTCTAAAGTGAATCCAGTGCAGAAAGCAGCTAGCAGCAAATCTAACGTTGCATCCCTTCAGCAAAAGTTTGAAGTCAATAAGAACTCGAATCCTACAAGAACAATGTCAAATATTTCTAAAAAGACCCCTGTAGTCAAAACAACGGAAGTAGGACGTAGCGTAAGTGCGAAGAAGTGAAACAAAGTGTCCCGGAAAATTCGATGCAATCAGCATTTTTTCTCCACTAACGTTTCGAGAAAATCTCGTCTGTTATAGAATTATCAAATTTTTCGTCGCGCGTCACGGCTACGTGTATGAAGTATATTTTTTTTATTCGAACGATGAAAAATGATGAAGTTGAACAAAAACTAAGAATGATGCTTCTCCATTGCTAGATATAAGCTTTAGCCTTGAGAATGTATTGACATTTTGTAACATTGATTTTCTTTTTTAAACAAAGTACAACGGAGTGGAGAAAAAGTTTGTGGGAATAGAATAAGAAAAAGGGATCACTTCTGTTAGTCCTTCGGGAGATGAGTTGAGTGAGATTGGTATGACGTGTAAATAAGAGAATTGTATAAATTTTAATATTGACTAAAAGAAAAGGAGCTCACGCTATATCGTGTCCATGTAAAATCAATAACTGCCGTTACTACTACGAGATTTTTTTATGCGTTTAAGGTAATTATCTTCAAATGCAAAAATAACAGCAGGATCTCTATGAATTATTTTCAAAAGCTTGATCTACCATATATGGAACGAACCTTGTAAGAAATTATTCAACTCTGTGATATAAGTAAAGAATAAATATGAAAGAGATAGTAATACACTTCGCGCTATCGTACGGAACGATACATGCTGGATTGTGACCAGATCTGTCATTTTATATTTCGGACTAGGTACAGACGTGTTGAAAATGAGAATTATTTTCAATGGCAACGAAGTGCGTCGAGTAATACGACAAAATAAAAAAAAGTCTATTTATCTTTAAAAGAGAATGCCATATCTATAAATTCGATGCTTAGATCGATAAGATGATTGTCTATTTTGAAGATTAATTGTGGAAACAATAATGGATATCCTAATCATCCCGGAATTATTATTATTGTTTTATTCGTCACCTTAATAACGTTATTGAATTGCGATATCGCAGATGCGAATTTAAAAAATAATTTACGTCTTGAGAGGTTCTTATTTTGATCACTGCCCTTGTTACTATTTTTGTAATACAATATCTATGTAACGTATTAATTTCACGGATTTCAATGTTACAACTTCGCTACTTGATTCCTAAGATTCAAAAATGGCATATAGATTGTACCAATGTGATTCGAACATTTATATTTAAATCGGCGGTATTGCTTATCGGTTTTTGCAAAAACTCGAGATATTTATTTTGACTGATCCATGTAAATATGTTTATACGAAGCATATAGAGATAAGCGAGATTTTGTACAATGTACCTTTGTGCTCGTAAGTTAAGTTATAATTTATAATAATAAATATCCTCATCAGGTACGTGTCCGGCTTCAGCAACTAGCACGTAAAACTCTATTTAATTATATATCCGTTGCTTGTAACATCGATGAAATCTGGTTAACGAGAAACAACAAACTATTATTGAATACTGCTGACAGCTATAATGACAGTAATGATCACAGGGGTGCATTTATTTTTTCCGATAACGAGTATAAGTTCGTTATAACTCGTTCTATTATTATCAAAGCATCGTACGTCCAAGACAATTAAAAGAAAACTTTTATGAATAAAAGCATCGCGCTATATAGTTCCTACTTACCGTGTAATCGTTTGAACGCATTTAATTTCGCGATATTTTTTTCCGACTTGTGGTTTAATAATGCTTTCTCTCTACGTTAAGTTACTACGCAATACCGTTGATTGTTACTTGTTAATTTCTTCACATAAGATATACTACATTTAATACTATGTTCTGCTTAATTAAAATGACAATCACAGAATCGCCTGTTATTTTATAAAAGCAGTCATCGTAATCTAAACTTATGCATTCTTGACTGACGACTCATAACCCACTGATGCAACTTGTTTCTCGGCATGTTTTATAGTGAAAGATTAAATTAAAAAATTCATTTGTGCAGATGAAAGGGAAACAAAAGTTTTGTCGGTCCAGAGATGTATCTTTTTAGATTTTGGTTCTATAGTTATAAACGAAATGGATGCCCCTTGACCTATGAACTATGATGTTTCATAATTCATCTGGTCATCGATACCTTTGAAATGTATATTGCGTTCTCGATACCAAAGATCTATATATGTTCGTTCACCATTTCTTTTGTGTCGTAAACAGACACACAGTATCGCTGGGTTATACGCTACAGATAAATAGATAATCGACGACTTTATTATAACGTGTACATTTCCTATGGCATAGTTATAATAAAACAAATTCTTTATTCCTAGTATCTTGAGAGGTGAATATAACGCCGTATTTGAATGACTTAATTGATCTCCCTTTGAAGTGTTAATTGACTTAAATATATATGTTTAGTCTTTTGTTAATTTTCTAGGACAGTTGCATAGGTGAGTATCTTTACATTTCTAACACCGTGTAAATAAGTCTTCGTTGAGACTTACCTTTAACATTCGGAATTAATTTAGAAACACACAGCGTTGTCAATCTTTCGCTGGTGGGTGAAGAGAAGTTCACGAGTATAAAGCAGCCGAGCGGAAATCAAATTGCCCGTAGATCCCGATCCCGACATCCGGGACTAATTGTGAGTTCATTCACAAAATTGTCCTCATTATTCTTTAGAGAATGATTATCATTGATTGATGCTAAATTTGTCGAATTGATGCAATCGTATATAAAAAATGGTTCTCTTATTCTTACAACTGTTATCCGTCCTGATACATAAACAAATAATGTAATTCTTGACAAACTGTCAGAAACATTGAGTATGCACCATCGACGAGATCACCGTATCTTTTCGTTTGTATGGTTTCCGTTCCGCACCATCGTACATTTCACCATCAGCGAAGATTGAAATTAATAATTCTTAATTACTGCTCGTGATATAAGCTCATGAATGCGAAATACAATTGGTGTGTATATTAAATTTTAACTGAGAATATTCATTGAAGTAATAAAGAGTGTAATTATATATATATATATATATATATACTTTATAAAAAATTATTAAAGAAAATATCTGATATCGTTATACAAACCATAAAGTTTACGAACAGAATTTTGAATTTGACACCGTGCTCACAATCATTTAATAATTGGTTATAATGCTTAATTGACGTACTGCAAACTCTCCAACGAAATCCAGAACAATACGTACGTCACTATGAGTAATTTAGCAATTCGAAACGGGTAGGTAAGAATGAAAAAGAAAAAGAATTAAATAAATTAACGCATGCGCCAAATGTCCATAATCGCGTTGGCAAATAAGTGTACCGAGTGAAATTCATACGTGCAACGACGACGTGAAAATCATTCCTGTGCACAAAATTCATTAACGGGCGACTAGTGACCTCGACTATACAAGACTGCCATCGATAGCCACGATTCTCGGATCTTTTTATGAAGACTTTTATTTTCTTCCTGTCGAGAATGATACAGATCGTAGAGAGTCCAATGGGCCCGCGAACTTGGGACCGTTGAGACTAGCGATAAAAGCCGTCTTGAGAAAAAAAAAATCGAATTCGCAGAAGAGCGTCGACAAGTTGCGCGCTCATCAGTTCACACAAGGTAGAGAACCGCGTGCCAGATAGAAGCGCTCCCGAAGGAACGCGGGAACATATATTTTTCGAGAGTGAGAAACGAACCTGACGACTTTTTTTAAACTGGAAAACATGGCCGTCACTGTGACTCTAACATAAAATCTACGTTGCTCCGAAAGGCAACCGAAATCAACGTTCATTCGTATCGCTAGGAGACTTGAGACTGGTTGGCCGGTCCGCCGTTACGCGGCTAAAAATCACTGTGCTAAAGTCGGACTAACCTATAGTAACTCAAAGGACCTTGTGTTGTGTAAAAAACATTCTACGATAAATGTGGTGATTCCTTTAACGTTACGCTTTTAGGATTTCGACGTATTTTGTGGACGATAGGGAACTCAATTTTACTATTAGCGGTACCTTTTGATTAGTTTTGTGCCTCTTTATCTGGAACTATACAAATTTGTCGGGTTGCCCGCTCTTAATGATCAGCTATTGTCAATAAATTGATTGTTTACAAATAGGACACTGCTATTGTCTGAGTTTCGCATAATACCGTACTCGTTTTTCGATTTTATGTCATCCTACGCTGAAAATGGCCTATGCACCATTACCGAAACTAATACCAATAAGCAGTACCAAGTTATGTCCAAAGGAATCGACAAAGACCTCGCTTTCAGAGGTAAGTCTGTCTTATATTTTTTTAAAATTGTTATTACTGTTGCGTGTGGTACTTATGAAATTACATCTATATCTTAGGATGTTTTTTTATATTATTTCTTTTTTCTTTGACAGATCTTACAATCAGATCCAGTAAAACGACTTTTCAATCAACCAAACATTGTCATCGAGACCATTCCTGTAGGTGCCTCTGCAAGTTCGAGCACAGTATTAAACAAGAGTATTTTTGTAAATAAAAAAAATGGCACTAGGCAGGATCTACATGGAAAGAATCAGCCAGAAATATCTATACTACCTGTGAGGTATGTACCAGGAGAGAACAAAGAAGAAGGTACACATCTTCCATCTAAGAAGGATGGAAAGTCAGAAATTACATTGCTACCAATAAAGCGTGAGAGGAAGAAGTGTGGCCATTATGAACCATGTGAAAATATAGTGTGTGATGTAGCTGTACAACAGTATATCGATCATAATGGAGTATCTCCGATGCTTGCTGTTAATATTGAACCCCATGAAATTAATGCACCAGTATCCAAACACTGTAAAAACACACGCTGCGATACCTTGAGCATTGATCATAATCGTTGTCGAAGAGCACTCATAAAACTATATCGCTGTGATACGTTGCAGATATGCGATATTTGTGGTATTAAAATAAAGACACGGAAAGCTTTTGTACGTCACAAAAAGTGTAACAGAAAAGAAGAATATAGACATAATGAGACGGATGGGGCACAGATTCTGAAAGAGAGAATGCGTGAGAGAGAGTTGCAAATGATGGAAGCGTCACGTACAAAGAGGAACGAATACGTAGATCCGGATACAGAATATAATCGAGTAATGGAAGCTCTAAAGAAAAACGAAGAATTAATTGTTATTCCAAAATCGGTACCACCCCAACCACCAATCATCACCATAACGTCTATACCAAATTCACAGGCTAATCAGCAATATTCTAGCGTTAAAGATGTTTTTGGGAAATTATTACCAAGCATACCAATTGTATTTCCTCATCAGAGTATATTGCTTGGCAAAAGAACTAATACCGATTCAAATAATGGTCCGGCTACTAAGCAATCGAAACTACAAGATTTTCTTAATAATACTCTAATAAGCCCACCAACATCAGGTTCCATGGCATCAAATCAATTCATCAAACTGGCTGGTGTAACTCAAGGCAACATCGTACAGCCAGTTACAATAAATGACTGGTTGGTTTCTCAGGCGCAAATTGTGGGTTCGTCAACAATTCAACCTAAACCATTTTTCACTCCAATCCGAGTAGTACCGATAACCAATTTAAAATCGCCACCATCCTTACTCCATCAGACTCAAGGCATTCCTAAATTCTGCATAATGGCGGACAACACATTAAAACCACCTGCATTAATAAAGTCACAAAGCGTACAGTCAACTGCAGTGCCAATAGTACCTGACATCAGTATCAAGGTGAAGTCTGATAAAGATCAATCTAGTAATGCAACAACAACAGCGTCAACAACGACAACAACAACAACATCAAAGGCAGTACCTTTAATTTTTGCCAGTGTTCATCAGCGAAGAAGGTCCGATGATAAAAACGGAAAGTCATTTGTATGCACTTTCTGCCCAAAACGCTTTAGTACGGACTGGTATTTCAAAATGCATCTGGCTAAACACAAAGGCGAGACACCTTTCAGTTGCAAAACTTGCAATCAACAATTCACAAATCGATATGACATGAAGAAGCACTTGCTTAACGATCACAAGACCAAAGAGGGTGAACAAACTTGTGGAATCTGTGGACACGTGTCCCTTTGCTACTCTGCACTCGAGGTGCATATGAGAAGTCACACTGGTGAAAAACCATTTAAGTGTGACGACTGTGAAAATTGCTACAGGGTGAGGGGTGACTTGAAAATTCATCAACGAAAGGTACACGGCTTTGCTGATTGTTCTCATTGCAATGAACAGTTCAACAAGACAGAATTGAAGGATCACTTAATGACGATACATGACGTGACGGAAGAAGAAGCCGAGAAGGAGGTAAACGATGACGATTACTTAAACGGTAGGAGTCCTGAGGACATGGAAAAACAGAGTAAAGAAAATTCGTCAGATCCTATAAAGGTGGAATCAAGCGAGAAGAAGTTAGAAGATAGAGTAGAAGAGAAACCTAAAGAGGAGATTGCACCTGCGATACAGAAAAATCCAGTCTCAGTGGCAAAGAAGTCTAATGGCTTGACGAAGAAGAAAGAAGACGCAAAGCAAAATGGCAAGGCGAAGAAGTCACCAACGGTAACTGTACCGAGAAGAAGAAGCACACGACGTGGCAACTCTGGGGTACAATGTAACGTATGCGAAAAACACTTTGTGAATGCAAATTTATTAAAGGCCCACCTGGCCGACAAACCCAAGAAAGTTACAGAGTGTTTGGATTGCGGGAAGAAGTTTCATACACTTGGGGAACGCAACAGGCATCCTTGTGAGAAGATCAAGACGACAACGTCGCGTGAGTACAGAGACACATTCAATTCATCTTAGTGTATAAAATTATCGCTTGGATAATCATTCCTATAAGATCCAACTCAAAATCTTAACAAATAATGTTTAATGGTTTCTTTATATTTTTTAGCATGCCCTTCGGTCAAGGCAACGGCAGATGTATAGTATGATCTCACAGAGGAATAGTTCCAAGCGTCCAATGTTCAAAGCAGGCATCGAGAAAAAGGGATGTGTTTGACTCTATTAAATTAATATACCTAATCTGCATCCTTTTGGTCGTTCTGCACACAATCCTCGAATAGAAGAAAATATGGAGAATCTCCAATTGGCATCATAAAAATTCGTCGCAGTGCAATGAAGTGACATCGTATGCGAACATGATGTCTCTTGCAACATTTTCCGGTCTTATGGTGCTTGATACGTCACAACGAAAGTCGGACAGAAGGTGACATAGAATACGTCCAAAGAGAAACATCGTTTCGATTGACAATCTGCGATGGCGTCTTGTCAAACGAAAAAATTTTACGCGTACAACAGTGAACTTATGCATATACGATGGCGATATATTGTGTAAGAAAAAGTGTCGTCCTCAATTCAAACATAACAGCATTATTATGAATATCTTACGGCGTTTGTATATGTCCAAATTGCGCTTGTGTATTGAAGCTGAGACAAAGTTTTCAGGCGCATAAGAATATGAACAAGTGCACGAAATGTGAGACACGGTTCACTAATAGTTTTGGCTTGCGATACCATGCCAGAAGCGCCCACGATATCATAATTGACCAATTGCGCAAGCGGTTTGTGTGGAATTATATTTTGTATAGAAGAGTTACGCAATGATAGATTTTTATAGATGTTTCAGCTGGAAATATGTTTTACGTACTGTCCAATTTTTAAGTTTTTTTGCTTATTATTATCACTATACGCAATTTCTTTTTTTTTTTTACTAAGATCTGCCACGTCACGTATCATTTTAATTTTTCTTTTCTTTTAGGAATTAAAGAATTATAATGTACATATTTTTGCAATGGTAAACACAAACGCTTTACAATGATGTACACTGTATTCCGTTTCTAAACTATTTTATATGGTACATTTTTCGTTAAAAACGAACGTTCAATGTAGATATATATTTACCTATCGACAGTCGCTTATCGTTTGTCGAAGGCTGATTGTCAGAGGACTATAGTAAATATAGATTTGAGTATGATACCAAATTTTAATGTTGAATTTTTTAGTTTTAAAAACGTTAAACCGAGCTGATTGAGATTGAATTGTTGCAAGGCGCGAAACAGCGACTTGACAATTGAACGTTTTTATTGACTATTATGTGAAACACATTGTGCCGGATGTATGATTTAAAGAAAAGAAAAAAATGGTATTCTCTATTTTTTAAACGGCAGAATATTACGGAGTCATGCGTGAATTTAAGTGCATCTTACAGTATACGGTGGCATCAAGGCAATGTACAGCGATGCGATCCTTATTGCCCAAAGAGACTTTTCTTGGATTTTAAATTAAAAACTATTCGTACATACCTCTGGTGCTAGTCAATAACATCATTTTCGAATATGTGATCAGCTACAAAGTATAGTTTGAAAATTTATCAGTGGGCAGTGCCACAAAAAAAATGTAACGTGTAGGTACAGGTGTTTATACATTATAATGCTATTCAAACTATATATATATATATATATATATGCGATTAAATAGTCACTGTATCTTGCCCTGTTGTCATATACTACGTAAAATACATAGTAAAACATGATACCGCACTTTTTCGAATATTGGAATGACGAGGTTTAATTTTGTATTGCAAAGATAACAATTATATTTCTTCTTTGTAGGAACTATATATATAGTATATAACACATATATATATATATGTATGTATACAATTCAAAATTAGGTGACGTTCCTTATTAATAAGGAATACTGATAAACGTGGTGTGCCTTCTGAATTTCTGATGTTCCTCACTATTCAGCATACTTTATTTTTTGTCTTCTTTCACGTTAAGTTTCATACGATAGTGAAGATCACCAGCGTCATAGGTAAAGATAGACTATATTTATCGTTATTGACAAAAGTGATACCGAATGATACTAGAATATATTTTTGTGACAAGTAAGTCACTGCCGCATATCGCGTTATTATTTCGCTGTACAGTGTCGCAATTGTTTCTTATAAATAAAAGTATGTAATACAGTCAATGTCCTTTTAAGTCTTAACTTAAGATAATATTAGCGTAATCCTCTGACGCTCGTGTTTTTCGACAACGAAACCAAAAACGCTTGAATCTCAACGGTCTCGTTTAAGATTCTGTATATTTTGTTTCTTTGATAAGCCAGTTTCAAGTGCGATTTTGTTAAGAGAGGCTCTCTATCTTTATGTAAGTTAGCAGGACAACATTGAAATCCGGTTATTGTTTCATTATTGTTATACAAGATGCAAGTGCTTTTATTGTATCAATACGTATTCATATGCTCACTTGCACTTTAAGACAATTATTTCTTTCATTCATTTCATGAAATCCATTGGGATGTATGGGTCAATGAAAATGATAAATTCTGGGCATTGTTTTATTTTAGCATTGGCAATTACGAAAACAATCATTTATGTGCAGACCGAGTTTCTGTATCTTTTGTTTTGATACTGTTCAGCAACAATTAAAGCACAGATAGAAAAATAAAGTAAACGCAGATACATTAATTGTTGCATAGGCTCAAGTATTTTATGTCATATAACAATCAGCTTGAAGATTATTTTTGTCACTGCATGAGAAATTACTGCGGTTTCATGTATTAAAGCAAGGTGTTATATGAAGTGTCGGATTGATTTTAGCATATTGATTATTGAATTACAATATTGGATAGCAGAAAATACAAATATATTGACAAAATCATATCAAAAAGTTTAATAAATATTTTCTCTATGATTCCTAGAAATATTGAGATACCTCTTTTGACCTGAAAGCTTTTTGTCGAAGGAACTGTGTAAGCAGAGTTTCTAGCATTTTTTTTTTGAAGATTAAGTTAAACATATACAAATCCTTAAACAATTTTATCTTATATTATGATGTGCTTGATAAAGCCATTCACAACATACAGAAATGTTAACATATGTGTAACACTATTGTAATTTTAATAGCAATCAGTTAACACTTTACAATAACGTTGTACGGAATTAATTACTATATATTAAGATGTAACACCAAGATGTGTTGTACGAAAACGGTACAAGTCTCAGAAACTTCCTGTACTGATTTACAAAAGGGCATTGCAGACACTGTATTATGTATTATGTTTAGATCTTATTTTATATGGAATATGTGATTTCTAAGCAACTAGAACACTAAGTGATTTATAAGTTATACTGAAGAAAAGATAAATGTAGGAATACGACTCGCGATAGTGTGTTTTGCAACATAACAGACGCATCGTAACATTGATGTGCCTTTTGAAGTAGTGACTCATATATTTTCTTTTGCCATATGCTTGTGATTATTATAATTGCTACATATACAGTTTATGGTACTAGATACAAAAAGATAGATTCCTTATATTGCATTCAATATCTAATGATACCAATAAAGTGAGCCGTGTAAGAAGACGATTAAATTCTAAATTATGACACATGGTATAATATATTCAACAATATGTTTTTGTGTCACAAAGTATACGTAGTTTGGGATGTCTACACAATGAAATATGTAGTATAATGCTGAACAATGAATGTTATTTCGTATCACCTATACTCTGTGTATAAGAGGAATATGGTATTTGAGTTTCAAATTTATTTATGATTTTTGTTTAATAGGACTGTAATATTACTGCTTAATGATTTGTCATAGTAAAATCATATATAAAGCTACAATCACATTGGAATATTATTCAGTAATGATTTAACACTATCAGTGTTGGATATTCTTTGTCACAAGGGATGCACGGAATCCTACCTATGTTTGCATAACACAATATCAGAATTTGTAAAGTACATAACTAATAAATGTTACATTCACACCTTTTAGTAAATTGTATTTAATCGTGACTTAAATTACAGGTATTTTATAAAATAAGTGGATAGTAAGTGGTAAGATTCATATCCGATCCAATGCTTCTAACATTATCACACTGTTCCCACGGATCACCTAATAATCAAAATGTTCCAATTATTATTTACGATCGTTTAATAATACAATATTGTTTTTTCATAGAACCTTACCACCATCCCAATGTTGTTCTTTGTACCATTCTTACACTCCTCAATACTTTCGTCAATAACCATATTCATGAAAGGATCAAAACCCCGTAAAATACCAGTAACGTGTCTTCCACCATTTAGCTTCACTGTAAAAAAACAATATATATCCACCATAAAAAAACATACCAAACTGATGTATTGAGAATAAATAAACACCAATCTCAACATACGTGACAAACGTTTGTCCATGTACCTGAAAAATATAGTAAAATATATTATATTAAAAGACGCTTTATAAAAAATAACTCATAACCCCCAACTGCCCGGCGAATCATAATTCATAGTACATTTATGTATACTCACTTCTTTAGTTCTGGTGGATGTGCTTTACTCATGTTTTTTAATGAGGTTGCCTCGAAGAAAAAACTAGTACCTTATGTGATTTATTTACTATTTTTCAGCGAACTCAAAATGCTCCTCAGAATACAAACCCAAGTAATTATTTCGCACCCCAGATAGATATAGAAATATATAGATGGAGCACAGAGATGATTAGGGACCAGAGATGAGTGGGGAGATGCACAACGCTCCGGTTTTAGGCGATACCAAAAGCATGGCGCTAAATCGTAGCGGCGAGTCTGGAAGTAGGATTTCGTGATCATCGCCTCCGTCGACAATGCGAATTTCGTCGTAGCCGAGCTAAACGTGAACGGGAACGCGTAGCTTAGCGGGCAGAGGTTCTCCGCTACTCGCCGCTGTGTGCGACAGCCGCAGGACTCGGGGGTTTTCCATAATCAAAAAAAAACACGGTCCCCTATGGGGCCTCGGAGGGGTCGTTGCTCCCTTGTGGAGAGGCAGGACCTCACGGAAATGGGCGAGGAGGGGCCCATTTCGCTCTCTCGTACATACTTCCTAATTTTCCTACCTTTTCCACTAAATCGTAAATAAATTAGTAGTCTGGAACATCAAAATAATTAATTAAATCAATAAAGGAAAATTATTAACACGTAGAAATCGGAAATTCTAGCTAAACATATTTAGAAGTACTGGAAGTTGCTCTAAATTGTGTGCGCGCAAATTCATCGCGCAGGACTCGGCGAGTGTGAGCAGGCCGATGGTGGGGGGAGCGCCGAAGCCAGTGCCTGGACTCGGAACGCTCATTCTTCCTCGAGCCGGTCTCCTATACTGGTCTCTTGGAAACACCCCTCTCATAAATTTCCAACGTTCTTCTTTTGCTATATTTATTTCTTTATCCTTCATTCTTTACTTTCTCACTTATCTCTTTCCTCATTTATTCTCTACTTTTATAATTCTATTCCTTACTTTTCTACTTTTTGACTTCTTTATTTCTATCTTCCTTTCTGATGTCTCGTTTCACTCTGTTCCCTCTCACTTTCCATTGTGCTTGTCTTACTTTACCTATATTTATTTCTTCTTTATTTCCTTATTTCTTTATATTTCATTCTTTACTTTCTTATTTATCTCTTTCCTCAATTCTTCTCTACATTTATAACTCTATTCCTTACTTTTCTACTTTTTGACTTCTGTATTTCTATCTTCATTTCTGATTTCTCGTTTCACTCTGTTCCCTCTCACTTTCCATTGTGCTCGTCTTGCCTGTTCTATTCCTTTGGTCGGGTCGAGCATATTAATTCAAGTAGTCATATAAGAGTAGTCACCCTGTTAGTGCAGCTAGACTTAAGACCATGGTGTCGGGGGTTGCCCTTCCGCCTCATCCGCTGAGCTTGCTCAGTGGGTCGGGCCCAAGTTGTGGCCGCAACAGGACCTTATGGGTCTCCCGACGGGGGCCTTGAGCCCCCTTAGGGTATCTACGGCCATGGTCTTTCGTTTAGTGAATCTAACCAGGTGTCTAGCTCTCGCGTATTTAGTATAATTTGTTCGCTTTGCTAAAAACACTCCAATATGTCGTTGACCCCTGGGCACTTGTGTGGGTAGTGACGATCCTATGTGTCGGTGGGGAGGTCGGTGTGGTAGTCCGTTGACTCTGGGTAAAGTCCTATTTGTGCTTGTGCTTGGGGGTCTTCTTCACTTGGGGTAGGTGCGGGTGCTATTGAGCACCTGCTAGTATAAAGTCACCCTCTGTCGGAGACATTTTGCGCGGGGATCGATGGCTAACGGGGCCCGCCGCCGGCGGCGGGCGTGGTTCCTTACGTCTAACCCACTGAGCTTGCTCGGTGGGAAGGGACGGAGGTTGTAGCGTTAAATATCGTCCTTCGGGATGTCCTGGCGGTGCTCGCAAGAGCACTGCTGGGTGCTACGCCCGCGGTCTTTCGTTGCGGTGAATCTTGACTAGGGGTAGACCTTTCGCGTTTAACTTGTCCCTTTTGCGTTTAACTTATCTTAGCTTCTTCGCGTTTAACTTCATCTTACCCCCTTGTGCGTTTTTCTTGTCCCTCGACCCGATTTCCTTTCCTTCCTGAGGTTTTTCCCCCCTAGTCCTGTGCGCGAAAGCCGCAGGACTCGGGGGTTTTCCTCAAAAAAAAGAAAAAAAAACACGGTCCCCTATGGGACCTCGGAGGGGTCGTAGCTCCCTTCAGGAGAGGCAGGACCTCACGGAAATGGGCGGGGTGGGGCCCATTTCGCTCCCTTATACTTCCTACTTTTCCTACTTTTCCCACTGTTCTCTTTTCTCGCTCCTCCAGAATAATCTGGTCTTCGTGCATACGCTTTACGCGTCTTCTTCTCGTTTAAAGTGGTAGCGCATATAACATACCACACGTGTATTATATAGCAGTGATATATTTTCATATATCTGTAATGGTACTGTTATTGGTAATCTTTCGTAAGCCATATACTGTATACGTATACTGTATGATTATTACATTTGTCCAATAAATTATCTTGTAACACTTATACACGTTGATTTTCTTTTGCCCTATGCGAATATCCCAAAGTACGAATGAATTATGTCTCTCTCTTACTCTCCTCCATCATAACAGTATCCTTTTCCTCCTCCTCCTGCCTTATGCTTCGAAACCCCTTTCCTGCTATGCTCCATTTTCTCTATCATTAATTCCATTCCATCTCTGCCACATTATCCGTATTCTGACTTCGCTTTTCCTTTATCGATACAACCTTCTAAAAAAAGAGAATTCTCTTAGACATTTCCTTAGCCCTATGTTACCCAATATTCTTATTTAGTCTGTACATCCTGCCTTAATATTTGCTATCTTGAAAAGCGTACGTCTACATAGTCTATTCTTAAGTTTTGAAAATACTCGAATTTGCACCTTTGCTTTACTTTTTGGTACTTGCACACTTTCTTTTTTTGAATTTTTGAAATACTCGAAATTTCACCTTTGGGAGGCTGCATCTCGAAAACGGTTGGAGCAACGGCTTTTTCCTTGAAATTTTGAAAGATCTCATAACGCAGAAAGATAGAATGGTCCATAGAACAGGCTGGTACAGGTTAGATTGCGATAGGGCCACTTTCAAAAAATTCCTTTACTTTTTGGTACTTGCAGTCGATAATCTAATCTTCGTGCATACGCTTTACGCATCTTCTTCGCGCCTTGTTTCCTCAGTCCTTACCATGTCTCTTCTTTACTCTTACTTTTTAACAATCTTCCTCTTTTTCCCTTGAACAACATCTTCCCTGTCTGCTGCCACCAAACTTTTTATACTCTATTTTCGAATCTCCTATTCCTTCCTATGTCTTCATCACTCTCTTCCTAGTATATCCTTAGAAACTAAGTTTTTAAAACGTCCTTTGGAAAAAGGAAAAATTAAAGTCGTTGTGCGTATAACATTCAACACCTATGTTATATTGCAGTGATATGTGTAATATATTGTTAATGCTAATCTTTCGCAGACTATATATGTATGTACATCTGTACTTTGTATACTGTATAAGTATTGTATTTGTCGAATATATGTATGTATGTATGTATGAATGTATGTATGTATGTATGTATGGATGAATGTATGTATGTACACCTGTACTCCGTATACTGTATCATTATTGCATTTGTCGAATAAACTATCTTTAAACACATATACACGTTGTATTCTTTTACCCTATGCGAATATCCTAAAGTACGAATGAGTTCTGTCTCTTTCGTACTCTCCTTCTCCTCCACCCTTATTCTTCTACACCTCTTTTCGGCTATGCTGCATTTTCTCTGCCATTACTTTCATTCTATCTGCAAGTTGCAAAAAGTAAAGGGATTTTCTGAAAGAGCCCTACTGCAATTTGATCTATACCTGTCTCTTCCGAGATACAGCTGATTTTCGAATTAATTTCGGAATTATTTTATCGGAAAAAGTTCACTCGTTCTCTCAGAGATGGCGCCACATAACATGCCCAGGAGGTGCTGCCCTCTTATCGGCGAAAATTCGAACTAATGCGAATTCTTTAATAAGATTTTCTCATTGAAATTTCGACAAAGGGATTTATAAACTCAATTCGGAATTATTTTATCGGAGAAAGTTCACTCGTTCTCTCAGAGATGGCGCCACATATCATGCCCAGGAGGTGCTGCCCTCTTATCGGCGAAAATTCGAACTAATGCGAATTCTTTAATAAGATTTTCTCATTGAAATTTCGACAAAGGGATTTATAAACTCAATTCGGAATTATTTTATCGGAGAAAGTTCACTCGTTCTCTCAGAGATGGCGCCACATATCATGCACAGGAAGTGCTGCCCTCTTATCGGCGAAAATTCGAACCAATGCGAATTCTTTAATAAGATTTTCTCATTGAAATTTTGACGAAGGGATTTATAAACTCAATTCGGAATTATTTTATCGGAGAAAGTTCACTCGTTCTCTCAGAGATGGCGCCACATATCATGCACAGGAAGTGCTGCCCTCTTATCGGCGAAAATTCGAACCAATGCGAATTCTTTAATAAGATTTTCTCATTGAAATTTTGACGAAGGGATTTATAAACTCAATTCGGAATTATTTTATCGGAGAAAGTTCACTCGTTCTCTCAGAGATGGCGCCACATATCATGCCCAGGAGGTGCTGCCCTCTTATCGGCGAAAATTCGAACTAATACGAATTCTTAAATAAAAATTGACCCGCTGAAGTTTCGACGATGCGATTTTCAAGTTACATTTGAAATCATTTTATCGTAGAAGGTAGTATTGATGAAGAAAAGCGAAGTCAAGATATGGATAATAGCTAAAAAGGGGTTTCGCAGCATAAGAGACGGATGCTGTTAGGCAGGAGGAGGGTACGAAAAAGACAGAACTCATTCGTATCTCGGGATATTCGCATAGGGCAAAAGAATATATACGTATTGTAAGTGTTAAAAGATAATTTATTCAAAAAATGCAATAATGATACAGTATACGGAGTACAGGTGTACATACATACATTCATACATACGTACATACATACATACATTCATACATACATATATTCGACAAATACAATACTTATACAGTATACAAAGTACAGATGTACATACATATATAGTCTGCGAAAGATTAGCATTAACAATATATTACACATATCACTGCAATATAACATAGGTGTTGTATGTTATACGCACAACGACTTTAATTTTTCCTTTTTCCAAAGGACATTTTAAGAACTTAGTTTCTAAGGATATACTAGGAAGAGAGTGATGGAGACATAGAAAGGAATAGGAGATTCGAAAATTGAGTAGAAAATTTTGGTGACAGCAGACAGGGAAGGTGTTGTTGAAGAGGAAATGAGGAAGATTGTTAAAAAGAAAGAGTGAAGAAAAGAGATTGTAATGACTGAGGAATGAAGGGGAGAAGAAGACGCGTAAAGCGTATGCACGAAGACCAGATTATTCTGGAGGAGCGAGAAAAGAGAACAGTGGGAAAAGTAGGAAAAGTAGGAAGTATAAGGGAGCGAAATGGGCCCCACCCCGCCCATTTCCGTGAGGTCCTGCCTCTCCTGAAGGGAGCTACGACCCCTCCGAGGTCCCATAGGGGACCGTGTTTTTTTTTCTTTTTTTTGAGGAAAACCCCCGAGTCCTGCGGCTTTCGCGCACAGGACTAGGGGGGAAAAACCTCAGGAAGGAAAGGAAATCGGGTCGAGGGACAAGAAAAACGCACAAGGGGGTAAGATGAAGTTAAACGCGAAGAAGCTAAGATAAGTTAAACGCAAAAGGGACAAGTTAAACGCGAAAGGTCTACCCCTAGTCAAGATTCACCGCAACGAAAGACCGCGGGCGTAGCACCCAGCAGTGCTCTTGCGAGCACCGCCAGGACATCCCGAAGGACGATATTTAACGCTACAACCTCCGTCCCTTCCCACCGAGCAAGCTCAGTGGGTTAGACGTAAGGAACCACGCCCGCCGCCGGCGGCGGGCCCCGTTAGCCATCGATCCCCGCGCAAAATGTCTCCGACAGAGGGTGACTTTATACTAGCAGGTGCTCAATAGCACCCGCACCTACCCCAAGTGAAGAAGACCCCCAAGCACAAGCACAAATAGGACTTTACCCAGAGTCAACGGACTACCACACCGACCTCCCCACCGACACATAGGATCGTCACTACCCACACAAGTGCCCAGGGGTCAACGACATATTGGAGTGTTTTTAGCAAAGCGAACAAATTATACTAAATACGCGAGAGCTAGACACCTGGTTAGATTCACTAAACGAAAGACCATGGCCGTAGATACCCTAAGGGGGCTCAAGGCCCCCGTCGGGAGACCCATAAGGTCCTGTTGCGGCCACAACTTGGGCCCGACCCACTGAGCAAGCTCAGCGGATGAGGCGGAAGGGCAACCCCCGACACCATGGTCTTAAGTCTAGCTGCACTAACAGGGTGACTACTCTTATATGACTACTTGAATTAATATGCTCGACCCGACCAAAGGAATAGAACAGGCAAGACGAGCACAATGGAAAGTGAGAGGGAACAGAGTGAAACGAGAAATCAGAAATGAAGATAGAAATAAAGAAGTCAAAAAGTAGAAAAGTAAGGAATAGAGTTATAAATGTGGAGAAGAATTGAGGAAAGAGATAAATAAGAAAGTAAAGAATGAAATATAAAGAAATAAGGAAATAAAGAAGAAATAAATATAGGTAAAGTAAGACAAGCACAATGGAAAGTGAGAGGGAACAGAGTGAAACGAGACATCAGAAAGGAAGGTAGAAATAAAGAAGTCAAAAAGTAGAAAAGTAAGGAATAGAATTATAAAAGTAGAGAATAAATGAGGAAAGAGATAAGTGAGAAAGTAAAGAATGAAGGATAAAGAAATAAATATAGCAAAAGAAGAACGTTGGAAATTTATGAGAGGGGTGTTTCCAAGAGACCAGTATAGGAGACCGGCTCGAGGAAGAATGAGCGTTCCGAGTCCAGGCACTGGCTTCGGCGCTCCCCCCACCATCGGCCTGCTCACACTCGCCGAGTCCTGCGCGATGAATTTGCGCGCACACAATTTAGAGCAACTTCCAGTACTTCTAAATATGTTTAGCTAGAATTTCCGATTTCTACGTGTTAATAATTTTCCTTTATTGATTTAATTAATTATTTTGATGTTCCAGACTACTAATTTATTTACGATTTAGTGGAAAAGGTAGGAAAATTAGGAAGTATGTACGAGAGAGCGAAATGGGCCCCTCCTCGCCCATTTCCGTGAGGTCCTGCCTCTCCACAAGGGAGCAACGACCCCTCCGAGGCCCCATAGGGGACCGTGTTTTTTTTTGATTATGGAAAACCCCCGAGTCCTGCGGCTGTCGCACACAGCGGCGAGTAGCGGAGAACCTCTGCCCGCTAAGCTACACGTTCCCGTTCACGTTTAGCTCGGCTACGACGAAATTCGCATTGTCGACGGAGGCGATGATCACGAAATCCTACTTCCAGACTCGCCGCTACGATTTAACGCCATGATTTTGGTATCGTCTAGAACCGTAGCGTTGTGCATCTCCCTACTCATCTCTGTTTTAAGTGATACCAAAGTGGGTGCTTTCCATTTACTGGCACAGGATGACACACGTCGACTTGTGTCGTCAAAAGTGCTTTCCATTTGATTTGTGTCGCCGTGTGTCGGCGACACAAGTCCACTCGGGAAGACTCTGCTAGAGTGGTGAGTTTACGAGAGTCGACATGAGTCGACACGAGTTGACACAAGTCGACACAAAAGTCATGTAAATGGAAAGCACCCAATCATGACGCTAAATCGTAGTGGCGAGTCTGGAAGTAGGATTTTGTGATCATCACCTCCGTCGACAATGCGGATCCCGTCGTAGCCGTGCTAAACGTAAACACGAACATATATCTTGGCGGGCAGAGGTTCTCCGTTACTTACCGCTGGATCCCAAAGCAACCCCTAGAACGAGGCCGGCAACTATAAAACTTTTCAACAACTAATGAAAAGGCCTATTATTAACACTTTGCCACGCCAATATCACATGTTTCACTCAGGAAGCCACGAGAGTATTTTTATTATTAACGCTCCTGTCACCAATAACCACCAAGGCGTCACAAGAGAGACCATGGCCAGTCATATATGTATGTGTGACCAACTGGCAGTCGTAGTGTTAATGAAACGTTTTCCGAATATTGAGGTGACAAGTTCACACCCGTGTAGTATCTCAATTTTTGAAAAATACGTATTTGAACGATGTTACGTTGTAGAAGTATTGTTAAAACCTATCAGGAACTATAGAACTCCTCGAGAACTATTAAAAAAGCCTGTTGTTGGAACATTTTTAAGACATTTTTAAGTAAGTGCGATGCCAGCTTCACAACCGTGTAGCACCTCAAGTTTTGAATGCATAAAGAATGCATAAACTTATTTTAAATATCCAAGTGTCTGATTGGTTAATATCACAGTTGACCCGGGTTTATGCATTGAACCACATCGAAGAAAACGGGTATCAAACTTACAAATCGGCAACTTCAATGCAGCTTTAGCCAACCAATCAGCATCGCGAAAAAGAAGAAAGAGTGCATGAAATTGAACGTCGTGATATCGAAGAAAATGACAAACTTAACAGCCATCGAAACAAACTTTAGATACTCAAAATCTTATTTTATATATCCATATTAAACGAACTTACCGCAAATGAGGGCACTGCGCAGTCATATTCAAGTTAATAATAATCATGTACTAATTCGACGAAAAGAATTGTCAAACTTCGCCTCCGTTTGCAGCTTCTTCAAGATCTCCATAAATACATCTTGGGCAAAGGCACGCCTTACGGACGATGGTTGTCTTCAAAATGCAACAAGGGTATTCCAAAGTGCAACAAAGTCCGACCAAATCGACCAACAAACTGCAAGAAAGCCTACGAAGGCTGCGATTCTAAGCTGAAATACAAACCGAAAGTCAAACATGGGGGTTTTGGCAGCTGCAAAACCGGAAGATGCGGTACCACAGAAAAGGATTAACGTAACCGAAATTTTCAACAAGTAAATCAATTTAAAGGCATCAATGATCATTAATATAATTTAAGAACAAAAACAATACACTTACTAATAAAAATATTACTCATCATGCCTATATAAAGTACATTGCTTCCTCCACTTATACAATTTATATCTTCGACCTTTGTATTGTTCTTCAGCAAAGATCATTCATCGGATTACTCTCGGGGCAGTTATCATCATTGTTATTAGAGCCAAAGATCATATCGTAAAATAGAAATAAATTATGAGATACAAGGACAAGTGAAGTGAAAAACATGTTACGTAATCACCAATCAGGTGTAGCGTACAGCTTCGCATTTTATTATTCAATTAGCCATAGGGTTATTATCGCTTATGAGTAATCGCAATCACTTAGGTTGGGTCCAACATTATAATTTATATAACTTATTTAACGTAACACTACTTTTCTATGACAGGCGAGGCAGTTTCCTTCTTTCTTACTTCCTTTTTCATTTTTTCCCTCCTGTACCACGCTCATTACTCTTTCATAAGAGGACGAGCGTCAATTCTTCGTACTTAAGGAAAATAGGAAACAGACTTACAAATTTAGGTACAAAATACTCCTGCTGCAACGAAACGAGGAGAGGTCTTCTTACCTACGTATTATTATGCATTTACAGAGAATTTCACTTTTTTTGTCCCAGAGGTTTATTTCAGCATTATTTATACAATATATAAATTGAGTGACGGGTGGAGATCAACGTTAATCATTGGCAAATTGCGATGCATGAATAATAATGAATAAATTGATGAAAACGGACGAATGCCTTGGTGGCGTCAAAACAGATTGTTCCCTGTTTGCAAAGAAGCTTCGTTAATATTTGTTTCTTAAACAATTGGATCTCCGCTCGTCAGGTACGGTACGCAAAAGCCATCCTACACCCAGTAGTATGAATACAATCATCGTATGTAAACCTTAGTAAACAGCTGATTATTAATTCTCGATAGAAACCGCAATGTGTGTTCTTTACGTTATAATATACATATATATATTTATATATGTATATATATTTAGCATTTTATACTTATATATGCAAATATACATTTGCAGACACACAACCTCGCGTATATGCAAACGTATACGCGCCTCCATCTGTTTATTTATATATAGACTTTTATGTATACTATTTATAGAAAATTATACTAACTACATCGATATATACATAAAAAGGCAAATGTGAAATACCTGAACGTTTCTCGTCTGTTACATTATAAAAATATGTTTATTTATCAATAAGTTTGTTCGTATCGCGACCGATAAAACTTCATTTACTTGTTTCACTAATGTTACAGTAGCGCAGAGCGTCGCGGTAAGTATATTCACATATTTGCGTCGTTGTATGATACACTATCGTTATCGTTAGTGATTCCATATGAAAACAATGAAAATAAGAAGCGTCAAACGGATTGCAATTTTATAACGTAAACAAAAAATTAATATTTTAACGCTATTCGCCTCGGGTACAATATTGCCTTTGTCGCAGACAATTCACCAGCATTTGCCTTTTATCAAACAACTAACGTTCATCATTGTCACTTCAAGTTAAATGCACGTTCTGCGTCAGGATACGTATAACAGTCATATGTGCATGCACTAAAAGTTCCAAAGTTTAATGCAATTAATTAGACGGCGTGTGAAGGAATTATTGTAATTAGAAGGAGTCTCGTTATCGAATGGGAGATATCACTGATTGTTAGACTAGTTATCTTGCGCGTATAATGTATATATAATTATATTATATTGGCAAGCTGTACAGTGCGTTATGAAAGTTATGTAATATTCTGATGCAATTTAACATTTTTTTTTATTTATGGACAGTGTGTATATATACACCGTTCATAAATAATAGCGAATTGCATGAGAACATTAAAAAGTTTGCTTTGCTTGTTTGTAAATATTGAAATTTTAAGATTCAAGGTATAACACATGATTCGCATGAACGCACGTTTACCTTCTGCAATTGTATGAAAGAAGAATTGTATATCGCTATATCGTGGCATTAACGTAGGAGGAAGAGTACATTGGATCATGAGGAAAAGCTGAGGATGGTATCAATTAGTGGTGACCCCACGATTGTCGCATTGGCATTCGGTAAAACAATTCACATTTATTCATTTTCCTTCGTATAAAACAATAACAAGTACGTTATTACTTTGTGTTCACGTCTCCCTTTATATTATTGTTTCTACTATTATCCGTGATAATTATTATGAAACATTATGTAACACGATTATATCCCGCGAGATATATGTATTGTGGTCGCGCATTTCACTTATCCCTAACTATGGGAAATTATGGGGATTTTTTCAGTTTTTCCTTAATTTTTCTCTCTGTTTATGCAAGTATCGCACAATTGGAGGTAATTCGAGTTGAATTGAACTTCATGCTGTACACTCGCGTTTTCTTGTTATTTTCATAACGAAAACATAAGCAGAATTAAAAGGACGGCCTTTGCCTTTTCTCTTTCTTTATGAATTAAAAAAAAATATTCGCGACACTTGTTACGGCGTATCGTTCAGCAAGCTACTTGCATGTTTGTGGTCACCCGCTAGTACACAGTACATTATAAAATAATCATACTTCCGAAATATCATTTACTCTAACGTAGACATACCAATTATCCACTCTTCCTCCCAAAAAGGCCCGCTATAACATTCCTACAATCGAACGCTCAAATTCATCAAGTCTTCGATTCGCATCCGACACAGCGCTGCGAACTCATATTATATATTCGTTGTTTACGTTGGAGGTTGCGTGAGGACAAAGAGGGAAAATAATGCACTTTATTTGACAATTATCATCCGTTAATATTTATAAAATATATAGGGTATCCTGCGTGCAGCGTTGCTTTCTCGCCGCGAATAGAGACACTTTACTGGGTCAGTAAGTCTGCTGATTACCAATCACTTTGGGCGTCCAGATGGTCGCCCAATTTTCATAATTTCCTTCATTCCTTTTGTTCAGGATCAGGCTTTGTTTTCGGCTCCATGGACGAAGGACGAGGATGATGTGGATTAGTTTGGTTTCTCGGTACAAGGAGGACGTTTCCGTCGGCCGACTGCTGGAGACTATACTCGTACGGATGGTACTGATTACCATCAGGATCTCTTAGAGACTGAAAAATTCAAAATGACCAATTATTAAATGGTTTCAGTACTTACGTAGTGTGTTAAAGGAATGCATCATCCATCCTGTTATTATGTCCATTTATGAAATTGAATGGTTTCTGTGATTTTACTGACCTGGAAAACGTGACGGTAAAGCTGACTGAATTTGTCCTTGACGCGCTGTCTTTCTAGAAGCATGAAGTCTCGTTCCCGGATGAGTCTCATTTTACGATCGCGCATCTCCTTAACTTGATCAGCTAAGCTAATTATCTGATCCAGCTTGCGCTTACGGCAATTCTGGGCTGCGACCTTATTCTTGCCTCGTCTTCTGATGTCGCGGATTAACGACAACTGAGTTTCGCTCAAATCGTACTTGCTCAGACGCTCATTAAACTCATCCATGGGGAGGTTAATGATTTCATTTACGGGGATGGGTACGTTTAACGCTCTGGCGCGCTTTTCATCTCTGGTTAAATGTTCTTCCCCTTCGCTCTTGCGAACTACAGTCACGGATAAGAGACAAACATTATTTTCCATACACTGTGTAAAACCGTGATTACGTAGCACTTAGATTCAGACAGGACGACAAAATGCGCAAATAAGAATATAAATAATACCTTTTTTATCACGTGTTAACGAACGCTGTAATGATCCAGAGTTCTCCGCAGGAAGGTGATAAGTATGATTGTGTTGAACGTGCTCGATGGCAGAACGTCCTTAAATAATAGTAATAAATAAATCATTATATTGCATAAAAATTGCAAAAACAATTCACAGATGATGATTCTCTTACCAGATTGATGACGAGTGAAGTCTACGCTACAGCTGAACTTCATTTCAGGCTGAGGACCAGCTGCACCTTCGATGGGACCAGAATATGCATTTCCTGGTGCACCAGCACCGACCGTCTGCGTATCATATTCGTATTTGAATGGTGTTGTAGGATGTGGACTAGCACCGAGAGGTGAGCCTGATACAAAATTAAATTAATCAATAAGTAGATTCAGATAATTGGCATTTCATGAATTCTCCAAAGCGAATAATTTCGCTATATTATCAAAGAAACACCAACCGGTTCCTTGTTCTTGGAAGTATCTCTTGGCGAACATCTGATGTTTCTTCTGTGCTACCGGCGGCATGGGACGTTCAGTCTGACACCTCGGAGAGCCTCCGCTCCTTCCAGAAACTGTGTAGCTGCAATCGTATGGCATACGATACTTGCTAAAACGGAGATAATGGACCATTAATAAATCTCAGATACTGTATTAATAATTATTAATTAATTCCTCAATTACAAGTTTGTCTACCTAGCATAGTCCATGGAGTAATGAGAATCGGCTTGGGTATGACTTGAGTTTGAACCAGTTTCCATCCATTCTCCATCAGACAAAGAAGGAACACGTTCACTACCCATGCTGCTTACAGCGCTGTCACTAGAGGCGTCCATCCTCTCATCAGTTATCCCAGGAAGAGTAGTAACGCCGGTTGCACTAGGTGCAGCCCCAGCAGCTGACTGCACTCCAGGAAGAGCTGCAGCACCAGTGGGTCCTGAGGCATTATTGCTGCTGTTATCCAGCATGCGCATGGTGTACATGCCTAAAACATAAATAAAATGATGCTTTGAAATAAAATATATATATATATATATATTCATATTGTGATACAGTCATACGAGAATGAAAAACCTGATATTTTTTTCAGATCGATAAATAAGTCTCGATAAACTCTGTTTATCTTTTTATCGTGTCATTGTTGATGATGACAGTGAAGTTTTAACATAACGAATAGACAAAATATATTTCGCCTAACCGGTTTAACTGGCTAAAACAGACGTTCAACTTAACTCTTTGCGAGTATACTTTGGCAACGACCGTGTTTCAGGTTTCATTTGAATTTCAAATATTATGAAATATAATAATCGCTCGCGAGATTTCGACTTGGTAATAAATACAACTGCGGAAGAGTCAAGTAACTGACAAAAAGGAGCAAGAGTCAAAGCCAATTAAATCGCGAGGTGGGAGCTTATTATTGTCATGTAGGTGAAAAATCATGAGTCGTAGGATAATGCGAATATACAAACGCGCAAATATATGTCATTGGTATGTACATACGAATTTTGCCTTCGGGCTAGGATAGTAGAGATGAAAATATTTTCAAACCCGAACGAGAATGACGTACTTGCCATTACTAATGTCAAATATTTTCTTAATAGCCACCGTATTTAATATTCGACAAAATATTGTATGCCTGATTAATAGAGTGAAAAATATAATGATACAATTTTAAAATGTCAATATTTAGTAACCGCAGACTAGACGCCGTATAGGTCTTTAGAGCGTAGATAAAGTAACGAATAAATCATTCAATTAACATATGTAAAAGCTTTATGGGACTACGTAACCTCGTTAATACATTAAAGGCCATTAGCGAGAACATATGAGTAGCTGAATGTTACTGGATTGCACGTAACTCGTAAAGATCCTCAATGCCCATACAGTTACGTGTCAGTATCAGTGGCAGATGGCACGTAAAATGTATTTAACTAGATTCAAACCTATCGTTGAATTTTTCATAAATTCAAAAATGGATATAAAAATGATTGAACAAAGGCTCTTAATTAATTATTTTCTCTGCTCTCGATTATCACGATTGGCTCTCACGCTCGAGCATATACGATAACGTTACCGGCCATAAAAGTGATTTTCCACCGATCGCCCATATATAGGCGATACATATATGTATATATGTATAACCGTGACGGGATCCATTATCATCGAGGCAGTAGAACTTAAGAGGAAACTTACAGCATAGCTGAGAGCTGATACGACCTTCTACGAAGCCATTCGCATCTCGCATATGCGTATAGTGAACCAGCCGATACGCGAATGGTTTTAGGTTACAATGCGTGATAATCAGGACTTTTGCGAAAGAACTTGTTTGCTGGCTTTTGCGTGGGTATGCGGAGTGCGAAATTCCTGACCCTGCTATCAGCGTCACACATGGAAAGATACCACGGTACTACTTGCTCAGAGAAATTTCGAGAGATACGGTACAACGATTGGTTGATTACTTCGTGCCAGCCGAAGTCTTTCCGTGGATAACGAATCGGTAAGCAAAATTTGTTCGTTCGATCAAAATCTGCTACAGTCATTAAATTTCATTCGCGCGGTCATTGAACGTGTCGGAGAAAAATAATGTTTATAATATTGATAAGTTTTTCGATACGATTAACAAATATTGCATCGTTTATCAGAATCGATAAAAAATAAATTGGTAGACTACAAAATACGTATAGTATGTTATTAGTGATGTGGGTTTTGCCAATGAGTTAACGTATCACATGACTGAAAAAAATCAATAGCACGTATCAATAGCAATATCTGTTATCACAGATAACTTCACGGTACCTCGATCAACATGGTTTCTATGAAATACCGATTCGGGTATTTACATATGAATTTCGGGGAACCGCATGAGGTTCATTCAACTCCGAAGTGGGAATACGTCGATACGTGAGAATTTCGTAAATCTAGGTCGATTTTTGAAAGTGATTTAGCGTTTCCATAATGGGGATCAGAATTTCGTCGGAGAACAGTCTAGCGCGAGCTTCGAATAGCCATGGTCGAGATTAGATATCGCTCCGACATTTAACCTCGTATAAAATTATCCAATGTTAACCAAGAAAACTGACCGTCAACTAGCATCGATCCATATGAATATGAAACGTTTCACTAGAAAAGCAAATGACACCTTTTTTGAATGTAGATAATAAAAATGACTGTTGACATGATTCATCGTTATATATCTTTCAATTAAAAATACTATGCCGTATACATGACTGAATGAGGTTACGTGACGAATTCCATGTATAATAAAGAGTCTTGACGATCAAGTAGAAAAACGGTGGATGACGCCCGATAATGATACGGTAAATATATAACCTTTCGCATCGATAAGGTAAGAAAAATATGTGTGAAAATATGTAAGAAAAATCAGAGGCTACATCGCCTATCCGGTTTCTTTGTATTACTACTATTCTAACTTATATGTAATTAACTATCAAATGTCGCATTGTTCTGAAAGGAGGAAGACGCCAATTCAAAACCTAGGCATTTGCATGTTCTTAGCATGTAAGAGATTTCGCGCCTTCAGCCCATTGAAATAAAATGGCTTTGCTTATTCTAATACAGCCGCTATGCATATATGGCATAACTGTTTGTTATTTATGCTTGTAAATATCCCTCCGTTCCGCATTCACTGATCGCTGCGATACTTAACAATAATGCTTGTGCTGTTTTGTTTGGTGTTGACAGAAAATTCCCTTGAGTACCGTATATAATTATTGACAGCTGATAGATTGTCGTGCGATTATGGAAATTATGCATGACAATGCATATTTTCATGATTATAATTATGGCTCCAGCAGTTTTTTCCTACGTGATTATACGGGTCGTTATTGCCATTTGGATTAATTAACGGTAACAAATTTTGATAAATATTTCATCAACTAAAATATTTCATATAGTTTACAATCTCACTGGAAACCTCAGCCGGTAAGTTGCGAAAGAACTTTATGTCGCGATTATAAATACTGGAGATGCGAGGTGACGTTGTTGCACAAATAAACAGCGTCAAGTTACATACTGTATTAAGCTAGATTTAACTTTGCTCAAATAAATTGACAAGAAAATACAAGTTACGGCCGTATGCTGTTTGCCAAAAGTTGGCCTGTTCTTACCAGAAATTTTCAGACAGTGCCAGTTATGCGAAACTCACCTATATCTATATATGCACGTCCGTCAATGACGAAAGAGATATTAGAAGAGAAAGACACAAGACATTACTGTAATCAGTACGGCAGTGCGTCAACAGATTTCAAAAACATCTCAATGATTAAAGATAACGAAGTGCGATTAGTCCGTCCATTAATGTACAGAGTGTAATCAAACGAATGAAACGCAGTAGCAGTTTTGCAGTATCAAAGCAATTTCAAAAGTTTACAAGTGAAATTTCATTTCCAATTGATGGGATAATCGATTTTATAAATTTGTCGAATTTCCTTATTAGACGAAGCTGAGCGGAAGAGAGACATGTATATGTATGTATGTATTACGTAACAGATCCTTAACATATTTTATCAATGCACCGTCAACTGTTTCTTTTTAATAAAGTGTATTTTTCAGATGCGTAACCCTTTTGGAAACTTGATAACTCAAGATATTGCCGACGCGGTTAGGTTACACTGATAAGACATAGACGGTCTGAATATGTGCCGATGTTCAGCGTGGAAATTGCTTCGTTGGTTGAATGTAAAAAATTTAATGTATTATGTCGTTAATTAGTTCCTAAAATGAAATTGCACCTATGAAATCGAAGATGTTCAAAGAATACAACTATGCTACTGAGTCCTGTTCGTTTTGGGACACCCTGTATAAAAGTCAACATGATAAAAACTATTTTCGTTGTCTGGCAGTATAGAGACATTTTTAGCGTTACGTAGCCATCTATTTTTTTTCCTTCTGTCTTATCGCACAGCAGATATTTGTCCACATCACTCACACGTCATTGTGCAGAGGGCGTATTGATATCATTAAAAGATATGTTATTTGTGCCAAAATGCTTGCGCAGACCTTGCAAATGTTACGGTACGAGTAACATACGAAAGAATGTAATTTTTGTAATATTTATGAGACATTTTAATGACTATATATGCCCAGCAGCTACTACGAAACCTAAATATGTATGATGAAAAGATGTTTCATTTGCTCATTCCTTATAACTCTTATGTTAACGACACAAATGACACATACTTGGCCTGTATACGATGACCCCCATGGTCGCCATTCAAGCTCCACAAGGAGCTGCACAGTCTTACTCAAAAACAAATAGTTCCTCGAGATTTTTTTTTCCAGATACGAAAGATCGTCTTGCCAAATCCCAGTATGGGCACTGTAGTAATATATATGTATGTATATTTATAAGTCAGCTCAATATGAGTGAATTTAGCCCTCGTTCAGATTGAAGACGAGATTGTTCGTTTAAAATTGTTTTGTAATGTTCAGCATTCCTCTCATGCAGGTACAGCAAAATTGTAAGAGAAGAGCAGTACTAAATCTCCAGGATCTTCGCAGCATAGTAAATACTGTAGTGTGTGTAACAATGCATATTCCAAACCACGCTGATACAAGATTGTTCAGATTTCACTAGTGTTTTCGGTATCTCCAGTGTGATCGTCATGCAAAATTCCGCCTTCCCAATCTAGTTGTATTAAAAACTCTCACAATCAAAACAATATATTCGTGCGCATCGAAACACCTTTGCGTAGCATAATAATCCAGATGTCGATCAGTCTCTTAAAAAATGTTTTGTAACAGTTTATAAACCATACAAGAGTCACCAAGAACGAATCTCAGAATTTGACGTGACAAAATTAAAAAAAAGATGTCCAGCTGTTACACAGAAAGTCAACACACACAATGCCCTAGAGCTTCGCTCGAAGGACAAGATAAATGTCTCACAATCAATTACGACCGACTACGTAGAATTCTTCTTACACGTCAGCGTTTTCCACCTCCGGTTCTAATTATTAGCTTGAGTCAGTTAACGTAGATCTCCTAGCATCGGGTAACAATCATCTTGATCACAGTTATACTAACGAGATCAAATAGCAGAGGGTTAAGATTACTTTAAAATCCTAGCAGACAGAAAGAATCAAACGTGACAATTCGGAGTAACGTTTGAAAATAGATACTCATGTAAACGCGTATAAGAGAGAAGTCTCTCGTAAGCCTTCTGACTGACAAACACGGAGAAACAACCGAACGCGTGGAGCCACCGAGTAACAATGAGTCGCCCCCAACGGCCACGCCGTGAAATATTTCAAACGGCTCGTCGAAAGCGGGGGACAGTGACGATAACATTTCCCATCATGGCAGCCTTCCAGATTCTGTTAACTTCGTCACGCTCACCGCATCTATATACACTCATGAATTATCTCCGGATGTCTTGTGTCACTTGAGTCGTGAGATTAAAATCCGTTCCACGAAATTTAGCCTCTTTACCAGAGTGCAGAGTACAGAAACACTACACATCACAAAACAACTTTGAGTTCCTTAAACTCATTTCTGAACAACACACACTACGTCACTGTGATTACACGTATTACAGAAGAACCGCGTAGTCTAGTCGCGAATGAATACCGATTATATAAGCATCACAGACGCCTCACGTTTGTCCGTCAGCACGGCATAAACATAACTAACGCTCATCCGTCGCCCAACCAGTCTAACCCATACGGGGCGTCGCCACTTTACACGGGAGGCAGGCGACTAGCTGCACTTTTCATTTTGGCATTGGACGTTGGTAATAAGATGGTGGGGTCGGTGAGTGGGCGCTTATAGTGAATTATTATTCTTAACGTAAACGGTAACATCGAAAATTCATTATCGAATATTACATTCGTCATCAGGAAGCTTCATACGTATACTTTCACTATTTAACGTTCGTGAACTGGCGATGTTAATCTTAGCGTGAAAGGCATCTTTATTTAACTGTGTATGTATATAGACATGGTCCAAGTATACTTAGCGTATATATATGCATATATAACTTGAAGTGATGCCATGAGATTACAAGAGTGAGAATACGAACAGGAATCGCGACATTCTTTGTTCACGACTTTCCTATACTTTTTTTTATTATCCATGTATGTACTTAGTGCATCTTGGGACAATCAGTTTCCTCGCTTTCGTATGCCTCCTGTTTTCTAAGTTTCATCAGTGCATCGAACGATTCGCTGAACCATATAAACGTTACGGAACCATTGCTCTTCGGATAGAGGATTTTTCACATGGTAACGATAATATAGCTCACCCTACTCCGGTTACATTGTACTTTATGTAGTGAAATAATTTAAACATATCTGGACATATCATAGCAACGTTATCTTATCAAATATTAGCAAATATTCATCCTTGAAATTTATTGTATTTGTATACTCTGACGTAAGATGACGTTACAGAAATTTCAAATTGAGTTCAGAGGCGATCTATGTATTTATGTATGTATTTATGTACATATTATATATATATCTGTACGATGATGTGTTATCATTTTCCTGAGAATTTTCACATATCTCATCACTACAATATTATCAAGGTTGTATCATGATATTGATATTGCGCTTTTTTTTTACTTATCAAGAATATGCTGGCAACTTTCTCATAATTCATAATTCGATCGAGTGGCTCACGTGTATCATTGTTCTCGTCTATTATTTCATTGTTTTTCAAAGTCCCATTAATTATTATGTCTTCCTTATCGAAGCTCTTCACGGAATGATTAATTTACATGCAATTGCGAACACCGTTCTCTTCCTTCTTGAATGTAAATTATTATTATCAGGATGAATTGACGAATCGTAATAAAACGCAGTCACGGCCGCGCCCGTGCCTTGAATTATACGCTTGTGGATTTCCGATTGTGCCAAGTCTCGCCTGGTTACAATGGAGTACTCCTTTTTTTTAATGGTAACAACTATGACGGGTGACTCGTATGATCCAAAAAGAAAAATTATGACAGGAATCGCCTTGGTCATGGAGACACGGTAAATATGGTAAGTCGTTTATTCTTAAACGGTTAAAAGCAAGTTGCTGTACAGTGGAAAATCACTGAAAGATTATCATTATTTTCAGGTTTCCTTGTTATGCCTTTGTAATATTATTTCGACACTTAAAAATTTATTCTTTATCAAATCCTATTTTTACTAAATAAATCAAAGAAAGTTTTATACGCTGTTGTTGTTTCAGACATAAATTTTTTTATTAAACTAGAAATACTAAATCTACGTTAGATAATATTTCTGTAAAATCACCTTCTGTTTATAGAACATTTACGTATATCTACATATGTAGAAATAAAGATAACAAGGACACGCGTGGTTCAAGAAACTTATATATATGTATAAATATGAGAGAATTTCCGTTGGATATCTTATGAAATCATATCCCGTAAGTGGAGATTTGTGTGATTGTGTATTTTCCAAAAAGTATCCCACAACAAAACTTTTTAGCAAAAGTACCATACCAGCATATGAAACAACAAAAATAAGATAAGGCCGCATACGCAACAAATAACGATGAAGCCGTCTCGTATATGAATAAATGTCATTCGTACAAAACGTTGACGCTTTTTCGGCTGGAAGTAACATGAGCAAAAGGAAACCATCATTGATACGTTTCTTAGATAGGTAATATAATAATAATGTTAGCCTCATCACAATAAGCATTGGTATTGCTTATCAGTGGTTTCAGCAGAACCAGAAATTTTATATCATAAACTATATAAAGTCGGGTATTTATAAGTGTGAAAGCAGATTTATTAAACATTGTATAGTAATTTTTACATATTTGAAAAAAAAAAATATCAATGATAACTTTCCCAATCATATTTCTTGATAACGTTATCACGTTCCTAACCAGGCTGCTGATAATACCATTTCTGGCATTTCATTAAGCCTGTGATTAATCCCTTGATGACGGTTCACACATTTATGGGTCACCCCCTATTATTTTCCGAACTCTTTTTATCGATCTTCGTAAAATTTGACTTACGAGGTATTTTGAGTTTCCCCTTTCCGAGTATAATATTCAGAATGTTAAATTCAAAATGGTGCTCAGATTCAATAATCTCGAAAACCCTTATCCAAAAAGGTCTTACAGAAGTAAGATTGTCAGAAAGTCTCTATTTTCAAAGGATTGAGTGAAGATCGTAGCGAGGGTGCCGCAGTTTTTTATCTCCTCTTCCTCCTGAAAATACAGTTTCCTGGATGATGGCCGAAGATGATTTTTCAAGACGGTATGAAAAAAAACAATTAAAAAATTTAGAAAAGCCCGAGGTTATCAACGTCTTCTAAAGCGTCGTCAATAGTCACGCGTACAAGAGAGAAGTCAGTCCCGTGTGTAGAATGCAAATGTTTGGCTAAGTATGTAAACAAGGCAGTTCTGCGATAGCGACTGCTAAAGTCCGCAAATTGGAATGCGCGACGGCGAAAACATTGTTGCGAAAGTAGATCGCGGACGTGAGTGCAAAAGCGAGCTTATGTTCCTTTGATAAACTGTAATAAAAAGTGCTATAACGACGATTTAGAGCTAATTTAATGAGAGCGTTTATTCGCTGTTACCTGCTCGACTATCTATATATATATATATACATAATATATACTGTTCCAGGATTTCTTATCATATTCTGCCTGTATAACTTAACTGCCTGCTAAAATACCTCGAACATATTGCCATTCCGTAAATAGTAATGTTACGCAAGGACAATGTACTATTGACAAATTCAGATACACAAACGAATGGTTACAGTCATTTGAAACAGACAGAAATAAATTTGCTAATTTTTTTTGCAACATTCGTGGTGCACTTCGCAATCGATACCCATTCGATACTTTCCTTACAGCTTTCACCAAGTGAATAAGTAGAAGAAGAGTTTAAGGAACGAAGTCAAGAAAAAAAATGAAAGGTGAAAAAGAAACCTCAGGATCCTTACTTACGATAAAATCGATGCCATTAGGACAGAAGTGATTAAACGAGCGGTGAACCTTTTCGTAATGACGATGACGTGGATGGAAAATTGCGAAATTAGATTGCGAAATAGATAAATAAATTGCGATAAGTGCTACGACTGATATCTGAATTCATAAAAAAAAAAATTTTCTTACCAATCTCGCAAATTTCCTCATATACTCTGTTTCCGTAAGGTTGGCTCATCTGACATAAATAAAGCTGTGCGCACAACTCACACGTGCTTTGATAACATGATTCTCTTATGCACTCATATTTGCCACGTTGTAAAGTTAATATACTGGTAAATATATATGTATACACGACACATCCATATATCCTGTTTACATTTCGCGATATAATTATTAAGCCTCAGACTGAGGATATTATTTTTTTTAATCGTACATTTAATATCCATTCTAAGAACGTATATCATCCTCTTGCCTGTCTCTCTCGTCGTGAAATGCAACAGATGGATCGTACGATATGCGTCAGCGCGTATCACGCACAAATTCGACTCGTATTTCCGGTCGGACCGCCTCGGGCCAAATGACAAGATCGAAAACCTCGCGCCATAACAGTTTGCTGATTCACGCGTAGGCAAATTCTTTTATCGCATGATTTCTGACGTAACGAGTAAATATTCATATAGAATCGTTAGATATCGTTGTTGTCAAGTCATTTAAAAATGTTAATTAAAAAAAAGTGTAAAATTCTTCAAAACTCATGCAAAATTAATCCTTGCAACTAAATATATCGTTATTCGCTATAACAGACTTTTATCAATTCACCAAGTAATACCGTCAGATCAAAATCTCCGCGGTCTCGGAATCTACACACGTTGTGTGTACGCAGCCGCGAACGCCGAGAACCGTGTCGCTTGTTTTGTGTGTGTTTTGTACGAAGTCATCGGGCGTCTGGTAAATGAATCAATTTCATTCTATTCTTACAATCGCATAGCGGATGCGATGGTAAAAGAAGTGTATGACTCACGATGGAACGTGCCACAGAGACCCACACGTATCTGTATCACATACAGAAGACTCTCCTCGTTTACAATGACAGCCAACAGTCATCGTCATTGGTCCTTTCGCCATATTACTCATCTGATATACGTATATTGACTATGTAAATTCATTATCATCTGTACGTCTTCTTTCTCCTTTTATTCGACGTTGGATTCCCAAGTAACACGACGAATCAGAGTTTAAATATTTTTATTTAACTCGATCCGTGTTGGGAACTACCGTGTTCCTGACACTACTCGTGACCTATGAGAGATGGACACCTTAGCTGGTTTCTGTCTAACTGGCACCTTAAGATATGTTGAGGGTAATTTTTAAGGAAGTTGTGAAATGTGTAGATGGATAATGCTTTAGATTTGAAATTGTACGTTACGGTAATTATATAATGGGAAAGGCCTGTTTTGAGTTTTTACGATTTGGATGTCGTTTTTAAAGATTAATGGATTTCTAGGATACTGGGTCTTAGGAAAACTAAAATAAATTTTAGGGATAGAGGTTGGTCACGTTTATAGAAAATTTGTAAAAATATAATAATTCGGAGGGTTATACAACATCGACATGGATGTCTCCCCGTGCTAACGGACATTAATGATCTTTACATAACTCTCCTTGAAATTCAGATTTAATCATGAATTATATTAATCGCGTGTAAGGTGCAAGAATAACAAAAAGTTTACATAAACATATAATACTATAAAATTGCTTTACTTTGATTCTCTTTTCTTCATTCTTATCCATATGGAAGGACTCTTACCGTTAATACGATTGAAGGCAGTCGAAATATCGAGTCCCATTCCTAGATCTAAGCACAGGATCCCTCAATGGCTTCGATAAAAGATGAAAGCCAAATTGCTCGAATCACACATATTTCGTTACCAGGCACGAGTATCCACCGTCTTTGATGCATACGTAAACACATTGACGATAGATAATAAATCAGCGACGTTTCGACGTCGCGGTGTGTTCTCAAAGCACGATGCGATCGTTGCTTAACGATGTGTCATGAAAATGGTCGATTCACTTCGTCACTGAATATTCATTGCAATGACACGTTGCCAATCTCTTTTAAATTCAATTAACTCGATTAACTTTTATATTTAGTGTACGATATCGGGACGCGGATACACACGCTAAGATGACGTAACGGCCTTTTTATAAAAGAATCATGGAGCAGACAGTGAAAAAAATGTACGTTACAGTGGAACAACAATAAATCCTTTGGTCGCTAAAGGGAAAATTATCGCTTGGATTACAATAGAGTGATTACGAGACAGCGTGGAATCGCGTTACAAAACTTCATGACACCGCGTTACTAGAAACTGGCCCTACTATCGCTCTTGTTCACGGCCTCGGTAAAACTGCGGTTTTTTCTACACGTGCGCTACCAGCTCGTACAATGCTTCACTTATGCAGTAGATGTATATATATATATATATATATATACATATCCCGCAATATATATATATATATTCACGTATACGCGGCTGATAGGCCAAACTCAAGCTCGGTACATTGATAGCAGAAATGCAATCATTGCGCGCGCGTACGTGCGCCGTTAGGCGAATTTATATATCTTTCATTTTTTCTCCGTGTCGTCATTTCCCTTCTCTTTGGGACAAGTAATCATATCCTTGTATACCAATTGCGTTCTGGGTAATACGTTAAGGCGGTTATACGCGCGTATGCAATGTTATTGTCTATTGCGTTGGCTACCGGAAGGTTTTTTTTTTCCATGTAATTCAGTATGTTTATGCGAAACGTTTACTATGTAAATTGTTAATGAAAGGAGCGCGCAACTATCTTTTTATTGTGTAATGACAAGTGGCAAAAAAAGAATGAAACGACGGGACGCCGAGAGGACGCAAAATTGTGAATCGGGTCTAAAGTGCACGATAACGTCGTGTCGCTTTTGTTTGAGGTTTATCGTGAAGATGGGATGACGTAGAATGATTTTTTTTTAAATGGCAAAACTCAAGGAACTTTGGGTCTCGAGTGTCAATGCACCTTTAAATATTCTTCGGTACGAACACGAGCGTCTTATGTGCACGCTATATTTTACCGGTGGATTAGCCTTTAATTACGCGGTAACTAACGCATCGTTGAAATTCAGCACGTCGATTAACGAAGTTACTCGAGTTTGCTTCGGTGAGTATCTGGAGGAAGATCCGCCTCGTGGATTTATGTTATCTGCATTGGCCTCAATTATATGGATGAACAATAATTTGTATTTTTTATTTAAATTATTTGGGTTTTCTTTTTTATTAACAAAAAATGTATATAAAAATTTAGTATCTCTTTTGTAATCTTACGGACGATATTGATCGTTATGGATCGTTATATCGATATTTAATAAAGTCGTTTAAAGTGATAAAAAATTTGAGATGGCCTTGTATGAGATTTTTATGACTTTAGTCAAGAATATTTTACGAGCTCGTTGGTTGTCACAAAAAATTAAACACTTATCGGGCGAACGTAAATAACGAGAGAGACCAAACGAATGAAAATGTACGCAAGCACTTTTGTCGATCGAAAATATTTGAATAGGAACCTAAAGGAGCACTTACGTCACGACACTTTTGCACGTTTTTATTGTGGGATAATGTCAATAGTTTGAAATCCGATAATTCTTATACTGTAGAGTTTAAATCGAATAAAGAAATCAAGTTTTATATAAGATCGGTAATTCTTGGAGATACAATGTTGTAACTAACAAGTTTCACGAGCCACGAGTTGTAATCGCCACGATCTTCAATGTCTCCGCTCGTAAGGCATTCGGTCGCCCATTGAAAAGAAAAGCAACGTAAAGGATGAAAAAGAAAGTATTGAAATAAATTCGTAAAAAAATCTGACGAAAATGATCACGTCTTCGATGAATGTTTGCGCGAGGAAATCGCCTCGTTAACGGTCAATTAACGATCCGTGATCGGGAGGTAACAAGAACTAAACACTCTCTCCGTTAAACACTCCGGCCAACCATTCTCTCTGCAACTCTGTGTGTCACTCGGCCATCTGCAATTAGTGTGCGTGAAATACTGAATAATGCTCACACGTTTGTATCTACAGTCATCGCCAAAATGTCTTGCACAGTGGGCGATATGAATACTTAATACAGGTTTGAATAATAAGACGCATCAGTCGTTATAAAAAAGATGATTAAAAAAATACCGCCTTAATATCAGTCGGAAGTCATATTGACACGAAGAAAACATTAATAGATCGAATTAATATATACGATTTCAATTAATTTCCATTTATCAATCAAATAGATATGCTCGATTTCAATCGATCAGTTACCGGGCTATTGTAGGGAAGAGTGGTATAATTAATTCATATCGAAAGTTATGAATTTAATAATCGATAAGTCGGTGCAGAAAATTATTTTTGTTAAGCAATACGTTAATCATGGCCAAAGGTTGGAATTTGTTTGAAGAATAGTCTGTCTCGTAAGACTGATCAATATTGATTTATACGTGAGTGGAACGATCGTGTCGTTACATTATTAAAAAGTAAATTAGAATCAGAGGAAAAGTGTACAAGGATAAAGAAGGTAACTGGTAATTTTGTCTTTGACTATACAATGTATGCTTGGTAACTCGGACTCTGTCATTTATATATTCGTGCGACATGAGCAAACTGATATGTACATATGCAAGGACACTGTGCCAGTGTGCGATGCAAACGCGAGGTGAGTCAGCATTTACGTGTTATTGCCAGTTGCGTATTTTAAGAGGGTTGCTTAACGAAAATAATTCCTGGCAAGGTTAATAACCACGCCAAGATGAAAATAGTGACGGAGTGATTGCGAGTATGGCAGACAATGTTGGGACTTCAGGTAAAAGGTTTAAAATTGAGACCCATTTGACTTTTATGGTAACTGTATAAAAAAACGGATGTTCTTACTTTTGTTAGTTTCGCAATAATGAAGTTATTACTTCGTAGTTTCTACCACGTTTTTTTTTTTAAAATGTCCGTTGGCAAAGTTTATGATGGAAAAAGAAAAAGAATTGTATACTGAGATCGAGCGAGGAAGTTTTGTATTGACTAGGTAGTATATGGCGTACGTCCCTTGTAAAAGACGTACATACATAAATAACTTAAGACGTCTAGAAAGATGGTCTGGTTTACGTTGCGTTCCTTTTTTTTTTCTCTAGTACTTGTATGGCCAGTGAAAAATGTTTGTAGATATTGAGATGGGCCGAATGAGATACCGACAGCGGATAAGTTCACTCATTGTATTTCGCTTGGGGGTATTCTGCTTGTTTTCAGGATATTTCGTAAAGGGATAAAATGTCATGATTTTCTCTTTGTCAATAACATACGAAAATGCTGAGAACGTATTATCTGCTATTTTTTTTTATCAGTTGGACGATTGATACTGAATGACATTGAAAGATTATTAAAAAATATGATAGCGTATGTAGTGAAACAGTTGATTCTTAATGAAGTTTGGCGCTATAGATGTTACGGAGCGTGGTTGTAATTCACAGACTTCTATTAAAATTTACTTTAAAGTAATGTGTGCAACAATGTCGTACGTATTCATTGAAATTTATCTTTGAAGATATTTCAAAGAAATTGACTAACCCCAGTTGTGGGGCTCCTCTAGTTACTGCCCTGAACTTCGATCACACGCAGTGAGCAACACGCATGCGCAGTACTCGTAGTATGAGGCGCGAATCGTAGAAGCCGGTTACGCCTGAAGTTGGCTCCATTAAAATTGCTTTGTTCACCGGGCAAGTCGAGTCGTGCCACGAGCCTTTCAGTTCCTTGGAGTTATCCAGAAAGAACGGACGCTGCGAAGCTTTCTGCATCAACTTATATCATAATCCTGCAGTGTCCTTTGGAAACAATTGGTTATCATAATTAGGTAAGTATAAATACTCTTGTATACCAGAAATGGATAGAATTGTAGCCATGTTTGCTTTTACTCTCGGCGGGAATATTCTATTCGCGGTCTATCACGTGCATTGTCGACGATGTTCATTTTTATACCATTTTTTAAGGTAGTTGCTGTTCATTTTTTTTGTTGCTGTTCATTTTTTGTTGCTAGGTGCGTGATGTGAAAAATCGATGCTTCCATTTTTATTCAAGATTATTCCTCAGTAAAACATGATTCTTTAAAATTTGTTTACTGTTTTTCTATATCGATTTCGAACTCTATATGGTGGATTGTTAATTTTTGTTTATAATTTAGGGTATACAATTAATGATCCCAATTTGTGTGCAGAAGTATTCATTATTAGTTAATAATATTTAGAAGCGGGCATGGTTCCCAATTGTAGAAACATCTCATCTTTTTTCCCTTCGTTTGACTTTGTTATGGCCAGCACGAATTCGTGGAACACTCGACCGTTATATTATCGACTTCTTTGTCTTCTTGTACGAACCTTGTGTGGTGCGGTTTGTTTTGCTTCGTTGACATTGTTTAAAATATTTTTGATGGCAACTATTTTCTTTTATATATTTTATGCCACATTATACTATACGTATATAATTATAGTATACGTTATACTATCGCCTTTTGTGACAAAGGAAGTTTCGCATTCATACGATATAATTTACGGCGTACAATGCATGCTAGATATTTTTTGTTGCTGTGATACAAGTCCGATTTATATAATTAATGTTAAATATATTGTTAATTGTAATTAATATATTACGATTTATTGAACAGAATGGACGATGATTGGGATGATATTCCGGAGGCGGGATCGGCCGACTCTAACGCGGTAAGTAGATATACAAATATATAATAATTATTGATTGTCGATTGTATTATGGCTTGATCAACATTTTTTTTTGTTAATTGAAATAGTTCAACTCAGAGGGCCGCAGCTATGGAAAGGGGAGAGGTTTCAAGCCTCATAATAATAACGACTATGAAGGAGATGTAGGATATAAAAATGGTTTTGGAGAGAATGGTGGAAGTGGTGGTGGTTTCAAGAATCAAGATGATAGTGGTTGGGGTGACAATTTTAGAAGCGAAGGAGGAGGAGGTGGTAGAGGCAGAGGTGGTGGTAGAGGCAGAGGAAGTGGTCGAGGAGGAGACAGGGGTGGCCGTGGAGGAGACAGAGGTGGTTTCAGAGATCGAAATGAGGACAATGGAGATTCTTATGGAAGAAGTTCAGGCTTCAACGAGGATGGTGACGAAGGATCTAGTTTTGGTAGGGGACGAGGTCGAGGAGGTGGTCGTGGTGGAGGTAGAGGAGGACGCGATGGAGATGACGACCGTGGAGGTAGAGGCGACAGAAATGATGGTGGAGATAAACCAGAGCCTATCAACAAGGAAATATATATTCCACCAGAGCCATCTAATAATGATGAAGATATATTTGGAAGTGGTGTTGAAATGGGCATAAATTTTGATAAATATGATAACATCGAGGTACGTGTCTCAGGTGAAAACAAACCTGATCCTATTGAAACTTTTGAGCAAGCTGGACTTCGTGAGTTTGTTCTAACTAATGTGAAGAAATCCGGGTACACCAAACCAACCCCTGTGCAAAAATATGCTTTGCCTATTGTAATGGCAGGTCGAGATCTCATGGCTTGTGCTCAAACAGGATCTGGAAAAACTGCAGCATTCTTAGTTCCAATAGTGAATACTCTTTTGGAAGACCCAAGGGATCTGGTGGTTACATCGAATCACTGTGAACCACAGGTTGTTATAGTATCTCCTACACGTGAGCTTACTATCCAAATCTATGAACAAGCCAGGAAGTTCTCTAAAGATTCCATTCTGAAGTGCGTTGTTGCTTATGGTGGCACATCATGCTCGTACCAGGGCAAACAAGTATCAGCAGGCTGTCACATTCTCGTAGCAACTCCTGGACGATTATTGGACTTCGTTGACAGAGGCCGCATAACATTTGCATCAGTCAGATTCTTGGTCCTCGATGAAGCAGATCGAATGCTGGACATGGGATTCTTGCCTAATATTGAAAAAATGGTGGACCACCAGACTATGGTACCAGCAGATCAAAGACAAACTCTGATGTTTTCGGCAACATTCCCAGAGGAGATACAACGCCTTGCATCACGATTTCTAAATAATTACCTCTTCCTTGCTGTGGGAATCATCGGTGGTGCTTGCACGGATGTTGAACAGAACTTCTACGAAGTGGGCAAATTCGAAAAACGAAATAAACTCAAGGAACTGATGGAACGCGAATCGGATCTGAAGACTGCAAGAATTCTAGTCTTCGTGGAGACGAAACGAACGGCAGATTTCATCGCCGCATTTCTCTCAGAAAACAATTTCCCTACTACCAGTATTCATGGGGACAGACTTCAACGGGAACGAGAAGAAGCTTTGAGTGACTTCAAGAGAGGACGAATGTCTATCCTGGTAGCAACAGCTGTTGCAGCCCGTGGACTCGATATCAAGAACGTTGGTCATGTTGTTAATTACGACATGCCAAAAAGCATTGACGAGTACGTCCACAGAATTGGTCGAACTGGACGTGTAGGGAATCGTGGCAAGGCTACCAGCTTCTTTGACCATGAACAGGATGCACCGGTGATGAGCGATCTTGTTAAGATTCTGCAACAGGCTGGACAGCCCGTACCGGACTGGATGGAATCTGGAGGTGGTCGAAACTTTGCACCAGGAAGGCAGAGCAAGTTTGGTGGCCGTGATGTGAGAGACGTAAGTATCTCAGAATTTATAAGATCGTAAATAAGAAGTGCCAGTTCAAATTGTTCACCTATCTAATTTATATTTTTAGTTTGATAACGACGGTGGAGGCCATGGTGAACCGTATCCTGAGAGTGCTTACACACCAAGTGCAGCGGCAGAACCGGATGAAGAATGGTAGTTTACTTAGCCCACTTAATGAATGGCGTTTACCCAAATACAAGGTATTTCTAAGTTAGTATGAGAAATGAGCGTCTGATGCAAACTAGATTTGTGACTTTATTCCGTGATAAAGAAGTATTTTTATTTACTGTTATTCCTCAATTATATTTTATTTTTTTTTTGTAACCTATAAAGTAATAACACCGTTATCTCGTGCTTTGACCAAAAAATCGTTAACTCTTATAGAATGCGAGATAATCTCTTACTTAAATGAAAAAACTCTTATTAATTATTACGATTGAATAGTTCTTAATCAAAAGGTGGATAGAATCCGCTGCTATACGTTCCTAATAGTTGTTACTGGGTACAACTTTTTCTGATTAGAAATGTTAACGGAGGCATAAAAGTTTGTATTGCGTTAATCTGAAAATACAGGGTTCTCTACGTATCATTTATCAGTGTAAATCTCCATGACACATAACATTCATCGTACAAATGTTAGATTATAAGATGAAAATGTGACCTAAAATGTTATCCATAAGCATAGAAATGTACTGACCGATATGGGCAGCTTATAATAATCGAATGATAGTACCATACGTTATGTTGAAAAGTTTTTATACGTTTCATTTTATAATAAAACGATTCAAGATATACATTGGCCTTCGCTTATTGAAATTTTCACCTAAAGATCATTTGAGAACTTTCCTAAAAACAAGAAAGCTCATAAACATGCCAAGAAATTGACAATTATTACTCACCATCATTCATCGCCATATCCATAAGATGTAGATCCTCGTCGTTCAGAAGGGACGAAAGAAATCCATCTGTAGTTTGGTTTATTGAATCAGAAGCTGGAGTATGATAGTACATCATGTCGTTGGGTTCGGATTTATAAGCAGCACCACTTTCATTACCCATTGGTTCGCTGCTGTTGGTCAGGTTCATCGATGTCGCCACGGCTGATCCCAGATTTGATGGACCCCCTGTATCAGTGAGCAGTTTAGTTCAGACAAAGGAAAGGTAACGTCATTAAAGAAAAATATATTAAGCCACCAATTGATACTAATGATAAAATTATTCTTTACGGCAGGATACTCACCAACATTGTGATAAGGTCCTGTGGCGTTGAGATCACCAACAGGCGGAGCTAGGGTGGCATTGTGTAACAGTACGTTACGTTGGGCCTCGTAATGACTGTGATTTATCCCATGTCCTGGATAACCAGGATGACCAGGATGCGCAAAGTGATCCGGCGCACCCGGAAGTGACAGTAGAGAAGCCAAATCCTGCCATCGTTGTTCCATGCTCATTGCACGTACAAACGGCATGCGACCCTGAAAACAAGATAAAAACATGCTTTAAGCTTGTACATAGCTTCAATGTAAATTAACCAGCTAGCGAGGAGATGCGCGCACGACCGATTCTCTCTCGATTATCCTGACATTTTTTCTTCTACGTCTTATTTCTATCGAGAGTCGCACGTCCATCCGTTAACTGTCACGCGTGGTGCCGCCATGTGTCAAGTGTCATCTGGACGAACGCATTGGATTCTTAGGAAGACGGACCCCTGCTGTTCGCGTAGGTGTCCTACGCATACGAAACCGTGGAGAACTCCTAGGATGAGTGTCTATAACGAATTGTGTACCTTAGAAATGGAGATTTCGTTACCCGTAAAATCGTATATTTATCCACGTAGCACTGTCTTACATAATTTTCAAATAACGAGCGCTGTCTCCTGGCGGTACGTAAGGATAAAATAATGCATACAGAAACATATTATACTACACGTTTTTGTTATATGACGTTAATGTTTCAGGTATAATAACTTATTTTTAAATCCCATAAACTTAATCTCTCTCGTATGGCAGGTTCTTTAACTTCTATATTTTCTAAATTAGAACTTTAATACATATGCTAAAGTAATACTGTAAAAAAATGAGATCTTTGGAGGCCCAAAAAATCGACTGTCCGTCTTCTAGGGGTCTGCGTCTGTTGAATGTTTGTTGGATTGATAGGATTGTATTACGCAAGTGTAATGTATACCAACAAATGTTTCGTTTAACATAGGAGTACCTCCCAGAGAGCTTTTGTCATACTATATCAAGTATATTCAAACTAGGATTTTTAGAAAAGAATATAATTTATCAACCTTAACCGAGATATATCACTCTTATACATAAAAACATACTATTGTTTTTCCATGTTAATGTAAATAGTTATACAGGAAACCGATTCCAAATAATTTTATAAATTCTCACAGATGAAAATACCAATAGACAGCTGCTGTCTAGTCGAGTTTTCATGACAGTCTGTAAGACGAGCAATAATCTCCTCCAGCAATTCTGGCAGCGATACAGGTGTTTTGCTCCTCAGGGAGATTCATGCCAGAGAAACGGTAAAGCAGGGTCGTTCGACGTTTATAGAGATTTAATTTTTTCCCCTTTCGTCCTACTCTTAAAACAAGAGAGGAGGAACGTCTAAGATAACTTTGAGGAAGTTCAGCAAACGATGCGATAAAGTCTCCATGAGGTGTACGTATAAGCATAGGATTCAAGATACGTAGCAGCTTCCTAACGCCAGTCGGTGTTGGCTCTAATGTTGCTTCAACAAAAAGACCATCTTCTGTAGCCAGACTGCGCGCTACTACAGTGAGAATTGTAAATTGTTGTTACGGCATCAATCAGTTGACGTAGTAATCTGCTAAGCGCGACGCCTTTAAGGCGGTTTTCGCTTGTCAGCGCACCTGCCGTCCCAGGCATCGCAAAATGTGGGACGACGTTTTTCCGTCTGTAAATTTATTGTTCCGCCGTTTCTAATCGATTTTTATATCCAGCATGAAAATCATTCTACGAATTGAATGGACCTAAATGCTTTGCTGTTTGACGCAGAATTTTTTCCATGACAATTTATGTAGAATTTTCATTTGACTTGCTATTACGATTGTTTACAAATATATCTATACCTCCACAGTTATTGAATATAATATTCGATGCGTGACTTAGTTTTAGAAATTTACTCAAATTTGCCATATGTGACAGTCGTTATATATCCAAGGACTCTATCCATTCGTTCGATCATACCGAATTACACGCTCTATTTCCACGGCGAAATCCAATCCCCTGAATTTTCGCAACACGCCGAAAGTTCGACCAGAACTCTTTGACTCGGTGCCACAATGAGCGACAAATTAACCGTCATGGGAACAATGATTGAGGCCTGAGCGCAGATTTACGGTTTGGACCCTACAGAAAGGTCTCAAGAATCTTATATATATACAAGAGGCTCCGTAATGGAGGGTTGATTGCGTTTATATTTTTTCGTCCTTTTACTTCTTCTGCGTATCACGCCGTTGCATATATACGACATGCTGTCCGGACAAGTAGGAACGATTTTCGTAAAGGCATCCACGGCACTGCGAAGTCTTCGTTTTTCCGTGAATTTACGCAAGCTGAAACGGACAACAGCCACCGCATCTCTCCTCGACAAGGAGCATTAATTTGGCACTGGCTGCAACTAATTATCCCCACAAATATCAATCGATCCCGCCGTTCATAATTAGCCGAGCCTTTTTTTGCCAACGTCGGTCTCTCGTCGCGACGAACTCGTTCGCCCGCAGTATTTACACTGTGATTTAGCCACGGGCTTCTTTCTTCCGGGATTTCCGCGTTGGCTCCGCAGGGCCTCGTTATGCAAGCCGTGGCATAACTTTCCAGGCAAAAAGACGCGTAATTGCTTCACGCGTGTTTATCGACGGCCGTTAACAAGATCGTAAGTAGGAGCACGGGGTCGGGTCGCACATTGGCCACCAACCTTATGGCGTTTCTTGTTAGTTAACCATGGTTCGTCGTACGCGCAATAAAAATATCCTCGACTGCCTTCGTGATACCATATACCCGGTGCAATCTAGGAAAATAAATATTTTTCCAAAATATAAAAACTGTAGTAAACGCTTATACCGAATTGCACACTGCGACACTGGTAGTGTTAAATCAGACGCAGAATAACCAAATTGAACTTGACGACTATAACTCAAAAAATGATAAATGCCTCGTTTAGCAGAGGCTGCCAGAGATGATCAATGATTAGGAAACCAGTTTTGAGAGGTATGTCTGAAAAATGAAATATAGGCATGTCTTATAGTCAAACAGAAACTGTCAGGTCTACGAGCACTGATTCGTAAAATAGCCTTGAATATGGTATATGTATAGAAACGACATATATATATAACAAAATACAATCGAAGCAATCCACGAGGTCGGGACTGCAGCAAATGAATGTGGCACGCATTCCCGACTACTGGCACATATGATTTATGTACTCGAAGTCCAGAGCTCTGTGCTACGAGAAGGTGAGCTCGGGTACGATCGTATCGAGGATAGAGAGTATCTCTCAAGTCGCAAGTACCAGCAGCACAAGTGGAGTTATCGGCAGAGCCTATTGCACCTAACACCATCCTATAGCAATGAAGGAAGAAGAAGCCGCAGGAGTGGAAGACCAGCAGGCGAGGAAACCAGATGTTTGAGACGAGCTGTCAAGGACCTTCTAGGCCTTGCGAGAGCTCTCTCGTACTCACAGGGTGGTCCGAAAAAAAAGAAAGGAGAGGGATAATTTCCACAGCACTCGGGTGCATCGGCTCTTTCCGCGTAACTGTGCTCTTTACGACGATGGTTCCCTGCTGGTCGCAATCCTGATGCTTCGAGACTTTTGTTTTTCCGGTTGCTAGGCAACGGTTGATATGCCGTAAATAGGCGATCATTCTCTCCTGCTTTTGGTGACCTTCGGCAGGAAGACGCGAAGACGTTCGATTTTATTAAAGCGCGAAGTTCGTCGTCGACGTGCCAGGGATTGGTAGATCGAACGCAGAGTAAATATAGATAACAGACCCTGGTATGACGTAAGATGATAGAAAAATAAAAAAAAATTATAATCTTGCAGTTTTCATTCGTTTTGATTTTGACGTCTTTCGTCGTTTATTTTTATCTTTTTCGGCTATAAGCTACAGGCTTTTCTTGATCGGTTCGATCGGCTTCTCATTGGGCTCCTGTAGATTCGAGTTATGTTTACGTGACGTAGATCCGGGACCCTCGACTGTCACTGGATGACATCTGTCACCGTCGATCAGCCTGCCAATTCTCCGAAGTCACAATGGATTAGCTTTAAGCACGTTGACTGGGTTCTACCTGTTACCCCTTGCGATGTTTTGATACGTGGCCACATAGAAACGCGCCCGACTTTCCTCGGGGAAGAACGTTGTGAATGTAAACATTCGTGGGATGCGCGTCGGCGGATGCCACGAGTTACCCATGTCTTTACGAGAGAAAATATTTCGTTGCTTTCCTGTGGGAAAGATTGTCCTGGATGACGTCCAAGATTTGGCATACTCGAAATATTTCACTTTTTTTTTTTTTTCAAAATTTTTAATATGCATCTTATCCGGAGCACATAGTATATGGCGTCTACCGGCCAGTCAGTTACATGATCATTATCCTTGAAGATATTAAGTCCACGAGAATTCGTATGCTCTCGATGAATCACAGTACTTCCCAGGTGGGTACTGGTTCCTTGAGAATTCGCAACGGTTCATGAAGTTCCGCAACGGTTCGGCGAAGTAGGATGCACGGCACCTTGACATCCCAGAGGCCATGTGTCCCCCGGTGAATGCGCAAGAGTAAATTGCAACGTGCTGAACGTATATATATGTTCTTTTATTTTCTTTCTTTCACTTTGTCTCTCACTCTCTCTCTCTGCATTATCCTTTAACGTGGCCTCAATGACTGCCGGCAGAAATTCATTTCACACATCCTACATAGCGCCCGGCATGTCTGACGCATTTATGCATTTCACAGTGCATAAGTCCAGCAGCTGGCTTGGAAGTTCTGACGAACAGAACGACGTGGTTGACTGCTGATGGTCCCGCGGAGATTCTTGAATCGTGAAAATTACCCCCCAGGACGGGAGGTGAGTACGAGTGGAACGATTTGAGGATGAGCTCGGAATTGTTCGAAGTCAGGTTCACGAACGCCGATGCATCGTGAACGGATACAGCTACTGTTGGGAAAGTCGACTTCCCTCCGATACGTGTAATGTATGTGGCCTGCCTTTGGTACTTTATTTGTACGATCTTGCCTTTAAATCGGGTGCGTTTACTCTATTCATTCACCTCGCATAGTGGCGTGTTATCCGGTGGTTAATGAGACGCGATATTAATTATAATTCATGTAGATAATCATCAGATTAATACCGGCAACCGGACATTACTCGAACGCGTGTCGAGCATCTTCCTCTATATCCTAATGCTGGCTCACAGAGTCTCATTTCCATATTACATCTTTCATTTCTCTCGTTAATTTCGTCTCTGCGAGTATCTTATCCCGGTTTTCTTAGCGAGTCTTACGTTGCGTACAGAATATGCTGTGAGTATATATATATATATATTGTATAGTTATATATATATACAAACAGGTAATCTACAGGACTCTCCTGTTTCTACGAAGCTCTCTTATCTTTCCACGTGTCTTTCTCACGTGCTTCCCCTCAGACTCACGTATTATCTCATCTCTCGACGTTCTCTTTCTTTCTCCCCCAAGCGAGAAGCTTTAACCGGGCACGAATCAGAACTCAAGAGTGGAAATGGTGTTACGTGTAAATATTGTGAGACGTGGATGAATACTCCAAGGCGTCCTCGAGTGCTCTTTGCCTCTTCTAAGCAAATACCAAAATGCCAGAAGCAAATAGAGCGCCACCGTGCAGAGCCTAGCAAATCCTCGTGTGAAGATAATACGTACTTCTAAAAGAATAAGAACGAGAGGACGAAGAACGTCAATCACCAGCGAGACCAGGACCTTCCAGGTCCAGCCGGACCCAGAAAATCCTTTTGGTATTTTCTATGAATCTTCATTCTCTTCCTTCGTTTCCTCTCGCCTTTATTACTGATCTCCGTATGTCTTTGTCTTTTTTTTTTTTTTCTTTCTTTTTTTCCCCCTTATTCCCGTTCATGGGAAACCCTATAGGTATTTCTGTGACACGTTCCTGTCTTCTTGAGATGTTGACTCGTACCTCAATTATGGCTACGCGCCGAGTCCCATTAATCATTCCCATCGAAACAACAATATCAACTGTCATAACAAGCTTGGCCGTTTGCATAATCTCTCCTTCTTCGGTAACATAACCTGAGGCCTCAGTTTGAGGGAACCGTAAAAAGTGGCTAAGAGGGAATTGAGCGCCGGCCATTGGTACCGATCCTTGAGCAATCTTCTCGGGCGCAGTGCAAAAACAGTCTTGGTTTAAGCAATTGCCTATGATTGTACAGTCCACCGTGTAGAAGTTCATGGAAAAACATTCGCTACGAATTCGGAGTATCGAAATCGTCGAAAAATCCTCTTCGATCTCCTAGCATCAGCCAGCTTGACGTAATAATGCAATGCCATTAAAATTGTCCATTTACCAAAGAACTAACAAGGGAGTAACAAAAAAAATTGTTTTAACGTAATCCGAACGAGGACGATTTCTTCAGGGTCCATTCGATTCATAAAAGCGTCTTACGATCAATTACACGGATCGATCCTCTTAGATCCTACCGTCTGTCTGAGCAGCGATCGACCAGTACACGGAGCAGGTTATAACAAGCTACTTGTAACTGACGTGCCAGGTGTCAAAGGTTAGAGTCGCACGATCAGTTAGATCCGGCGGGTCGTCGTGAAACAAGTTCCTGGAATACGTCTGGAAGGTCACCGCGAGACTGCGCCACGGATGCTGTAGTTTTCCTAGGCTGTATCAGGCGTTGGTACTTTCTTGACACCCGGTAGAATCCGGTCGTGGTACTAGCAGGTACACCTACAAGGTACCCCTTAACTCTGGCAGTCACCGGCAATTACTAATCTTTGGATTAATCTGGAGACAGGGACTTACTCTTTGCTTCCTCTTCTTCTTCTTCGTTCGCATTCACCATTACCATCAGCACCGTTGCCACTGTATTTTCTCGTCCTCCCTCGTTCCCATTACCAGGATAAAAGGAAAGCCGTGACTCCGGACTGTCCGGCTTTCTGCGTGGCTATAATTTTCATTGGAATAATGCATGCATCGCGAACCTCCTTCGTCTTCGGAGACATCAGGGACAAGATGCTGGCGCGCACCATAAAGATGATTATGTTATTTTCAGACTCGTCTTGCTATAGTAACCCCCCTCCCCGGAGGTTCGTGCAATGGGAATGATTATGGCACGTCAGACCATTGCTCGCTTGGAGATTCTTTTTCAATTATTTACAAGGCGCCGTCATTCGACGTTTTTCGTGCCCCACGTAGTTTCCTCTTGGACGCAATTACTTATTTGCTATATTTTCAGCATTCGATGCGAGCCCGATAATACGGGTTATTCGTTAAATAAAAGAAATACGAATTAAACAAAATAGAAGCAAACAATGTAATTATTCGATGCGTCCTTGACTCAGTGAAGTGGTTCACGAATTACCAGATACCGTGTGGGAATCTTAAAAAAAATATACCAGTAGCTTGAATTACGTGACATGGGTTCACTGTATTTTTAACACATATTTTACATGACAACAGGTTACGAGTGAGATCGATTAGTCGGCAAAAGTGCAATATAAATGTCAGTCTGATAGAAAGCAGCTGCCGACAGAAGCGGAGGTAGAAATTAGAGGCGTCAAGCTTAAGGTTGCTGTTAGAACCATTGACAAGTAAATAGACCGTTTCGACAGATATCATAGACGCTGGCAGATCACGCAAAGGTAAGGTTAATAATGATCTTCGCGTTAATGTATCTCGCGCAAGTTGATCTGCGAACGTAGCGCGAAGGAACTGGATGGTTTTAACAGGCACGTAAATAGACTAAAATCGGTTTCCGTCGTATTTCATGCACACAAGGACATCTTGCACGATTACACCGCACGAAAGCATGGCTACCCAAGTATCAACTAGAGGCAATGATATACTCGTAGAAATACGTAGCTAGTTACGTATGACGTAACGTATCTCTCAGTTGAATAGATGTTTAACGGATATTTATCATTCGACCAGTACCATCCATCCTGGCGTCTCAGTGAAAAAAGTATCCAATTAGTCCTACGTAACAAATTGGATAACGATCCTAGTAACCTCTGGTCCTAAGCGCGGCTTAAGAACAAGAGGATGCCCAGTGGCCTGCATAGTAGGATAATCCGTAGTAGGCCGTAGAAAAGGCCCACTTAATTACGACTTAAACCCCTGGGAGGTCCCAACCTTGTCAAAACTACGGTCAAACCATGCGCCACTTGACTGCTTTTAACCTTTTAGGGATAAGATGAAGGTTTCCGTACGAAAAGCTACCACGAGGAACCTGTCGTACCTACTTCGTCAGCATCGTAACTAAGGTAGGTAGCTTGTGCCTTATATATATATATATATATATATATATATATTCTTCAACCTTAAGGATACAGGTACGTACATACGTCATACCTGACTTGGCGATGGTTCGCAGGCGTTCGACTGACAAATTTCCAAGCAACGCCTCAGCGCGCTCGACTTGTCCTCTTTTACTGAACCGACGTCGTGCACGGTTTGCTACTTCTTAACCTCACTTTTTTTTTCGCATCCCGGAATTAGGTACGTGGGTCCCTGACGTTTGCGAACGGAAGGACAATATAATAAATCCTCAAAGATACCTTGATCACCGGACTCGCGCTATTACGGCCGAGTGACGATGTGTTTTTTTTGCGCAGGTGCATTCGCTCGCCCGCGAGTGAGTTGTTTCGTTCGGGGCCACCCTGTATACGGTAGAAGCTGCGCGATAGAGGAAAGGGATTTTAAATTCCCGTAAAAATGCCTGTTTTGCCTCGTTACCGGAATCGCTTTATTTTTTATTCGATTCCTCTATTTCCAGGACACCACGCTCCGAGAGGTTCTTACGGTCAAAACGTCGGCGCTATTATTTGCGCTGCGACGCTTCAGATAATTCGCAACGTTATTCGTACCTGGAGGCCCTCGGGGCATTGGTGCCGGTAATTCACCTTAATTCGGGTGGCCTTGTATAACGCGCGGCATTGTCCGCTGCCGAAATAATTCCTGTAACTTCGATTTAATTATACTTTGCATCCGCGTGGCCTTAGGCCATTTTCTACGAGTGTCCCGAGTATCGGACATTACAGTATTCGCGAATCTTAACCGCGGCGATGTAAACAATACTAGGAGCGAACGAGAATGGAGTTTACCTTAGTCAGTAGCAAGTAGACCACGATCGAGGCAACTGCTAAAAATTTTGGAAGGAACAAATAGGTTACACGAAACGAGACCGGAGGTAATTTTTGATCCGGTAGGAAAACCAAGGCCTTCTGAACTGGCGGTAATGTCGTTATTGTTCGGTAGCAAAAATATGGAGTAGGACGAAGAGGAGGTAGAAGAAACAGAAGAAAAGAAACCTCTACAAAACCTCCTACTGTTTATATATATTGAGGTATATATATACAGTACGTATATTATATACGTAGCGAGTTCCCCGGCGTAGCCGAGTAGCAATTACAGGTGAGTGAGGTCAGTGTTAATACGACACTTGCGTGAGAGACAAGTTCCAAAAATGACATGGTTCGCGGCCGGTGCGCCGGTATTTTCTTGCGTAACCTTTTGCACAATACGCACGATATCTTCACGTCGGCAAAGGTCCCGCAGTCAAGAATATTAATTTCGTACATTATGTTCTGGGTAGAGACAGCATTTGCCGTATTAGTGCCCACGGTCGTTATAATAATAGGTTTTGTTCTAGGTACAGCCGAGGTCGCTAAATTACAGCCGAGCTAATTATGTACACGAATTATTAAATATCGCCTTAACATACGAAATTCTACACGTGAGGCGCAAGACGAAGATTTGGAAATAAATAATTAGCGCGCACGCACGCTGGCCCGGGTGCTATGGATTTTTAGTTGAAATCACAGATTCTAATGTAACCGTCTAAGGTCGGGGGGATCAGCTTCGATACTGAATGCTGTGGGATATTAAATATGGATGGAGAACGATCTCAGCACGCAAAACTCGACGCACGCGATTTTACATGACACAGGCGTATTGCAATTTTAATGAAGTGATAATTTATCTTGCGTTTTATAGTTACGAAATAATTGTTTTCTAAGCTTCATCATTTTTCAAGACTATCGGGTACCTGAGATAGTCCTTCGTCTAGCATCAGACTCCGACATTCTGGGCTCGCTGAACGATGTTGCTCGACTGTCGTTTGCTGCGATTTGATCACGATTTGTTGCACTTGGTTCATGTGTTTAATAAAATAAAAATTTTGTACGAATACACAAGATACAGATACCAATTACTCGTTGACCCATGATAAGCAATCGAGTTCGTCACTTGACACTCAAAGTTCCAGGCACTTCCGGTCTCAGATTAAAACTTGTACCAATATCCGTCACATATAAAGGTACCAAATCACGTATTAAGATTCTCATAAACATAAATAATCCACGAGTCCGTCGTATCTACCATCAATCCACTCATCCACTAAAGTCACAAACTCACAACGAACCGTTATCAATGAAAAGTTGTGAAAAAATGTTTATCCTTGTATATCTTCGTAGCGACCCTCGAAGATCACAGGATTACACCGTTCGCCTCCCGTTGCGTAAAGTCAACATCGATCAGTGGCTTTCCATTTGCCGCCCGAGCGCACGCGGGATCCGTCAAGGCGTTGTTCCTCCAGAAATCCTGTCGTCGCTCCTATGCGTCTACACGATCCCGCGTCCCATTTGAACATTCGAAAGCCGTGAAGTCCAGGAGGCGATCCGGATCCGCTATAAGGCCTAAGCGAAGGGGTTGATCGCGAGCAGAACGTCGACTACCTGGGTCGGCAGGTTCTCGAGAGGATCGTGCGAATGGCTAGTGACAGTGGCGAGGAGGATAAGAGAGGAAACCACGCGACTCCGGGTGCCGCAAGGAGAATCAGAAGTCTGCTTGGATGGTTGGTAGGGGCCATGTCCTTCCTATTGGTGGTTTGATTCAGCTGTTCCTTTCCGGGAATGTGTACACGTCCACGCGTAAGAGCGTACGCGCACGGACGATCCACATGGTCAAATTACGTCATGCCCAGTTCAACGAGGAGTGGACGTAGGCAAACTTTCCGGCTAGGTCATTATCACGATCTTTCATAGATGAAAGTACGCACGGTGTATCTAAGTCGAGCTGGTACCAGGATATAGGCGGTAGAGCACGTGTTAAGACGCAGCACGTGCGATGAGACGCATAAAATCGATGCTTCGAATCTTCTTTCAATCCGATGCGACTACCAGGGGCAAGGTCATGTTGAATAGGTTGGTACCACTTGGAGATTCTTGGCCGTTTCGGAAACCGAGTACCTAACCGCATTGGAACATTACGCGGCTACGAGACCAACCTATAGAGGACCACTTAAGTCGTGTGAGAACGCTCGAATGGGCCAACGTCACTTCAGCCTCGGGTTATGGTTTCTCAACTGGTACCTCTGGCTACGTTGTGCGACGCTTTAAAGCGATAAAAGTCGGAAAAATAACTCGGCTACTTTCACTCCTCGAAACTGAATACAGTTCTGTATGTTGAAAATGCTTGATTTACGTTTCGCGTATTCTCGGTACGCTGGGTAGAGGCCTGCCCTTTAGTTCCCGAGGAATATAATCGTGAGGTTGCAAATAATCCAATTCTGGTTTCCACGTCTAGAAAATCCATGGGTGTTTCGATTTAATCGCCATGATCTTACCAGGGACTGGTTTACCCGAGTAGTAGGCACCCCATGGGTGGCCATGGGCTTTTTTGTCATCGTAGAGTAGACTAAGGTAAGACCAAGGATACTGCGCAACGGGACGTTTCGCGTGGAAAACTCGCTGGTAAATCAAGCTGAATTCCTGACGAGCCGTCCGATCACGCTGCATTACGGAACGGCGTAAGTAATTATAAGTGGTAATTACAATCAGCGACGCCCCGTAAAAATCTATTGCGTAAGCGAGAAACGGCAGACCGACGTACAGTCTGCGGTCACGGCGGCAGACTGTTTCTAAAACGACAGGTAATAGTCCTATCTGATTGCGGTTTGCCGATACTTAGCTACACCTATATACGGTGTGACGTGTGCTTTAAACACGGCAGCGCATTTGCAGAGCCAGAGGCCAAGGCGGTATATAATGTACTGGAATCATGTAAATTTACATCTTAAATAACAATGCACTGAATCGACAAGTTAAAACTGATCAGCGCATCAAAGAATCGAAACTTCGATAACCAAAATTTTTTTAAAAGTACCTACGTATGCTCTGCATACATTTCATCTATTTTGACTGTTTTTTTTTCTCGTTTCTTGAATTACGCCGTCAATTACAATTGGTTCAAGTATTTCATACAGAATTTCATACGTCTCGTTAATGCAGTCGTAAACCAAAGTGGTCCCGGTTAGAATTTCATACCAATACTTAAATAATAATACCGATCTACCGTTTAATGGGCAATTATTATTATTATCATTGCCGTCCCAATTTTCTGTCATACAACCTTTCGCTGACCGTTACGTGTTTCAGTTTCTCATAATTTAAATACAACCGCCATATAGTTTTAAAGACTGTTCTCGCTTATCTACGTTATCGGATCAGTGGTAGATCGTTAAGTTTTTCCATGTCCGCCCGACATAATCAAAAGGTTCGCACGAGCGAGAACCCAACGTAAAAGCGTCGTGGCGCTTTTAGCAGGAGAGATAATTTTTCGTGCGTCGGCAAAGTTACACATTGCAACGACTCGTTATATTAAGACACGGTTACGACGGATAATTGTTGGGTGTCCGAGATCAGCTGGAGCTTCGTCGTGTCCGGCGTAGTACTGTAGTTGCCGTTGTAAATAACAAATGTCCCGTTTATGGATCGTAAACGCCGCTCTAACTACGCTGGCTATCCGTTCTCAGAGGGACTCCAATATTGCGTTTCCTACTTCGTATATCACGCAGCCGTATCACAGCTCCTTGAACCCCTCATTAGAAGATTTTCGAAAAAGCATCCCAGCGATCGGCAGGCGCAAGGGAGCCTGGGGCAGCGACAGACCGTGTGGCAGACGATAATAATCGCCACGTGTATTTCACGCTGTACACATACGCTCTATGTACATAAAGCTTTCCTGGACACAGCAGCGAGTAGATAGGCCAGAAAAATATCAGCGACAAAAAAAGAGACGTACCTGGAAGGAGCGATGATGAGGGTGATGAGGATGATGGAATTGCGGTGTGTGAATCATGTCGCTGGATTCAAGTTCCTTTTCCGAGGATAAATTAGGACTGTCCTTGTCCTCTGAAGAAGACGCCGAGTCTTCCTCTCCAGTTTCTGAAGTCTCAGGAGCGACCTGGGCTGCCTTCTCCTTCGTCTTCTTTAGGTCCTTCTTGGTCTCCTGAAAGATTCATCTCAGCGTGAGGATACGGAACGTTAATACAGGCACTGTCTTGGATAGCGGACTGACCTCTGTCTCAGGCTCATCGAGCCCAACCAGCTCCAAAGCCTCCTCGAGGCTAAAACCGTCGGGTAGACCCAGGGAGTCGTTGCTCAAGAGACCCTCGACACCAGTTGCTCCTAGGAGACTACCCCCGAGTAGATCCGATGCGAAGTCATTCCCCAATCCTAGAGTAACGTTCAGGCCCAAGGTGTCTTCTGCGAGTCCTGCGAGCGTTTGGTTGTCCAAGCCCAGGGCAGCCTCCCCCAGGAGGTCTTGGCTGTCCTCGCTTTCGTTCTGAGTTCCGGATAGGATATATTCGCCTGGAAATCAATGCAGAATCATCGTTATGTTAAGCTCCTTCACAGCGGACAGTTTTTATTGACTTCGATTCATGGGCGGATCTTGCTCGAATCATTTCTTCGCGAGTCTGCAGTCATGGCTGCTGATCGTAATTTAATGAACAGAGGTATGTTTACTGAGCGACTCTGACGTCTCTTCCGCCAAGAGAAGATCAGAATCAAACCCGTTAAGGTCCTAATTATTAAGGTAATTGCATACCGAAGTCGCCGCTAATTGTCTCACTACATGCCGTATACTTCAGAACCTATATTGTGGTATGACTAGCTTCTCGCGCAGCCTTGATTTAGTCTTGAACCGGCTCTACCTAAATGTCTGTACCTTGTTAAATATCAGCCATCTTCAAATGGCATCGCTAAATGATCCTTGAATCCGGTCTTATCGATGACACTAGGTGGTACACGGGAATCATATCTCTGATTGACACTTCGTAGTGGGGATGCATTATTGAAGTTATATGTTCCTGGTCGGAATCACCGATGTACACTGGTCATACTTGTAACTGACTTCACACTGCTTCACTACTGAACAATGTATATCGATTGGTCTGTTCCAATAGAAACGCGAGACTTTTGAATAATTTGCAGACTCACGGTTCCGACCGCTATATTTACGCACGTGATATTTATTTGTAGAAGACGCGCAACATTTTCACGGAATGTGAAAAACGGCTCCGTTCCTTCTCGGACGCGCCACTTGAAAGCTGACTGAGAGCTACAGGCAGGTAAAATTTTTGGTGGAGGGGAGTCATGAAAAAAAGAAACGTAACTAATTGTGGGACAAAGAGGGTGTTGTTGAAGATCCACCTGCTGCCTCTAGCAACCCCTGAGGTTCCCGCCCTCCGACCAATCGTCTTATTCGATCTGATCCCTACTCCATCCCTTGCGCGGACACCGAACGCTACCCGGATAATGCATTCGTGCAATGCTCCATACAATGACTATTGGAGTCGCTATACAAAATTATTAAAAAAAAAATGTATATAAATAATACAAAATTATGTAATTTTTTTAAAAAGAATTTTACCAAGGTAAATAGATTATCGTGTCTTCCTGAATGAGACTGGTTAAGTGAATTTCTTAGTGTCCCATTCGTAAGGGATGATACGGAGTCAAAAAGATGTCCGGGCTAGACAAGGCCCTGGACCTGGTGGTTCGATCGGAAAAGAAAGCGGCGCCGAGGATATTTCGAGGGTAGGCTTTTCTCCGCACTCTCGGGGATGTTATTAGAGATAATAATCTCATGAAATAATAATTCTCGCTCTGCCTACAGTCTAGAGACCTGGACTGAACTACGACTGGGTTATCCCGAGGGTGTCTCGAGGATGAGAAGGGCGGCTTTTCGTTCTGCGGCTGACTTTGAGTGCGGCCAGCAGAGAAAGGTCGCACCTTTCGGACGCCTATTACATTAACAAGTGGTGGCAGCCATTGTCTGGCCCAAATGCGAGCCCAACCGCACAATAATGGCTGCCGTAATTTGGAGGAACTCTGGCCACCCTATACTATCCGGGATGGAGGCCACCCTTCTGCACGGGAAGTTACTAAAAAAATTCCACCCTCTAAAAGTGTCTCGAATACTCGAAAGAAAATTTCCAAACGGAAAACTAATTCACGTACGTCTGAGCACTTGGTTATCGTGATCTCAATATCTGAATGGAGTTTTGAAATTGTACAAAGTAAAAAGGAATATGGACACGTAAGTCCAGAACGATGATTCAACGATTGCGCGATGATCTGAACAGTTTTTTTTTTAATCTAAGAAAAAAAAATGTTATTGCATGACCGATCGTCAGGTTTTTATTTACTTTTGTAAGGTTCCTCGGAAAAAGTATCGGAGGAATATTCCAAGGACCTTGTAATTACGTGAGAAAGAAATTTTTCTTTATCTTCGATGATTATACTTGTTTACGTACACGAGATACGAATAAATGAATTTTAAGTGTAAAGATTTACCAAAATCTGCTACTTTTTTTTTTTTTGGAGCTACATCGATATTCAATTGGGATTTTGGAATGCGATGCTTGTGTTTCACGTGAAACGTCATAATTCAGTGTCACCATTGGCACTGTGTCATTAATCATATCGAAGATAAAGAGCAACCCCTACAAGCTTAAAGGACCGTGTGCCCACATTGGCCAGCTACCCTCTCCGTCCGGGCATCGATATCTTCTCGTGTTTCTGATTCAAACACGAGCTAGATACGTGGGACATATACGTATAATATTCCAGGAGCAGAGTAGGTGGAAATACTGATGATCCTAGACCAGGATATCTGTTTGAAATAATCACAATGCTAGGAGTGTCAACGATAGATACAACGATAAACTGGTACCAAAACAGTTCAGACTGTCTATACTGAATTGGATTCTAGTTCGAAGATAAATTCTTGTTTTTATTATTAAAAACCTACAGGTATTAGAATTTCAAAATTTATCTTAGGACAGATCGCCATAACCCAATACGGTAAAAAGAATTTTTTCAAATCGCAGACCATACACACCCGTCGCTCATAACTTACACAAGGATTTTTCGGGGCATGATTTTTCCCTGCAAGAAAATTCTGATCCTCCAGGGTACGAATTATTCAGTGGAATTGTTCAAATTCGCAAGATCACGCCACCGGTCTGTACCTATCGGCACGGTCGGTATAGCTACCTACCTCTAGCGGAATAATGCGAGAATCTCTTTCAATTCCACGGTCCCTTTGAACTTGCCTAGGATCACTTCCTAGACTACGGAATTCTGACAGATCATTTTTCATATTTCGCCCGGTCGACTCGGCTTAATGACGCTTCCTGATAATAATTCCTACGTTACACGGCAGAATTTCTTCGCCTTTTTTTCCTCTCTCTCTCCTTCTGTTCTCTTCTCCCGGCAGCGGCTACGCGAACCGTAGGTATCCATTTTCCCCTATGTTATACAGGAGCACGAATGGAGTCGTGAAAGCTCGTAAAGTCAGACGGTATTGTCCTATCGAGTGACAAATATATCGGAGCCAATTTTATTTGCGTTCCCTAGCTCTTAACAAAGGGTGGAAATGCACGACAATACGGGAACGTGGTTTGACATCTTATTTTTACGGTTGACATAGATCGTGTGAATATTTCGTGCGCCGGTCACCTGGCAGTACTAGCTGCTTAAATCGTAATTGCTACCATTAATTTTAATTGTTGTATTGCTTGCTGTCAGCCCTTCCATTAAGCCTAGTTTAGTCCGAGCCGAGTCTGACGAACTGCGCGAACGCGACGTTACGCCATCACACGGTTTTCCTCGCGTTTCGCCTCACGATTATTGACGGAAATTCCGAGTTTCCTGGAGACGGGCGGTTCCCGGGAGCTTTTTTTTCATTATATTTTTTAATCTAATACCCTTTTTCGTTTATAACATTTATAACGTAAAGAAGGCCACATTGCTGGATTTCGAATCCGACGTTCGCCGTTCATCGATCAGATACTAGGATAAATTTTGATATCAAATTTTTTTGTAAAGTATCATTTTTGATATTTTTTTCTGACGGCTCTACACGCAGAGTATGCGATAAATTGTACGGAAGCGTTACGTTAATTTGGATTAAAATATCATTCGCTGAACATTTAACGCGATAACGGATTTTGGGTGTCTCCAAATTTTCAAATTTATATTATTAACGTTTTTCAAAGTTCAATCGACGTACCTTAGGAGGATTAATCCAAAGTGTAAGTAATCCCAAGAGATAGTGCGAGATGGACAGTAGATGAGCTCACAGTTATTATCACAGCACAATTTAATACAAACTTGCAGATAGCAAATTTATTGATTAAACGTTCTAACCGCTAATGTTCAATCCTTCCCTAAAACACTATTAACATTGTTCTAAACGAAAGAGTGTATCCAGCCCGACGTAAATCATTCCGCCGCACTCGGAAGTGACACTAAAAAATAAATGCATCTTCAAAGTACACAAGTCCACGTCTTGGAAGGTATCTGGTTATTATCGTACGACACTACGGCTCTTGGCCGGCACAAGCGAATAACGAGAAGAATCTAAATAAATGAAACACGTCGAAGAAGAAAATATTTGTCCGATTTTACTTCCTCTCAAATCACAATCGACAAGGAATATTTTAATTGAACATCACTAAAAGTATTCGGATTGAATATCATCACAGGAATATCTGTCATTCCGAAAACCCCGTATTACGAGGCCTCCTCAAATCTTCCAGTGGATCACAACACTCAGCACCGCCAGATGATTTCGAGGTGAGCGAAGCATGGAGTTGACTGATAGACTATCGCGTAGCCTGGGATTGCCTAACCGCAGCCAGCCAAGCATTGTCCGGAGACGCGGGCTTGCTGTTAAAAAACGGACCAATCACGTCGGGGTTGGCTGTTATTCCAATATGGCTGCCAGACAATGCGCGCAGGAGGACTGGAGGTTAGAGTGGGAAGGTCTCTACCCATAATGCCATTCTCCGGCTCCCTGCTGAGCAGGGAGCGTACCAAGGCCTGATGGCTCGGCGTTGCCACACCGTAGGGATCAGGGATGCATCTTGGACAGGGTTGATGCCGCATTCGAATTACCCTGAGCTTGCACGGGGGGGGGGGGGGGGTGCCACATCGAAATACGTATTTCAAATCCTCGTGCATGCAACGTACGAACGTATCGATAAATCTAAAGGAATGTTTGCCACATGATGTTGTCGCTATAGGGTAGTTTGATCGACGTTACTCCTTTTTTCCAAAAAAGCTTTTTTCGATCGAACCTATAATGATTTGAGGTTAGGTAAATTTATTAGTCGTTTTAATCCGTCTAATGCGTGCTTTAGAGTTCTGATGGGATTTTGAAAATTTCTTTTACACCTAATTTATTTCTAACTCCGGTGAAAAAAATAAATTCCTGACCTCGCTCAACTCGTTGAATTATCATCGAGATACTTCAGTCTCGAAATTGGTTCTCGTATATAATCCTATAAAAACATGCTCGGGCCTATAGTGACTAGCGATTCTTGAAGACAGTCAGCGGAGCAGACTTGGCTGTAGATAAAGGTTGTAAACCACTGCTGTTAAGATACTATCTAAATCCTGTCAAATGCTTCCTCTATTGATACCCTTTATTCTTATGTCGTCACTCTCACTATAACTCGCTACGAGAGATCCTTACTTGCCCACTGTAGTGTATATCAGATCAGCTTGGTAATTACCACCAATAAGATCATGAGCGTATGGGATTAATGCATTCTGGCATAACGTCAGTCGAGTCGGTATTAAAATCACAAAGAATCGTCAGACACGAATAAAAGTGTATAATGACATCGTAGCCTACGTTACAGACAGTAACGATCTTTTAGGTTAGAAAATCCAAAAATTCATTAAAAAGTTTCGTTTCCATTGACCATGAATTTCCCAGCACATACCGTCCGATAATTTTACTTAGTCACGCTGGACCGGTACCTACTGTTTCCCTGTTTCCTAAAAAAAAGTCTCAATCAAGGTTTCGTGTAATGACGGACTTTTAGGGCTTAAGTTTTCCAAGGAACTTTTAAACGCCTTACCCATCTAATAAACCTGGTCTTATCTCGCGGAAGGATCCGAACTAACCGAATTGTAATCAAGGAAGGGAGGTCCGACCGACAATATGGACTAAGGTAGTTTATCTGACAGGGATATAAATGATGTATAATATTATACAGAGATTCTAGGCCCAACCACGAATTTTCTCATCACCCTTTACCCCCTCCTATTTGAACTAGATTAACTTTCCAGAAGAAATCATTGAATTTTTTCCAAATACATCTCAGACGCCTCTTTTCGAAGCTGGTCCATATTCAACATGGCCGTTGGAACTTTCAGTCAGCCTCTTCATCCGGCAAGAGAGTACCGTGAGAATTTAAAAATGACTTTTTACCACGTATGAAATTCTACTGATAAACAAGACCCAGTTACACTACGGGTCCCAGGCACTTTGATAATTCAAATGCCATATCGATTGTGACAATGGCTTCATTGATAGTAATAATTATATACCGCCGGCCATGAGAGCCTCGCGACGCGGAGGCTGCGCCGTGGACCAGAGTGGCTACGGCGCCCATTGTTCTCCGGTAACGCGGCCTTTGTCTGCTCTTGACTATATTCCCACTGGTTTTTTACCCTGATCCTCCTCTCCCAGGCCCCCTTCATTTCAGGACCCTCATCGGAACGCGCTCCACCCCCTGATATTAACCGTAGAGACCAACTGAGGTTGCCCGAGGTTGGCTCCGTGACTTCACTCGTCCGCGGGGCCCGAAACATTTTTCAATCCCCCGATTTTACGCCTCTACTGTTTCAGGTAAAAAAGTTTCACTTAAGTCCTCGGAAAACGAAGGAATGCCTCGCGCGCTTACCATGCTCGATCTAACCATCCGCCGCGCTTCATCTATACAAAGCTTCGTCGAAGAACGAAACACGAGAAAAATCTGCAAAACACGTAGACTACAGGTATATCGGGTTATGCAACAATGGACGCTATTGTTATTATCGCATAGTCTCACAATAATCCTTACAGGCTTTAAGATCGATTACAGGACCACTCCGAGCAAGGTAAAAATTGAGGAAGACCGAGACCGAAAGACCTCCAGTGCCACGTCCTGTCCAAGACGGTACCAATATGGCTGCCGGTACGGAGAATCGAAAATTGAATGCTGATTGAAATTTTTGTAAAAATAAAAATAATTTTCTTAACAGCCATAACCAGGCAGTGAATAAATGGATATCTATTAAATATATCCAAACTCAATTCGAATCTCTATAATGCCTGAGTTATTCTATTGGCGATATGTCGAGTAAAGGTATCACGTTTAACAGTAAGGGACCGGGGGCACTGATTTATTAACCGATAAGTGCAAATCACTCAGGGAGCGCTAAGAGCGACGTTCGCTCTTCTGCGTTTCTGTTAAAATCCTACCGCACCGAAAATGTAACGTAACAATGTATGCTCGATCTCGCGGAACCATTGTCGAGGAGCGCACAGGACACCCCGTGCGTGGTAAATAATAGTAGGGCCATGAACTTGTGCTTTTACGCCATTGTTAAACTGGTGGCCCCCATAACGATGTCTGATACAATCATGGCTCTTTCTTTCAAAGGGATATAATGCGGCTTTGAATATATATACATGGAAATAGGTATACCGCGAGACAAGGCGCTTATTCATTTGAACTATTCGCGACGGTGATCGGTGACACTTTTATCATCGACGATTTTCACGACATCCGAGCCCCACGTTACTAATGAGTTTCATTCGGATGTGCCGTTGATAAAAAAAAAGCTCATAGGAGCGTCGGGACAATTGAAAATTCCCCTATTCTTAGATACTGAGTATATACAGTAGCGTCGACGTAACTTCACGTACACAGGTATCAACGTAAATGGTGACCGTGAAATTCGTGGTCGACCGTTACATCACGGGCAAGCAACTGTAAGAGCAACAATGCCGTATCAATATGCTACTCTCGATTGTGCCAGGGAGTTATCGAGTGGATATACGTATAGATACACGAAGGTTCAAGTGCTGAAATTAACTGTGAGCTAACATAATTAGGAGAATAATGGCCATTAGAAAAGTTGTCGGTCATTGTTGGCCCGTGAATGTACCTAGGACGGTGCGTACGGTGTTACGTTGAATAGACTCTGGACGATATCACACCTCTCTTGTATACCGGGAGAACAAACAGTCAGCAGATTCGTAACTCGAAAGCGTTACGGTCCAGTTACCACGACTGTAAACACGCACGTTTAACGTTGTAAATTGTGACACGTCGTGACGCAAGGTGGAAGGTCCTAGTCGGATGACACAGGATTTAAGAATCATTGAGTATAGTCGTTACAGAGTAAAAGCAAATAACTAGTCACGCGAGTACGTTCGAGTAATGTCAAATGTACTATGGCTAATTTGTAAAATGGGGTCAAGTTTAGCAGTAAAAAAGATTTTCGAAAAATCAAGTCACAGACCTGCCGTAGAGAGTTCACTCGATAGGGACCCAATCATTCTGGATTGTTTTGACCGTCAATGAACGTTGTTGCTACCTCGTACTATATAGAACGAGGAGTAAGTCATAAGTCATATGACTTATGCTCCTGGGGGCCAAAGAGGCTTGCACTTTTAAATCGGGCGCTAAGAATTTCCAAGCTTCATGCTGGTGAAGTTGAAACTGTCCAAAAGCACCTTCGTCCACAGGCACAGAGAGCCAAGAGCATTTGTGTACTTGGATATACACAGATACGCAATTTATCTCGAGATTGAACTTACGGCTGGATCTTTCGTAGCCAATTTCATGGAAGTTGTGCAACAAGAATGTAGAATGTATGGAAGACGGAGTCGCCGATTAGTGTAGCTGCGGCATATCGCTAGGCTGGGATAGTGCAGCTCGTAAACAACACTTTACTACAAGGAGTCTCGCACCTAATAAGCTATCCGGTTTATTGGACGGTCTTACACGTGGAGAGGTCTCACGAGGTTGAACGCCAGGTCGGAGCTCTATCGCAGTCGAGATAAAATCTCAGATGGAATAGTTGATATATGGAGTGTTGCTAACTGCGCGGCTGTTTATGGGACTGAACCCACATGATCCCAGGGCGCGTAAGAAACTTATGGAAAAACAATAGGGAATGTGTTACCTTGTAAAGTTGATTTTTAAAAAATATCCCGGGCGGCTGATAACTGCTAAGAAAAGTGTGTAGCGAAGTGGGGCAAATGAAATATCGTGCCACTTTTTGCATAATCAACCTTTCATTCAGGCCACTCGAAGCGGCTACTGCAAGTTGTCGTGATGTGTGAAGTTTTTCGTGGCACAGTGGCCTCTTGCGACGCCATGACATTTACTTTTCGTACAACAGGCTTGTGGTGTCCAGAAGTGACTCTAAACAGACCAGGAACTTTTCTGTTGCTCGTCCGGAGTCAGGATTTGAAATTTGCGAATGGGGTATATAGGGTCCAACCGTACGAGGATGCTGCTCCTGAGCGGCGGAACGGAATCGACGCGATGCGCGATACTACGAAGTTAATCGATAGAACGAGACGTGTCTTACGGATATGTCGGATAAAAAAGTCGGGCGAGTTCGTCGTCGATTAACAAAGAAAGCAGTGGGTCGTGGCGCGAGGGAAAAAAACTACAAGGTTGTTACCTTGATATTCGCTGCTACCTTAGCTGCTGCCTGCTAGCCTAGCGGATCGAACGTGAATTTGACTCTATTTGCTCACGTCTTATTTCACCTTGATCCCTGGGCCCCGTCTTCTATGATTATTTTTGGCTGCTCTACCCGCGAACTCCTATAGGGATTATCTTACAGTCATAGGGAATTCTATATTAGGAATCTATAGTGGAATCCTTGGCAGGGTGGACCGCGGACCTTCTCAAGTGCACGGTTATGCAGGATGAATGCATCTTTCGAGACCCCTTTTCTGGGACCGAACGTCTTGAGTCTGATTCATTCGGGGAACTTTTCACTTTGGCATCGATGCCACTCGGTTGGATTTGAAAAAACCATGGGACTCTTATGGCTTTTTTTTATCGCTATGGACTTTTGATGACGGAATAAAAGGAAGGTATAAAATATCCTGTCTTCCTGTGCACACTTTGGGTTTTGATACTCGTGGATGACCATTGTATTGTTCCCTGTTAACCACGCGCAATTACCGTTCACTTGGGCTCGGATAGCAATTCCCGAAAAATTGTTCCTTTCGTTATGTTGGTATGTAGCAGGTTAATGAAATGAGTCTCAAATTGGACACGGACGGTGACTCGACACGGGGGGCGTTGCTTGTTACTTTTTATCGTCCGTAAGGATTTCTCAGGAAAGTCCTTCGACAAAAAATGGCTTGATGCAATAATGACAGGTTGGAGATGGGTGGAGAGGGTGTCTAAAAAGGGCTAATGGTGCTTGAGGTGACAGGCTGACCTCAGCCGACTCAGTCTGATACATATCTATCCTAAACCAACACAATCCAGAACCTGGAGTCTTCTTCTACCAACCAGCCTTGTTTAATGTTTGGCTTTATATTCTTTACCCATGTATCTTCAAATTTGCTTCCATAATATTTCACATGATCACCACATATATCCGATATCCAGATGTCCTTAGGACTATTCTATTTCTACGAGGACGACAGACTTTCGGATAAATTTAATATTTTGATATTGTCTGTATACCAAAATTTCGTCTACTATTCATTGTTCGGTTTAAAAAAGTTAAAGAAATTGTGAATACTTGGCTAATTTATATAGTTAAAATAAACGTTCATCCTGGGACCATTGGAAGCATTCAGTACTGTATACTGGTATAGGCTTAGAGATCAGATTCCTAGAACTTCTAACCACTGATACATCTCAAGCTGATGCTGCTGATAGATTCGTTGGTAAAAAATTTGTCTTAACTAAAATAACGTAACGGCTGGATAAAATCACTGTGCCGGGACTACCAGTAATTTTGCACTTTGGAAAATTATATTCGTGTTAGGCTATTCCGGTGACATCGATGCTCGTGAAGTATGGTTCTAGGGCTAAGACTGGTACACGATCAAAAATACAGAATCCTAAGGGAAACAAGGACTGGAGAGGGTAGAAAATATATTCCGGTAGTTTTCGTTATAGGGTTGGGATGATTTGCAAAAATCTATACGAATGTTCAAAAGCCAAATGGCGCTACCAGGTAAAAAGTAAAATTCAGGAGGGGCATCGAGGTGCTGTTATAAGGGATGGAAGGTGGGTAGCCATTGTGCTCGAAAGTTAGCCTCGAAGAGTGGTGGTTCGAATGAGATAAAAAAAGGTATAAGAATATACTGAAAGGGGAGAGAAAGAGAGAGAAATAAAGAAGAGCGAAGTGTGGCTTAATTTTTCACCGGAATTGACACGTCATTATTTATTGGCGCGTCGTAATACGAGTTTTATGTAAATGTTTTAATCCACGGGGGAATTGAAATGTCTTTGAAGCACAGCAAAAGGACCGTGGTGGTTAGATGAGAAGGTATTCGGGCTTTTTACGTGCGCAACAATGGCGACCGGTTCCTATAAGTCGACCGTCCTGGAAGCCCAAAGTGCCACAACGGGACGTTCGTCTGCGCCGCCTGGTGAGTATCGTGCGTACCGTAAGAAAGGGAGGGAGACAGTAGGGGGGGTTTATTTTAGTTCGAGGAGATTAATGGTAGGAATAATTAAAGTACCGAGAAAGGGTCAGACGATGACTTTTCAAAGAAAAGAAATCACGCGGCCCCAGGATCAACGATACCATCTTCTTGGACTTGAAGTTAGCGTCAAAGTGTAAGTGTGACATTTTTAAAATGCCGAGGGCTTAATTTTTGTTAAATTTATTTAAAAAATATTTTACTTCGCTAACAGGTAATATATTATTTTTTATGGTTAAATGAGATTGTTGTTGCAAATTTGTGTTGATCCTATGAAATTTATAACCACGGGGGTTGTTTTGGGGATTTTTTGAGAATCCTGTGGAGATCCTTACTGAATTTTACTATTCGTACAGAATCATCTAGAATCCACACAGAGTCGATCCCGACGACTCGAAGCCTTGTGGCGAGGCATGATATGAGTAATGGTGTGTGCCCACGTTACAGGGGTGGATGTAGCAAGTCATGCCCCCAAGACCATAGCCCTGAACAGGCTCCGCCAAGCAGCTGCCCCCGAAGCGCAACCCCCGAGGGATTCTGGCAAGCCGGGCTAACATGGCGGAACACGCACAGCTCCAAATATTGATTCTCTCGTGGGACGGAACAGCGATCTGAATCACAATGAGGAAATACCGGAGTCTGGGTCGCTTCCTGTTTCTTGATATTCCTTGGCTAACCCGAGTTTGCTATTCTTTTATGATGCTTATATGTATAATGGTATTGCTATTTTTCTCAAAGATGGCTACTGGTACCGTATCATAGATCAGAGGGATAGCGTGCACATCACGTGAGTCACTGTCATATTTTCTGGTACTGGCATATTTTTATTTTTAATAAAAAAAATTCGATTTTTTAAATTACATTCTTAATCACTCGCATAGATAACGAATATTAGACAAAATTTTTGTACCTGTTGAATGACGCTTTTACAAAAGGAATTATTTTAATTTTTAGCGTGATTGAAGAAAAGAAGCCCAAAGTATCCATGACTACTAACATACTCGTAAGTTCCAATAATAGGTAAGGCCCTAATACAACCAACAGGGTTCACTTCAATTTCGAATCCACTTGGAACGCAATTCGCTATGGTACTCCCCCCCTATACCAAACCGTTCGTATATTATTTTTTCCATCACCCCACCCTTGTCGAATCGAAGCGGAAATTAATACGATATCCAAAATTGCAGCAGTCCCTACCCCTCGTGCTCGTACCCAGGGTTCTTCAACCACGTGTCCCCGAAAATAGCCCTATATGCAATATAAATTATTCAAATAAAAAATAAAAATAAATTAAATTCCAAACAAAATTTGTCTGATATAAAAAAAATTCGTATAATTCCAAAAAACTCGAAAAAATCCACATCGACCGAATTGCCTTAATTGGTTTGAAAAACTTGTCAATTTCTAAATTCAAACTACATACCAATCTATTTCGAAAGTGAATCTAACGCGTCAGTAGTCCATATCAATGGAAACAGAGTGCGAAACAATGGCTAAGACAAAGGATTGGCCCGTTCACATGGCTGCGCATACGCATGGCGGATGCGGCCATGCTGTATCAGCGTCCCCCTAGGAACTTTCGTGTGACCACACATGAGCAGAAAGGCAGGAGGATCCACGAAACGCCCGCGCACGTGGCAGATGTTCCTGTTCCACGTTCACGCAGGCGTTCGACATACCCCATTTGAAAAAACTTCACCGTTCCCAACGACCATCGACGAAATCGAAGACCTGAAAATTTTTTATTTCTACACATGTTCATCCTGGCGGTACGGCAATTCGGGAGCTCAGAAATTTCATCCGTACAAAGTCAAAGTCATAAGAGCTCAACGCGATTTAGTGAAATGGGTCACAGAAGCGCTTACGCCTACGCGAACTGCAAAACTCCGTGGCAATTGTGATTTCCTGCGGTTTCCTCGGCGACGCTCCGTAAATCCATGTCCTTCGCACGTCCCGGCAGGAAGTCAAAGAAAATCCAAGAGTTGTCGTCGTTCTAGCGTAACTCCCAGGATACAAGGACTATTACGGTAGAAGTGTGTTTGGAGCCTTGAAGTTTCTCGATATATCCAAAGACTTTTGGTTAATGCACGTTGATGACTCTGATGAGTGTTTAATGCCGGGAGCAGATGGAAATATTAATTGGTTCCCTTTGAGGCTCCTATATGTATATAGGACGGTGCTGGTACGGCGTCTATTTTTCATTCCTTTTTTTCCTCAAAGGTTCTTTCCGGTTCGTTCTCTTGGCTTTCGGGCTATTCTCGATTAGTTCTCCAAGCTGAAGATAATATCTGGAGTCTATCGCCGAAGGCGGAGTCTATGAAACTGAACGCCCATTACGATCCTCATATGTATTATGTACGCTGATTTCTTATATCCTTAACTAAGACTTTTACATAGGAGCAGGAAAGTCTTCTTTTGGAATTTATTATATCGATGGCTACGCCACTGTTCTTTCTCATTTAATATTTTATTAGCTATATATTTATATACTTTTATACTGACTGTTTGTGTGAATTCACACTGGGTGGTACACGTCTATTTTTGGAATCGATGCTGGTTACCAATGATTTTTCAATTAAAAATTCGGTCGATTGCTTACTATAGACATCGAATATTTTACGATCGATCAGGGATCTCGTCATCGATGACTAATACAGATTTTTGGTATCGATCAAACGCTTTGTGAGAAGCTGACTGACGTAAGTCAATAATCAAGGAAGAATTACGTGAGAATTTTTCATATGCCGCTTGGACTTTATACATAACTACCGCACTCACTTTCTCACGATAAATAGGAAACATCTGATTCTCAAGAAATTTTTATCGCTCACAAGCCATTAAATTATGTTGCTTTATACACGAAACCTGGTAACTTTATACGAAATTACTACTCATAGTGGTTAGTTCAACTTTACTCGTGTAAGTCAGACCTCACTTTACGTTCGGAAACAAATCGAATTCCGCTCCGATTATCGAAACTGCAGCGCCGCGGGAGGTGTCTGTAATCAAATTTGATCCCGCGGGATGGGCAGTAAGTATTTGCAAAGTCTGATTTAACTCAGGATTATCCTTTTCAGTATGGAAAAAAGCAACGTGGGAATGAGTCGGTAATATTCGGTGAATAGAAATGTTAAGGCGAATTCTATAGGCAGGATGAAAAATTTCAAATCAAAAAATCACTTTTGAATTTCATCGCGATTTTCTAGGCTCAAAAACCGAACTTACAGCCAGATACAATTTAAGCTCGTGTGACACTTGCTTGGTAACACTGACTATTAAAACTGCCGTCTGACTGTGTCAAAAATGTCTGGTAGCATTGTTCACGGACTTTCGAAAAATCTAAAAAAAAAAGAAGATCCCGAAAAGTTCAAAGACTTTACATTCGTAGTTAGAAACCTAACCCGAAAGGCGAACTCAGTCGCAGCACTTGTAGGCACACCCAAAAGCACCGTGAGACAATGTTATGTTAATTTATTCGTGGATATAAACTTTTTACAAGATCCATGATGTAATCCATCATGCTCTATCAAATTGGTACAAGAGCCTAGTGGTGGTGCTGACATTTTTTTTTCGTATTACCTCATAAAAGCGACTCTTGATTTAACACAGCCCCGAAGAGTACGATAAAAAAATAATTAAAATATTAATATTCAAATTCAACAACTTTCATGTATCCACATAAGACACGTATACATACACCCCATGAAAAATTGGTACCGCGATTCTTTATTTTTCCCTCGGCAATAATAACCCACGTATATACAGATATAGATATACGTACTGCAAGGTAATTTTATCCCTAGACAAAAAGTAACTAGCATCGCAGCGTTCATCCAGTTCTTCGTGCTCCTTTAATTCGCTCATTGCAAAAAGTCAGAAGCGACAAAGAACGAGCATCGCGGAATGAAAATAAGCCAAGAAATCGAACGGACAATTATGGCCTATCAAGGTACCTCCTTTCGGACAAGTCTATTGATCCATTAATCAACCGCCATATTGAATAGGTCCGTTCGATCAGCTGAGAGATAACCGCGTAATGAGTCCTGCTCTAGCACGGCCGCAGCCTTACAAAACGTATTTATTATTACGCACAGCATAGCGTAATGCAAGTACCAGGAGACAACAAGATCGCCCTGTGGATCATTGAGATCCTATCAGCTATCTGTCGCAACCTGCGACTGGCATGGTCTACTGTCTCATGGAAACTGGACCAGTCGACCGGACAATCTGAACGCGATTGCAATTGGATCATTTTTCTTTATTTCTTTTTCTTTCTTGATCCCTAACAAACCGACCGGATCACGGTTCACCCTGATGTATCATTCTGTTCCAATAGTAACCAGTCCGAGTGATCTAATCCAAGATCTATTTTAATCATAGATCATAACTGACACGCGTTAAACAGTCTCACCCCGTATAATAATAATAAAAAATTACTCATAGATCCATATGCACTGCGACGTCAACCGACCCCCCTGGCTCTCGTGCCCACGCACCGTGGGAGGGGCTAATTAAAAAGTTAATCAAGCAGCAAATAGAGATAAAAGCTTGGGCTTCATTTAGCTTCACGCAGGTACGATAGTCGTCAGATAGACATCGCCTTTCACGCACGCAAATCGATACGCGCCCGTGTTAAAAGTAATTAAAGAGAAATTTATGAAAAAAAAAAAAAATAATAATAGACTTTCTTTTATTTATTCCGAGCTTTTATATGCATATACGTATTCAGATATGCACTTACGTGTGCCTAACGAACCTCGTGTTTAAAGGGTGTAATATACAGGTAGTACTGTATCTTTGATTTCCTTAAGGAAAAAAAAAAAAGGTCGGAAAGGTACGAGGGACGTACCTAGGTACCTATGTACGCAAGAGGGTTTCTACGGCGTGACGGGTTCCTCGTCTGGCACCAAAGTAATTAAATGCAGTGGGGAACGAAGCACGAAGGGCAGGGCACCTCGGCAAAGTGCTGCCCAGGAGAAGGGGCCGAGGGCGTTCCTGGAGCCACTCCCCGGCTCGGATCCTCCGGAACTCGAAGCCTGCCTGAAAACGTTCTACATCCCTAGCCAGACTAGCCTGTACATGTATACACTATACCGCGAGCGAACATTTCAATTTTTTGTACCATACGGTAAAAGACAAAATTTTTCAATTTTCACTTTTCGTCATTACACCCAAAAACTCTATTAAACACGTTCCTGAAAAAAAAAATTCGAAAATTTTTCAAATACAAAATTTCCAAGTGTACACTCCAAACCTAACCCACGATCCGATTTGCTGCCTAGTAGTCACGTTATTTCGACAGTTTAAATAATTTCATTTTAACACTCATCCAACAACGACCTATTTCTCAAGTTCACAGTACAGTCGCACTCTTCGTGAAAGCTTACGATATGCGTATATCGAAACAGCGTATTCGCCCGTGTATATGGTAATTTGTTCGCGAAAGGTGTGGCCAGGTGCAGAGAACGCAGCGGCGTCCCTCGTCGAGGATGTTCGGGGTTTGTCCTTACAAATTGCTGCTTTAATTCGACACGCTTCGTACATAATGAGACGATGGTCGAACGGACAGCTGCAGGTTGCTGGCAGCGTATCGTGTTAAGGAGCAGCCCCGTGTAGGTGGGGTACGTCGAAACTTGCCGGTTTACCAGAGCGCATCCGTGCCGGACACATTGGTACTTTTAATTAGACTCCGTGTAAAATAATATACCGATATACATAACCTATATTACATATAATATTTTCAAGATCACTGGAATGGAATAGCAAGTCAAAAAAAAATATATATATATATATGCACCCACATATAAAATCTCAAGATACTGATTCTCTTACCGGTTTCCAGGTCGATGGTATAGGGTAAGCCTGCCCATGGATCTTCCTCTGGTACCTCATCATCCTTAGCCTCATCCTGAAAACGACATCCTTTAAGAGAAGGGTTAGAAGGTACGACGTGAGGTGGAAGGATCGTCAGGGATTCACAGGAAGACAATCCCAAGGGATGACAGGACGTCCTCAGGGTTTCAGCCATTCTTTAACAAGGACGATCCAAGTCTGCAATAATTCCCAGATCCGATCCCACCACGTGCACGGTAAGTCGACTTCCTTGGACACGTGATTACGCTTATTGTTAGGCCACACGTATGCTCGAATATTGTCATTGTTACGTCCAGCGCCGAGATGACAATACCACCCTGAACGAACGGTAGAAAGTGTCGAGGCTGGTCCAGGAGGACAGTCATCGGCGATCTCGATTGTTTGAGCCAATTAAAAGAAACCCTGAAGACTCGTGGTCATTCAATATGACGGATACTTGTGGTTACAATGTTGGTAACTAGGACGGAACATGGACGAGGGAGAAAATGCTTGAGATTAGGGTGAAAGGAAAGTGTTGACGTAACGACTCTATTGTAGGGTTGGTATGTCTGGACCTTGATTCTTGAATCTATGTAAATGAGCTGTATGCTGTACTATATATATATATATTCCTCTATGAAAATAGGATGCTATGATAGGAACGTAGGGGAGAGATCATCGTGGTTAAGGATTTTATATAATAATAATAACAATGACCCTATGTACTTTGCACCGGAAGACAATACGAAACCCGATTTACAGATTCCGCAGCAGCTTGGTTTGATCCCGGAGTTATAGAGCATTGTTCATATATGGAGGAAGCGAAGTTATCTCCTACAGAAGGTATGTGAGGTTACTGAGAGAGAAGCTACGAGCTGGAGAACTGAAGCTAACAAAGAGTTCAACCAAGACTGGCGTTACAATGGCGAAATCAATTGAACGCTATTGACATCGAGGCGTCATAGAGACGTCATAATCAAGGGACCCTTCGTCCATATCCGAAAGGACGTAGCGGAGCCATGGCGGACGTTCAGCCAGAGTCTGGCTTGTATATGGCGGCCGTACACGCTACAGTGAAATAAGTTTAATGAAAACAGCATTGTACTCCAACCATTAATCATAGCCAGGTTCTGATAGTGGCCATCCAACCACTACGTTCCTCATAACTCTCTCTCTCTCTCTCCTTCTCTTTCGTTCGAGTTGAACCTATATGTTCTCTCTTTATCTGCCTGCCCCCTCTACTCTTTACTCTCCGTGATGTATTGTTGTTGCGTGGTGCGCTCTTCGACCTCGTGGGGGTTATGAATATGAAACTCAAACCACCCTCCATCAAACGAAAAGTACCACATGCCAGGAAGGTTGGTACACGTGCGTACGAGAAATATTCGCCATGCGAGGTTACGTGGCATCGCGGGACACCGGGGGATCGGCGAGATCGAGGACATTGTAATTTACGTAGGGGGTTCGTGAGTGAAAAATGAAATAAAAAAAAATGACATAAAAAAGAAGGGATGAAGGAACAATCCGGATAAAAGTAGTTATCGAACGTAGGACGAGGAGAGTATAGACGTCCCGTGTGGAGTGAAGTTGGCGTTTACTCTTGCGAGGTGAAAATCTCGAAGGATTCTCGATTAAGTTTATAGTCCTTTCGTGCCTGGCTGACCGTGGGGATTTTTTTTCTTTGTCTTGTTTTTTTTCTTTTCTTTTTTTTCTTTACGTTGTCCTCCATGCAACAATGGGGGCCCTGTCATCGGCACGGACCTGCATTGCTGGCATAGCTCTCAATTAAGGTTTTGGGCTGTCACGACTTCAGGTCTCGATCGGCTGCAGCAACGGCACTGCTGGCCAACATCACCAACATCGTGAACATCGTCAGGCAGCGGTACTCGAAAGGGACTTTAACCCACCTCAACCTTCTCTCCACCCTGTATAAATATGAAATCAATGCCCCACCGTGAGCAGAACGTGTTCCTCTTCTCTTCTTCGTTCCCCTTTTTTCTTCATCTATACCATTCCCTCGCTCGCTAAGCATGGAAAATGGTGCCAGTCACGGTTCCGTGAATCACCACTGGCTTCTTTGGCTCTATTCCACGATCATTCGTCATTATACGAGTACCAACGAACGCAACCTTTACCAACGTATCCGCGAGTCCTTCATCCATGTAAATTCTGGCAGGAAGTGGCAGAGCGCCTGTTCGCCATCGTACCGTAAGATGAGTTACCGAAGTGGCAAGTGCTTTTGGGGTGGCTCGAGAAGCGTAAATAAATTTGCTCGGAGTTCACGAAATCGAGGGTTGAAATTATTTGGCAGACGGGAAATAGGAATGTAAGGGGATTTTAGGGGGGTAGCGGAGACGTCCAGGCGGAAATCCAAGCCGAAGGGATACGCATTATGCAAGCGCCATTTTGCTCTCAAAATCTTCCGTCGGGGAGGAAACAATGAGGCAAAAAGGAGAAGCCGCCACCGCCCACTTCAGTTCGTCGGGCGCGTTTTCAATTTCCACAACCATTAATACAACCCACCCCCCCCCCTCCCTCCCTCTCCGGCTACTACCCTTCCTACTCGACACGATTTCTCCCCACCACTTTGCTCCAATCTCCCTTCGACCGTTCCTCCCTCTTTCGAACTGGTCCATCCCGGGGGCTTCCTGCTCCGCGAGGGATGCTGTACATCTATCATCTTTCACCCGGATTGCCAATCCCTACATTTCATCCCCTTACGACGATGCAACCCGGGCCAAATGAACGCGGCCCATTTTCGATGGTTTTATGAATACATTTTATAGCGCTCGGGTGCCTTGTTTTTTTTTTTTTTTTTTTCGATCAATCCATCCACTCTTCTCCGTTCCGGATACACTTTACAGACCGACAATCCTTCATCAAGCTGAACGATATTTCGATTCTCTAGGAGACGTTCTAATGGAGTCTGTCGTGGCTACGGACCAGCATCATTTAGCACTGTCTGATGTCAATTGAAAATTTTACATTTTGGATCTCTGAACTATTTATTCAGCTATTAATTATTTGGCAATCTAGCCCTGGTACGGTTTCGATAGTTTCAAGGATGGGTGGATCAAAATTACCAGAGATGAATTTTGAAATTTTTCATCAATTTTAAGTACAGAATATTTTACTACAGTTACTAGGTATATGCGTCAACTGCTTGTTATACTTTGATATATGAGTCAGAACTGGTCCAACCCTCTTCATCCCCTATTGGTCATTTCTGAATCTTTGTTCCCTCTGATTCAATCAGTGCACCAATAGTGTATGTCGAAATGGACCATTTCGATATTTTCAGCATAGTCAATTTCATCGAGATATTATTTGGGATTTTTCGAACTGGATCAAGCATTATTCAGCATCTTGCAAATAAAACGAAGTATCGCTATACTGCAGCATCACGATTCTAAATAGTAATCAGAGCCGAATTGGGAAAACACGTAAAAATAAGTGCGGTCGACTGAATCAAAATGGAGATGGGTTCCGCGCGGCAGAATTTCCCCGGATGCGTTCAGCCAACCTAGAGGCAAAACAGCAGCGAGAAAATTTACGCAGACCGCCATTGGAAATCTTCATAAGAAATTGCCCTAGAAAAATGTGACAAGTATTTTTGAAAATTTTTTAAAATTATTTCAAATCCTTTTTCGATCTTTTTTTTTGTCTTTTTACCCATAAAACAATTCCATACTTTTATAACAATGGCTGTCATTCCCATAAGAAAGAAGTATCCACTTCAGATCTCACGCGTCTTCTAAAATATTTTCTATTTCTTTTTATCTCCTCTCGAGGCATTCGCGATCCCCATTTCGGATCTATCTATCAGCTTTCGTTCTGGACCAAGGGTGTTCCCGGTATTACTGAACGTTCGATGGCGGCGTCTTGGCCATCACAAAGGTAGAACTGGATGGAACAATGCGGGAGGAGGTTCCAAGAGCGAAGAGAAGCAGAGCCAGCGAAATGGAATAATGTGTAAGAAAGAGACAAGAGAACGGAATAGAAAAGAGGAGAGAAGAAACAAGGGAGAGAATCAGAAGAGTCTGATGCCCGACCCGCCCAGAACGTCCGTGCAGCGTCATCCTTAGGGACCATCCTGCGTGTGCACCCTTCGACCTATAGCACGATCCCAACTCCCGTACAAATTCAAATGCGAAAATTCAGACTCCCTGAATCATCAAAGACGCTCCTGAATTTTTATCCTCATCACGTCGATGAGCTCGAGATCATCCAAACGGCGTTAACTCCCGATACGAGACCAGCCTATTGGCTCGTGGAATAACTGCGGGTACAGCGTTGGGAGGATCAGAAACAAGGTTCCAGATCGGTACAGGAAGATCAACTAAAGATTTTATCTCAGCTAGTGACCTAGTGCAACCTGGTCAGGCTCGTGCCTAATCTCCTTGATACCCTGTGTACGGCTTCCAAGGATTTTACCGGATCAATGTCTTGGCCTCAGTGTCTTGGGGGATCCTGATCATCGATAGAGCATGTTCCGATTGTCAGTGACAATGCTGCGCCATGTGTGTCGCGCGTAGATAAACTTTGAAAAACGTCAATACCCTCAGATACGCTATATACAATTTATGGAAAACATTCAGGACGATCTCTTTGGATTGTTACGTGTCCAGAAGGAAGGATCGTCCACCTCTTTATATACATATGGAATGTCGGATCGTGAGATCCTGAGGAGATAACCACCCCGAGGGCCAAATTCCACGTTACCCAATCGGGTAACGTTACCTTTATTTGATAGCCTGACTGTTCGATACTGATCTATCACGGACACGGATCATTTATCCTCTGGATGCTTCGCGTGGATCTTTGTATATCGATAAATAAAGATCTTGCCACTTTTCACAGTAACTATTTATACGGTTTCAATTTTTGATTAAGGAATTAATAGGAAAAAAATTGTCTAATGGAAAATTTATAAGCGGTTACCATTCGAGTTTATGGTCATGAATAAGTATTTATATTTTTTTTACTGTCACGTGAAATTCAAAAATTCAATAACCGATTGCTAGAAAGTAGCAACAACCTACTGAGAATATAGCTAGACAGCTAATCGGCATGTGGTTAATTGCAGTAACAGTATCTACAACTTCTGCGTATCTTGCACATGGCGCATGCGTATCTGACAGGAATCTCTATTTCATATACACACACATATATATATATACTTCACCTTATCCCCATCCTTTTTCGAAGCTGCTTGAAGGGCCTTGAGCTTTTCTATATTGTCATCTTCTGGCTCCTCTGCGATTTCCCCGGCATCCTTCTCGTTCGGGGCAGCAGGCTGAGCCAAAGTAAATCCAAGATCCACATCCTGCTTCCACAGTACCTCGATCAAATCCATATCCTGTGAAAAATAAATTTTTTTTTTTTTAGAAAGAAAAATTCAAATTAAATCTATCTGACATTCATGACAGGTATTGGATCCTTATCTATTTGAGTAGTGGAATATACCAGAATGAGTACTTCTATTATTGGATATGGTAACGAGTTCAATTAACCGTTATGCGAATAGTCATTAATTATCGTTAAGTTATCAATACGTAAAGTATATAATATCGATAGGTAACGCGAAGATAATTAATCTCGGAGTAAGAGCGTCGATAACGAGTTATTGAAATAGAAGGAAATTTTTTTTTCGAAATTTCCAAAAGAGTCATTAGACAATTTTCATAAAATTTTTTTTATAGATTTTAAAAAGATCCCCACCACTCGCTACAGGAGGGACCCTGCGATGTCTCCACCGGCTGCACTTTACAGTTGGATAGCCTGTTTTAATTACAGGCCAAAGTTAATTCGAGTGCCAATTAGTACACGAGTACGGGCCAAGACGATCGACAGGAAGTGTCTCTGGTCATCCGTGCGTTTCCGCTATCTTAAAGAAATTGTCCTGCGACACGCTTTCAGCTTTTTCGTAGTCTAATTTGCACAGTGGCCTGCGACTGATTGCCGTGATCGACTCGGTCATTTGAAATACAAACAAGCGAATCTTACGATTACGACGAAAAGCAAAAAAAAAACATGAAAAAGACAAAGTAATATCTACCGATAGAACTTCTAACGACTTCTCGGCTGTTGATTACGGACTTTCATTTTCATGACTTTACGAACATTTTTGAATTTGCATTCTCATCAAGATAGACGTTCTACTTGTCACAGGATATTCATTCGAGTACCGGTATTGTACAGACGACCTGTAGTTGTCATCTAAATAGTACTGGTACTCGAACGAACATCCGTGGTACACGTTCTTATCTCAAAATTATTGAAAATAGCGTTGAGCGATGATAGCGCACACACGTTTACGATTTTCAATAAGACAGTATAGATATATATTATTCGTGTATGAAAGTGCATGAACAATGACCCAGAGTTATATGGATCTTGAAATAAATGCTGGTAATGAAAATATAAGAAAAGAAGACGAATAAAAAATAAGTAAAAGGGATAAAATAATCCACAGAAGGAGCCAATCCCGTGACAGAGCACAACCGATGGGCAGCTGGCTCGTGCGGCATGTCGGTGCTTTTAATTCATCCAATTTGTTCTGTTCGTTCCCAGCCTCGTTAACCAATCTACGAATTTTCCTCGCCAATCTAATAGCAGGAATGTCTTTGTGAAAGTATAGCAGTAACTACGCCCAGTTTTTAATCGTGATATCAAACCGAGTACGGACGAGTGATATAAATACAATTGTAATAGAATCCAGGTATACACAAGGGATACAATGGGTGATCGATATAATGATTTTTCATGGGAACAATTTAGTGCGAGAGTGACTTTACCTAATTCTATCTAGAACCACGTCCGAAATGTCTAACGGAGCAGTGTGAAGTACGCACTCGTAGAACGAGCAGATAATTGAATGAGGAAGTGATTAAAATGGCTCATTCTAACCACGTGGACAGGCGTAACGACTCGATCTACCTACTTAAGATATCCAACGGTGTCTTCGTTGTTCGGCGGAACTACATTTTTCTTTTTTTTTCCGACTCGAGGTTTTCAAAAAAATCTTTCGATTTCACTCGCTCGATCGAACATCGACGATCGACGGCTAACACAGGCTGATCCGGAGATACGTCTCGCGTCGCTGACATTGTCGCGGAGCGTCTCCGGAAATTACGGAACCGCGTCCGAGATTTCTGACTAAACGTTTTTACAGGACTAAACAGACTAGTGAAGAAATTCCGGATAAAAAAAAAGATGAAAAACATCGATTGATAAATGTCGATAACAGTTAAGTTTTCGAAATATTTATGAAAATTTTACACAGCTCCGGTACTAAGTTCGTAAAAATTACAAAAAAAAAATATTTTGACAGAAAAAAGGGAATCGTGAAAATTTTGATTTTGCAAATGACAACTGTAAAAAAAAAGTTGCCCAAGTATTTTGAAATACAGATATACATATTACTATAGGTATTTTGACTCGTGTCATTTGGTCCAATTCTCATTGTAAAATTCTTTTGTCAATTTATCCATCTGGAAGCATTCCGTCAAATAATAAGACCGATTATCGGTTCTTATAAAACATCCACGAAGCGATGTCGCGATTGCATTCACTGCTTGATTACACCTGGGTGTGGCGAAAGCAATCATTACCAGACTTTCATCGGTTATTGTTTCCAATATCGGTAAGTACGATCGAGCAGTCTTGAGATTCATGAAATGAACCATAAACCATAAGCGTTACATAGAATACCAACAATAAAGGATTTTCGATCGTCATACCCTAGAATCAGTAACGAGAGTCAAATTATTGATACACAGACCAATGGACGAGAATTGCATAAGTCCCTTCTCCCTCTCTGACGCATATGAACCCAATACCCAAATATAACGCATATACGGGGAGTATCTAACGTGTAATTTAATATGTCGATTTTATGTGGGTGTGCTAGTACCACGATGTCGGCCATGTTGGAGTCTTCACAGCGGGATACCCGCCGCGCCCACACTACTCTGCTGCCCTGCTGCTCTTTCGGCCATTTGGTTAGCCCACGTTCCTATATTTCATATACGAAGTATGGCAAGATATATATATATTAAACGCGAAATATACGTGTTTCTAAAAAAAGTAATCTCACCTAAGATATTAAGTGTGAAGGCGTTTAATTGAAAAGTCTCTCGAAACTTCTTGGATATCGGTGCTACGTTGAGTTCACGAGATCGAGGGGCCATCTCCTTATGCCTAACAATATAAAAGAGTCACCTGAATCTGGACGATGCGACTGAACTACACCTATATACTTAGTACACGACATAGACACGTATCTTAATACGGATCACTTTATTTGGAAATCGTGGTGAACTACTCGAGAGGCCAGGTTGATCACAAAGGAGTCACGTATCTACGGATCAGCAATTACGCACAGTTCATAATGGCCGATGAGTTTATCTGGCATCTTGGTGTCTCCGTGTCAAGTCCTGATATCGCTGAACGCGTAGAACGTGTCCGAAGAGAAAATTTACCAGAAGTATATACGAATCGGGTTATAACGTGAATCCCTGAACAAATCGGTTTCTTTAGGTCCAAGAAACACAGCGTTGACTCCAGGAAGACGTGAACCGGGATATACCGGGTACGAGTACCGTACTGATCAAAAGCCATGAATATTCACGTAGCTCGCCGCAGAGAGATCGCAGTACGTCGAGGACGCTAAAGAAGTGAATGAGAAGCTAGAGAGAGAAAAAGTAGAAATTTCTATTTGTACACGAAACGTGACCACTGTCACTGAAAAATTCGTGTCGCATTGACAGATGTCTGTGCATAAGAATCTACATGTACCGTTTTAATCGGGACGTTCTTTGCTGGCAAAACATTAGCAGCGCGACCAATAGAATTCGTTCCTCATGCCCACTGCACCTGTTTCAATTTGCATTTTTTTTCATCAATCTTCCACGATCCAACCCATCATTCCGTAACGTTCAGAAGTGCCTTGTCTCGATTCGATTGACAAAGTCCAGATAATCAATTACGTTCACCAAATTTTTTGCGTGTATATTATATCACAGTATTCCTTGAAAAATCCAGTAACGGATCTTCAGTCGCTCTTGTATTTCTATTAGAAAAATTTGAATGAGCATCAGCCCGTATCTGTCCAGAGACTCCGGTGGTTATTGTCGTAGATGAGTTTTGGTTACCCAGGACGATCGGTTAGGCTTCACGAGGATATCGTACGTACTCCTTCTGGATGGACGTCGAATTCGACCCGGTCGTCTTCAACCTGGACTACTTCAGGATGACGCAACGGTTCCCTACTAACTGGCCGTGGCGGACTGTTTACATCATGGATCATTCAGCGTGCGTGCACTCAATGGATTCAGTACGGGCTTTTTGCCGACGGTTACGACCTGCGAGGACCGTGGCTCCGACGTTGTCTTGCTCCTCCACTCGTCAGCGGATGACACTTTTTGTATTTTACTTGGCGCCCCTATTGACGGGTCAAGTGCGCGAGCTTCATCTTGACGTGCTGATAAAAGGTGTCTGTTCTAACGAGCTTGTACAATATAAGGTACAGGTAGAAGATGAAGAAGACAAAGAGTGAATAAAGGTGCATTAGCCACAATGATGTGTATATACGTATACAATATATTTACAGGGACAATGACTTGGAATAAACGTTCGTGAAGAAATTCATAATAAATATTCATAATTTTGTGCTGGTCCTAAGAGCATCGCGGGGACTCGTGGACTTAACGATACGTCTCGAACAGTTTCTAGCAAGATAGAAAATAATTTGTTCCATTGACAATTCCCTTGGGCCAGGCGCTCCAGGCGGCCTCCTATAGATTACGTGTAAGTTTAATAATTGTATCTGAAAGATATTTAGTATTATCGGTCGCTATTTCGTGAAAGTGTCCTCGTACGGTGCGCGAATGGCAGGAAACAAAATGGACTCGTGGCTGTGAACTAGGTCGACATCGATCCGACTACCGAAGCAATATCAAAGAACTGGAGGGTCTAGGCATTCATCATCGCGTTACGTAAACTCTTTCTCTACGATCGCACGGGTGTCCGATATGTTCGGCAGGAAGTGGTACTGCTGCTCGTTTTACCATGAAGCCTCGTACACGCGTCTATGAACAGCGGAAGAATTATTCCAGTAGTGCAGTAGGTACTTTCGGTTAAGATCTTATTAAGGTAGTTAAGAGGCGTCCACCAGGGCTACCCTCTAGTCGCGCGAGCTCGAATTCAACGAGCAACGCGACGTTTGCTCGTTTTAGGAACACAGAAACGTCTTAGTGGACTCTGTGTACTTTTGGGCATCGTGAGTTAATTTTTTTTTTCAAACCTATTTTTCCATGACTGTTACAAAAATTTAATTTTTTTTGCTTTTTATATAATTTTTCGAATTCAATATTTTATCCATTCATTGTTACACTTAAGACGTACACCTCGATCTTTGTCCATATTGATTAGATATACTGGGTATTTACAATAGGTTTTTAGTCCTTTGAATTTCTTCGTGATACCACTCCATAGTTAAACTGTGATGCAAATCGGAAAGGATCCGATCCGACTTTTTAGAGATTGGTAATAACGTCATAGCGTTGTTACCCGTGAGATTTCGAAAGCAATTATAATCCGTCCATAAAGACGGACACTGGCTTCGTCTGAGTAACCTGTTCTAGGATTCTCACGGCGCTCTTCAACATTTCTTAAGACGGCGCTAGGATTAAAAGAAAGTTGGAAAATCCTAGATAATCGAGTCGACGTAGCAAAACAGTCTAAATTGGTTGGCTGCTGACACGAGAAATTGAACAAGCAAATTTTACGATCAGGTAGCAAAGGAGACATCGAGTACCAAAGTGACGAATTTTGGCAAAGGACGTACGTATGAGTGGGAATACGAAAGATTGAAAAGTCTTTTCTACAGGGTGAAAAGGAAGTACAAGACTGAAAATCTATACTGTTGTACTGCGGAAGCCACATTCCCGTGAGAGAAGGGCTTCACCGTAACCAAGTAGTAATCCTTACAAATTGGCTGGTAATCTTGTTACGGAATAATGGGCAGGGTCCACGTTTCTAGGGGTAAACATCCCTTGATCGTGTCCCGGGCCCAGAGCGACGTAGCTAACATAAGTAACCCTATAGGTACTTTATGCCAGTAGTACCTGTGACGGTTTTCGACATGTACCTGACTTTTAAGCTTCAATAATACGCCTAATGACCGAACTACCGTTAGGTTGGCAGTCAAGCATTATTCCTGATCTTCACGCCAACCCTTTATGCCTGACCACAGCGCACCGACAGCTTAGTACGTTTTTACCGCACATTTGAAAAAGGTACGGTCACTGGTCGAATCGACCTCAAGTCTCAACTTCCTTGTGACAACGCGTAAAACCACTTCCGTTTTTTTTTGGAGATGCGATAGTGCTCCCGATAAGAAGTGGTACCTGAGGAGTCCGATATTACAGGGTCCATCGGATATTAGGACCCCTGTGGTTTTGATATTCAGATAAGAGTATTATTACCATCCGTAGTCCAGGGGTTATTTTATTTATACATTTTTCGAATTTTTTTTTACATCCCTCAGGACTCTTCAACATTCTCATAACCGAACCCGATCCTCTGGACATTCCCGAAGCTTCCCGTGGGATAGATCAGCCGCCGGTTTGAAATTTCGAAAAAGGGTTGCGCCAGCCCGAACCAAGTACCGAAAATACCATGGGAAATTCCACCATGAGATCCGATGAAAGGTCCACCATAACAAATATGACGTATCTGAGGAAAGTAGCACGACTCATCCCCATAAATACATCAATTTTCATCTAATCCCCAGTCATCCTTAATACAATTTTTTAACGTTGTAAAATAAAATTATAATTACCCATAATTTATGGGTCATAAAACATAATTTTGACGAACACCACATACGCTTCTACTTGAATTACAACCTGTTAACGTCGATACGGCCCGAGAACTGTCAACCTGCCGCTGTGAGTTGTAAAACGTCATCGAATAGGTCCTCGTAAAATAATGAGTCCCAAGTAAAGTGGAGAGGTAACCATGCCGAATGACGTTCTAAAATCCTCCCACCATAAATTACTTAGTATTCGCAACCATAGTATTTACAAGTGGTCTGACGTTTTGCGGATAGCCACTAGATGGTCCAGTGACCGCTAATGGGTCCCCTGGGGATACCCAATAGGGATACGCCCATGGCGAGCAAGGATCCAAAGAGAGATCTGAGAAAGCCTTTCTCCCAGGAACATCCCTTTATCTCCTATCGAGATAAAACAGTCCCCAGAGAATCGATCGATTCCCCATCCCCACACCTCTCAGCTGTACCAACGACGTTTCCCAAATCTTATCTTGTCCGCCATGAGGTTTCGCGGGTAAAAAGAAAAATTAACGCTCGCACAGATCCCACTTCCATATACCGTGTAACCATATCGAGCAACGTATACATAGATATACCAGTACTGTATCTAACTGCTACGTACCATCTCGTCTCTCAGACTGGGAATTAAGTTAGGATACGAATAACCTATTCTACTGTTATATATAGCTATACACACGATGTCGGTTGCCGTTAAGTTAAAAGCTCGAGAAACTTTCGTCGGTCCTGGTGCGTCCCGTCGAGGAGGCTTAAGAGCATAAAGCATTAATTTCCTGGTTTTAATTAGTGCGTCGTGCACGCAGCCGCTCCATAATGGCGGCTAAAGCCGGTACTCCTGGAGGGAGTGAAAGGGCGAGGAGGGACGAAAGGGGAGTTTGATTAATGATCCTGCGGGATCAGGGACGCGGCTAGAGGAAGCGTATCCTAGGGGACGCTTGTCTTGCCGCAGAGCGATACGTCTGCCAGAGAGTCCAAACCGGCATCAACAAATATTTTTCAAGTATCCGTTTGGTCGATGACGAAAGATTTTTGAGTAAAACATACATTTTTTTTTTCATTGATAAAAAAAATTATCCTCAAAAATATAACGGGTCGAACCAAACTGATCGACGGATCTCATTAAGGTGCCAATGGTTTTAGTAAGTCCCTGTATAATGTTAAATCGATAGACACCGTATAGAAATTTCGAAAATACCTCGAACAAGGTATTACAGGGCTGCCAACTATAATAACCTGATTCATTTAATTGAAGAGAGTCCCCGTCCTCGTTCGCGAGTGAAATATAAGTTAAAAAAAATCATCTCAACCCTCTTACAGTACCTTTCAAAAAGGGCGAACACTTTTCGTACGCTATACACAGTGTGAAAGAGTTATAATCGCCGACTGGCCCCTTTGATCTTTAATGGCCGCGGTGTCGTTAACCATTCCCGATCAAACGCGCCGAGTCCTTTACAAGAGTACCAACGTTATAAGCACCTATACGGTACACGCGCATATAGATACAACCCTAAAAGAGTACCACCGGAAGATACATTGCGATATCAGGGGGGTACCCAATTTTGAATCCTGGTTAAATTAGCTTAAAGGTACACCAGGCATTCTCTACGTGGCTGATAGGGTCACGCAATGGCTACGTTACAAGAGTGATTGGGTGGGTGAGGCGGGATGAAGGGAGAAAAGGGAAAAAAAGAAGGGCGAAGGAAACGATTCGAGGAGGGCGAGATAGGAGTACCATGAAAAATAGTTTTGCGGCCCTATCAAGGTTGGGTAGCACAAACCTCCCCATTGCCTCCCCACTATATCTCGAGGTCCTATCGGCGTATCATCTATGTAATTCGTATAATGTATCCACGCAAGTTCAGTGCGGGAGGGAGAGAGAGGGAGGGAGCTGAATAAAATGGAGGAGAGCAAGAGGCAAAGGGAGAGAGAGAGAGAGAGAGAGACGTGTTTGTGTTGTAGGATATCAGAGAACCAGCCATCCAGCCAGCCAGCCAGTCAGGGGCGGCGCGTGTACAAAGGGAACGCCGCCGTCCGTCACGAACGTTCACCCCAGGGGCGGTCCCCATTCTCTTCGATCCATGTTCCTGAGCCCCATGGTCTCACCCAAGCCCACGCATTATATATCCACTATTTTTTTATTCATACTCGAACAATACGCGAGTATCCATCGACCCCGATGCTATTAGAATATCCGCCGCCCTTTTGGATTGGATACAGGCATATCCATTCGTGCTTGGTATATACATAGGTATACAGGCGTGTAACAACAATATACCCGATATACGTATGATAGATGTGTAATGATATATTGGCATATTTTTTTTTATTTCGGTAAAGGGGTGAATGAAAAAATTAGATCAATGAAAAAAAAAAAAAATCATTTACATGATTCTTGAGCGATCGATTAATTCTCAAGAATGAGGAGGACGATTGCGCCTGAATTCTCCGTGAAATTTGTAATTTCGTAGTACGGAATTTAGAGAGCGAGGAGATAACTGTGCTTGATTAGCGTAAAGAGGAACCTCTATATCTATACTTCGATACAGATTACGTGACTACCGAGGAGGCTGTCGAAAGACGTAAAATAAAAGTGATGATCTCGATAAAAAGAAGAAAGATGGAAAATCGTAAAATGCTAACTAATCAAATTTTTTAAATCCAATTTCGATAATAGGTACTAGAGCCAGACTTTTTAATGTAAAATTAAGTAACCGTGTTTAACGATAATAGCAAGTCAAAAAGTAAACCATTAATTGACGGATCACGATAATTTTCATTTTATTCGAATAATTTCAAAACAAATGCCACGCTGCTACGAAGGGCGGCCATTGTATCGGTAACAACCGCGTATAGTATTCTGGGCCGGGATAAGCGTCCAATCACGGGACCCTCTTTCTCTTAAGTTTGATAGTGAGCGTGAGCCGGCATGGGGTCCCAAGATACCCCAGGGAAAAGAAGGTAAGGCAAAGGAGAGTCATGGGTAGGTATCCTCCGACAGGATCATTTATCAAGCTCGGATCGGGCTCCAATCCTGGCAAGGCAAACTGCCCCGTTCTGTTGCCTTATTCTTATCTGTCTCCTTATATACTTAAACGCGTGCCTTATCTAGAGGAGACAGTGCAGTCCAATAAAAGTCGAAGTGGAGTAATTCGAGATACGAATCCTCGCAACGTTCCAACCGAATCCGAACGAGTGAATCAAAAAATTTTTTTTTCAAAATTTTTTTTAGCTTTTTCAAAAATGCTAAAATCGGCTGTATAATTAAAAAATGAAAAATCGCATGACCAAATTTGACTTATGAAATAGTTCGATACGCTTAAATGTTACCAGGCGTATATACACATATAATAACTAAAGGATTGACCTTTACTGTCCAGTTATGTTCTATCTATTATCGAGAGACCTCGATGTCACAATTATTCACGCGTGTCAGAGAATCACGCCCGTGGATAATCACATGCTTTAATGCCATAGAACACAAAACGATCCCGGTTACAGAGATTCGATCGATCTCCGTATATACGAAGCTAACAAGAGTAGGCGTAAGGTACGTACGTACCCACAATTCCACGTCGATTACGTTCCCCGTGCGAAACTCCGATGATCCGATTGTCGGACTAATAGAAATTCCATAGCGAAGAATCGATTGAATTCCCGCAAAGCCATATAGATACCAGGTAATAGAAAAAGTCATTAAAAAAAAAAAAAAAAAAATAATGCCCGTAACTTCGATGAACGTCCAATACGTGACGAAGGTATACAGTCTCTCGCACGAAGTGATCGTTTTTGATAGATAACAGAGCGCGACGTCTTTTTCCATGTAATAAGGATAATTGATTTCTAATTGATTTTCAATGTACGATTACGCGGCTCGACTTTCGATTGTGTCGCGACGAAGAGCCTTCGGCATGATGTTTTCGTTAGCCAATGGGATCTTTCGAAAGAAAACGCTCTGGATTCGCCTGGTTCCTACGGTGGAGAACGTGATGATGGTTAAAATTATTTTTACTGTGACAGGCGTCGCGACGTTGGTAGAAGTGAAAAAAAGAGTGGTGGGTATATAAAGATAGAAGAAAAAAAATATATAAAAAAAAACTATACTGACTTAAAGATCATAGCAAGGGATAAGATCGCGGTACGTGCGTACTCGGGTACATATTAGCAGTCGTGCCTTTCTATAGAAACAAGATCATATCCGAGAACCGTGTTAAGAAACCATCATGAGAATTGAAGTGCCTGGGCAAGCTGAGGAACAATCCGAAGGAATTCCCTAGGTTGCCACATTGGAGTTTAACGGCCGACAAAGGCGCGCCAGTTCGTGTATGTAATTTATGAATAATCATAATCGATTCCAATTATGTCCTTAATTAAGTGCACAATGGAATTCTCCCTCTCTGTTACTCGTAAGCGTCTTCTGCGCATGCGCGGCGAATGGCGCCGATAACAACAATCATCATCGACAATAAAGCCGGTAAGTGTTCTTATTGCCCGAGAGAGAAAGAGAGAGAGAAAAAGATAAATAAGAGAAAATAGATCTATATATACGCGTATATGTATATTGCAATAAAAACTTGGGACGTAGCTATACGATGAGACGAAGAGTGGAGAAAATTCGACGTATCGATACGATAATTAGTAGAAAGAGGGAGGCTGAGTGATTCGAGGAGAGCGATCGAAAAAGAAAAGCAGGCACTTTTAGTACAGAGAATACAGCGAGCGTCGAGCAGGTATACAGGTAAAGGAGAGAAAAGGTTCGAAGCTTTGAATCCGGATTTGAGTGTGCGCAACGGTATTCAGAACTGGCGCCACCCGTCGAGAAGTGCTCGAAGCTTATTGGAGGCTCCATTCGATTGGTCGAAGTCGACGTAGAATGGCGGCGATTACTCGCTATTCCGCCTCTAATTTGTGCATCGGTGACTTCGATTTCTGGTAGTCGCACGAGTGTCGTATAAACGGTTTGATCGCTGTTACGATTAATTTCGCACTTACGTAATAGGTGCACTTTTATGCATCAAGTGCAATTTACTTATGTAATACGTTATTTTTCATACGTACGAAAAATCCGATACACGCTTTGACCTTTGTTTTCGCAAAGGTATTCGACGAATAGTACTGTTACATTTTTCGTATATCGGGTCTGCCGTTACTGCGTATAATTCCGTAAGAATTTATTGTTATCTCATCGGTGAACGTTAGCATCGAACAACCATGGCGAAACGATTAGGTTTTCTCTGTCGGAAATACGAGCGAACTGCGATATCGATCGTGGCCCTTTTATCAGTCTGTCACGTACACGATTCAGGATTAAAAAGCATCTAGAGCCGCAGAGCGTAGGTAATTAAACGGCTCATTAGATAGTACGTTGACGGTGAGTATCGTAGGCCTGGAATCCCAACCGAGTCAGATTGAGATAAAAGGTTCGATTCAATCGAACGGTCGTATCGATAATTGGTTCTTAGCAATAGAAACTTACGGATTGCTCAATGATATTGATCAATCTTAACCAATTGAGATTGTGTTACAAATTTTGGAAATTTAAAAAAAATGGCCTACTACAAAAACTTTTTTTTCAATAAACGTACAAAGAACGATGACGTACAAGTAATTTACGTGAGAATCTTCTGTATATATATATATATATATATATATACACTCTGTCAGGGCATCTCATCATGATAAATTTCTTCTTATGGTTTTTCCTATGGTCAATAAATTATACGTCGATATCACGTTGCACGTCACTACCGTATTGAAGTCCGTTCGCGCGAAGAGTGGTAAAGTCATAGAACGTGTATAGTGATAATGAACTTTTTCGAAAAAAAATGGAAATTATCATTTTGAAGAATCGTACGATCCCCGGCGTCTCTCTTCCTTTTGCATCAATGGCTGCCGTGTATGCCGACACGGGCAGAGAGACGCCTATTGAGAAGTTGTCAGAGGTCTCTCGACCGGTTTTCTCCGTACGTAATTACAAGATTGGAACCAATCACTGCTCGCGTCAAAAAATCCTCCCGGATACCTTTGTGCGCACTGGTTTTCGCCATCTTCTGTATCGAGTATACGAACGAAGATATGCCACTGGTGTCATCAATAAATGGAAATGTTTTCGAAGCACGTGAACAATTGTAAAATTTTGTTTTTAATCCTAAGACCAGAACCAGATGCGTTTTGAAAGTTTTCATATTTCTATGGGAAATGAAGGAAAACTATAACTATACCGTTATATGTGTGTATATATGTATATATATATGTATATAAACGTTGGCAATGGACGTGCCGAGAAAATGCAATTCACGACGTAATCTCAAGGGAGTGCATCGATCACGTTGAGATATCCACCGGTGTCAAAATATTTCTACGGATCACTCGCAGCATCCCTTGTGGCTGATCGAACGATCTGGTTAAATAGCGACCTTACAATTGGTTCTGATCGATACCCATTGGGATCCCTAAAAAAAGGTCATAATGCCATCTGGGATTTGCAGTGCGCGTACGCGATTATTATTGAATTTTTGGAAAATTCTATTGGTAGCACTGTATATGAACGCTACTGAGAATATTTCTTTTTCATTTCGGCGATTCGTTTTGACATGCACCTGCCTTCGAAAACATCCTGTCGCGATGTTGCTCGTAGGATAACACGTGGGGTTGGAGAAAACGACAGGTGAATCGTACACAGATGACGATAATGATGATGATGATGATGATGATGGTGGTGGTGGTGGTAGTTTTCGTGGAAGAATATCATAGTGGGGATTGACAAATGAAGATGGCGGCATCCTTTTGAATCGGACATTTCTTCAGTGTAAACATTAAAAATTTCCCTTCCTCTCTGACGTATTATATCGAAAAAACCTGTATAAACAAAAAATTGCAAATAATCCAAAATTCTAACAAAAATTTAATTTCAATGTAAAAATACGTACCCTTAAGAAGATATGATGATACGTAATAAATTTAATTGAATAAGCTACCATGTAGTAGTATTAAAAAATGTAATGAACTGTATGAAAAAAAGGAAATTTATTCGTAAACAATAAAATTCAATATCTTTGCCTCTGGTTCAAGATAAATTTGAGTACTTTTGGGTTAGACGAACAATCCGCTTTCCCTGAGACTTTCACATCGTTACAGGATCATCACTGAGGATTACGTGGACAAGGTTTTACGTAGATCCTGATCTGCATCTCCAGGGACGAGGGAATCGTACGTGAAAATAAAAAAAAAATCGTAAGAAATCCTCATACGGGGAGTCGTCTGTGACTGACTACGTCCCTGGCTTTCTCCGATGCTTTCTCGTATTGCTTCGAACCGACGTATCATTAGTCACTTTCGGAGCATCTCCCCGACTTGGAAAGGGAGCGAGCAAATCTATTCTATCTATATGGGGGTTGCGGCATGGGGTGGTAAAGGTGTTTATGGTAATCCTACAAGACTCCTTCGTGAGACTCCGAAGGTGGTCTCCGCCTCCATATCATTTTTCAGCGCCCTCAAGAAAATCCCACTGTGTAACAGGAAGAAATGCAAGAGAGAGAGAGAGAGAGAGAGAGAGGGAATAATAAAGGACACAGCACACTCCTTCGTTCTAACGATTCGTTAATCGCTCGTGTACAGGGTGCCTCGTGTCAAGTAATTCCAAAAAAAAAAAAAATTTCCGGCGCTTGCTATTTTACCAAAAAAAAAGTCCAGCGGCGGTGAAAATTCTCGTGAGGTAATTACCACGTAAGACAATAATGACCTGGCGCGAGACAGAGGGAAGTAAATTTTTCCCGGAAATACGTCAACGGACAAAATGATCGAACTCGCAGCATCGGCCAGATCGGATGATCCTTGATCCTCCTCATCGGGATCGTCTTAGTGGTATCGACTGGAGGCTCTTAGATTGGCAAGATGGCTATTCTCATGGACGTAACCTTTGCCTGCATTGCGAGCGAGGGTTACGCTTGGCCGAGCGAGTTATACGGGGTGGTATAAAATAATACGATCTGTAATGCATACGTTGTCAGATGGTAGGAACGTGAAGCGGAATATTTATTGAAAATGTACCTGGAAAATGCAATTTTTTTTACATGAAAAGCATTCCTTGATTGGTCTTATTGGATGCCGCTGCAGTGACTGGTCAAATAATTGATGAAATTAAGGACACCCTGTATATGCGAGAATCTTATGGAAGGCAGGTGAGCATAAGCCTCTTGGTATTTATACATAAAGTGTATTATGTATATATGTGTATATATATATATTGTACGTATAGGCATCGGTATATGTATATCTATGTAGCAGGCTTAGGGACATGACACATTGACAGGAGCGTGACGTGAGACCACCTCACCCACGCCTGTGTCGGCTATCGGACGGGTTATCTCTAGGCTACTATAATTTGTCAAATGGAAACCGATTTGCTCGGGCCAATGATCGCGATTGGCTGTGGGCGCAGGATGTTCGAGAATTGCGGTTCAGTGCATATCGATTTTTTTTCCGGTACGACAACCGTAGGGATAATCTTGGGATAGTGTTGGAGCTTGACAGAATGTCGATAACCGTAGCATGGGAGAGTATATCGGCAAGTGATTAAAAGATGACGTCGATGATTGGACGTAAGAAAATGTATCGAATAAAGACGTCGATCGTTTGACAAAGATTTTTCAGTTTTCAAGTGAAAATGATCATCGGAAGAAATTCATTCTCGAAGGACTGGCGGTCATGGTTATGTCGGTGGCGTCCACGAAGGTTGTGACGCTAGCGACATCTCTTGGATTTTCAGGGAAACTTCACGGCAGTGCTCTTACTTATTGGCTATGTACCAATCGAGTCGAGAGTTTGTTTAGTGTTACATAAACAGATGGCGCCACGTTAATACGACCACGGCCGTCATCCAATAACACAATTACTGGCAAATAATCGTGTTTATTTTCAAGTCTAACGTAGACTGTTATAAAAAAAATCGTACGATAAATCTTCCGATCGTATTAAATCAGACGTATCTTAATATAGTCTCGGAATTAAATAAATTACGTTCAAAGCCAAAGCTTCAGATAACATACTTTCAATTAGATGATTATCCAATCTCATCTGTAACACCGATAAATTTATCGTTGTAGGTCGACTTACTTTGTCAAGCGTTAAGACAGTAACGTTTGCTTAAGAATTGCTTAAGAATTCTACGTTTCAGATATATGCCGAAACCCTAATTAAACGATCGCGTGTCTTTAATCGACAAGCAACGCTGCTACTGTACAATATACATATGTACGTGTATCAGCGCTAAACTAATAACTAGTAATGCCATCTTTATCATTAACCATAGCGAGTTACGTAACAAAATAAAAGTTACGTTTAGACCATTTTACATTTGTATTTTATCTACAACGATCATCTGTACATACAGAAGATATATTTGAGTAACGTATTTAACTAACGTAAAATGATCATCTGGTACAGTAAGCCGCATTAATTATCTAGATAGAACGTATGGAAATAAAATTTTTTTCTCTAAAATTGTAACCTGTCTTTGTAATATCAACAAAGAGTAGTAGGCGTAATAAATTCGTGCGCTCGTCAGTGCGTAAGAGCTCTTATACGCAGATGGGAAATAGATAAAAGATTTTTATTTATCAAAAGTCTATGATTACTTTAAAATAATCATTACTATCAAGGATTAAAAAACTGCTCGAGATAGCGCCACGTGTTCCAGTGATGTTACACATGATTTTGATAAAAGTACACTGAGTAAAGAGTTTATTTAGAATTACCATGATTTATATGTAGTAAACAAATCGAATATTTGCGTATGAACTAAAAAATAAATAGTTATAATAAATATGAGACCCACGTGAAGTTTCGTCTTGTGATAAATTAATATTTGCTCATGTTAAATTCTCACTATTTAATATACGTTTCAAGAAATATGTTTTCTTTCCATGAATAAACTCTTATCAGTGAATGTGGGCGCCGGGTAAAATGCTATGTAACAAAATTGATAATACAGGGCCAAGACGCGAAAGTACGTAAATTGGTTGCTCTTACGAGATAAGCCTCGAGACATTATCTGTCAATGGTAAGAGCCATTACAATTTCGCTTGACAAACATACCCATTTCAAGCACATGACAATATCAAAAATATACATTACGATATGAACAATACTTTTCCCGATGCGTCAAGGCTATCGTGAAAAAGCGAAAAATAATATATCAAGATAACGCTTTAATCCCCTTTTAAAATATCAAGTGTCCAGTGATTTATCATGAGTTCACGATTTAAGGAATTAAAAAAAAGTGATTTCCTATACCGAAAGCAAAAGAAATCGAATTACAAAAATTTATTGCACAAGGCTGGTGGTAGGGCAGAGATCAAAGGGAAAGGATGGAAAAACGACAGTGGCGCCACTGCGCTTGAGGAACCAAGACCACCCAGAATTTCTATAGACGTAATACGAGCAAAAATAACTTTATTAACTTGAAAATCATTATCATGTCAGACGTTATGTTTGTTTCTTAGGGATAAGATTTTAGACAATTTTTTTTAAAAGCATCGTGTCGAAATGCTGTATGGTAGTTACGACACCAATCTCTATTTACCGTCGCAGTGCGGAATACCATAACCGACGTATTTGCTTCAATTCTATCTTGATCAGTATAAATATATCTGCCTATCATTCAATGCATTTAATCAAGAGACTCGACCGAGCGTCATTACCATTATACGAATTACAGCTATTAGTCGAAACATTTCTTAGATCAATCCTAACCTTTGGTACAGTCTCCTCTGAAACACTATCCATTATTTTAAACTGCAATTTCCAACAGTCATTTGACTGCTCGGAGTAAACTTTGGTTAACCATACTGTAGCATGCCCAAGTCGATTCACCGGTAAAGCGTGAAGTCAAGGGGACTCTTTTATATTGAATGTCATAAGAAGGTGACCCCTGAAAAACTCATCTGACACTTTGATAGACTATATGTATATGGATGTGTAGATATTCTTTTATCTCTAGAAAAGTGAAAATATAGTAAGGTTACAACTTTTGAAAACTGGAAAGATCACGTTCTTGCGTGTTGTCGCTAAGTCGGACTGGTCGATGGAATGCGGGCTAACATCAGCGAAAAATACACGTTCAGGAAAATACGTCGAAAATTATAAAAGTGGTTTCTTAATTTAACATTATTTGCAAATAAATTTCATGCGACTAAATTCAATTCAACGTTATTATAAAGATAAAAACGACTCGCAAGAACATAGTGATCAATTTGATTTCTATTAGAAATTATAAGCTCAAAATAGCCATGGAAATTATGTCGAAATGACCAAAGCTATCTTGAAAACAAGTTATGACTAAATAGCCAGTGCCGTAGAGTTACTGATTGGTAAAGGCACTTCAAATTCACAAATATTTCGCTTGCGACTAAACTCTTAAATATTTTAATGAAAAATGAGAAAATACATTATTTAATATCAATTGTACGTATCGTATACCTATTGTACGTATACAGATCATTTTCAGTAACAGTCTGAATGATCAACTATTAATTACCCGTATATATAGATATACAATTTTGTCTATAGACGCATCTCAAGTAAATTAACATTGTTCAATAAAAAATAGACAAAAATACGAAACGCCTTATGAATTCATCAACAGGTCCATTCGAATTAAAAAAAAGAAGACTACCGTATAGCTTGAGGCAGCCTTCAGACATTAAATTAGATGTTTAACGAATGACCCAAAAATAAGTTCCAAATAAATCATTAACCGTACTAAGTACGTTTTTTAAAATATTTGATTAATTGACGAAAAAGAGAAATCAATTTTTAAAAATCATTTTGACAAGCAACAAAAACAATCTTAACGTAATGCACTTTTATTTTTATTTTTCACTCCGTAAAGATCGCTACTTTCACGGGAGATATTAACGTGTTTCACAATACAGCCAAGAATTTCAGAGACTTATCGTACAGATCTAAGCGATATTTTGTTCCTGTTTATCTTAGGATAAACAGGAAAGATAATTGTACTATTTACGTACAGTAAAACTCATCAACCGTGTAATTATCGATAAACTAACTGGAGTACACGACAAATACGTGCTACTTACGTACAGTACTGTCAGTTACATTGGTACGTTCAGTCCCGTCGATAAATCGTAAACTGCAATACCGACAGCGTAAAGGTGTAAGTCCATACTTCAATACGACATACAGAAGTAAAAAAACATCAAGTCAGTAATTGACGGTCTTAGCAAAAACTGAACAAGTCCTAGAGACAGAACTGACTACTGTATGACTTCGACTTCCATAAAAAAAAAAAAAAAAAACGCACAAAGCGATTTTACGAAGTCATACAACAAAAATATGAGAATCCACCTTTTCACTTGTTTATTATTCTATACAGATTACCTACTAAATATAAAGAGCGTCTCTGCTGTGAATTTGTATGACTATAACGTGCAACTTTCACAAAATTCCAGTTTTTTAAAATATCAAATATTTTTTGGTCGCGCACAGAAATCAGTACACGATTTTAATAGAGTGCTCATAACCGTGAATTTCTAATAAAAGATACTTGAGGGACACGCCTGATGTTAATGCGATTGCGTAATGCGCACGTGTATCGCGATGACCTAAAGATATATTATAGTCAGTGTTTAAAGATGGCCGTGGACTTAAGGTACAACCGGTTTTAAAGAAGCCGAAGGTTTCCGTGAACAGAGGAAATCTTTTTGACGTGGACGAATAAGAATTATAAGTGAAAATGACAATATTTCATATTCAAATCATATGAAAGAGACAATGACTTACCGTGATGATTTTTTGTTTTGGGAAAATTATATATATCCAAGCAAGGAGTTATTACAGTTTTCTATAGACTACACTGTATCCGCTATCCACTTTGACCTCACTCGTATTATGTACGACCTCAATGGCTCTCCTGCATACGATTACCGACGGTAATGTTACACTAGTACGCTTATGAGAAATTTTGAATAAATATATGCTTGGACGACTTTATTGGCTCTCAAGGAAGCGCGGCTTCTTTCGCGTCCACTCGCGAGTCACAGGCAGATCAGACACTGTCACTTCTCTGCCGCCAACGGCGATAACTGACTCGAGTCGTGCTGGCTGACTTGACGATAACAAGAACGGTGAGTTCGCTTTGTACAGTCTAACGTAGCGTTATTGTTGTAAGACTTTGCCATGACTTTTCAGGGATGAAAAATTAACATTAATTATTTAATTCGACGATCCATTAAGCAGTGCGGATTGGAATGAATTGAAGAGTGCCAATTACGATAAATAATTACTAATGCAATAGATACAGATTGTGTTTGACAGCCAGATGTCAGATACGCGCCACGATGATAACCGGATTACCAATGTAGTAGGTAAAATTGAGATATTATATTTAAATATTAAAATATGATAACATATCGAACTTGAGATAATATTTTTTTTCTACATTTATTATAATTATTCACGATTAATCGCCAACATGGATAATATGCTTTTATGGAGAATAAATGTACGTATTGTTTATAAAAAATATTTATCACATGTTTTACCGCGATTATCGTATTGGTACGTTTCTTGTGAAACACGGTAATCGTTATTGTTGTACTTTGAAAAAAAAATTTTTTTTTTTGGAAATTTTATTAGGAAAATAAGAATGCGTTACTTCAAAATTATTTTATCTCAGTCGTCACCGTTCAGTTTTTTTTTTATTCGTGTTTCCTTAACGATACTCCACAGCGACGTATAATACGGCTGTGTTAATTGTCGGCCTAATGAAACATGACGTTTAAGGTAGATCCTTGTACGGTTGCAAGTAAACATTGTATGATAAATATTGCGTCACGCTACACATGTACTTATACTGCATCGAATTAAATGATAAGGAAGAATTCCTTTGTAAAATTTAAAACTCGACGAGGAGACAACGAGATGGCACGATAAGCAGCAAACACGGACGCTTTTGCGTTTAATATAAATATATTATATAATTGATATCGATTTTCCCGGAACTTTGGTAATTATTTACGTAGAAGCCTAGTTATTAAAGGTACCAGGGGCATCTGTGATTTACTACTAGGAAAATCCTAGGCGGATATTATTTACGTGCGTTATGGCTTTGCGTTGCCTCGGGATCTAACATACATATGTCAAGCTTGTAATTAGACGTACGCTTATTGACGGAATAATTAGACATTCCGCTAAGCACGTAGGGAATTCGTGAAAAACATTAGTATAATTTGCTTTATAAATGGTATCGTAACAAGGAGTACTTACATTGTCTATTATTAAATGAGTCAAGTCCAATTCTTGGGTATAACCAAGAAGTACGTATGCTTGATTCTTAAAAGATACTGAGGATGATGATGTATGTACTAGTATAATGCTGTTTCTTATTGAACAATTATCCCTCCGCTATTATTCTCGGAGAGATAATGCAGTAAATCACGATGGGCGTCTGTCTGCTATCTTTATAACGTCTTATATTATTTACAATGCTATTACGAAATTACGAAAAAGTACGAAATTATCTCTGATAGTACGGTTTCTCGCCGCGACAAAAACTGCATGAGGTTTTTCAAATTAAGACAAGTCTAGAGCGACATAATATTACAAGAGGATCAAAGATACGTATCCAATTAGACATTTGATGACTTGGCAAGGCTGCCATTTATACTTGGCTAAAGTGGCGCTATCTGTTTGCATCGTATGGAACTTGAAGGAGCATGATATCTCATCGACGTGACAGTAAAAAACTGTTTTATCGGCACACTAAAAAAAATTATTACCGATAAAGAAGAAATCCGTTGATAACATTGGAAATATACAAAACGGATATTCCTTTTCTTTGCTCTGTCACGATTAAATGCCTCATTTATTCGTACTTTTTTCTTATGTTTACCAAACCATATATGTTTATATGATACTGCATACATATATCGTCTTAAATGTCACTTGCTCATATTAATAGAGAATTAAAATTCTGATAGTTAAGAAGGAAACGTAAAAATGATTTTGATGTCGTTTAAAAAAATATTGTCTCATCCTAGACAAGAAATTCATGTGATTAAAATTATATTTACATACACATGAGGTATCATTCCGAAAGTCAACAGTCTGTTGCTCTCGTTTAACAGACGATCCAAAATATAAGATGTAAGTTATTTTTACAAAGATCGTTTGCATCACTTCACGACCTTGAATGAACTTTCCAAAATACCTACCTTGAAATTATTACCAGAAAGAACATCGCGACGTACATAAAAAATCGTCCGAACATTCTGAACGCGTTGAAACGTACAAAAAATATATCCTAGCAACTCGTCCAAAACTTGCACTACCGTCTCTTTCAAGTTCACTAATTCTTACTTCTCCCAATCGAATCCTACATGAGTGATCCCAGTGAAATATACAGCTTGATCTAAATTCGTTCAGGATAAACAAGTTTACCAGGTCAATCCCTAAGATTGCGTACGTAGTTGAAACGGCGCACAATCATTGGAAGTTCCCAGTGAAGATGGCTGGTCGTTAATTTGGTACAGGGCTTTCAAAAGACGACCTGATTCACGGGAACTCAGCATGACTCGATGACCGAATTGGTAGCTATCCGCGTGACCGAAGATACCAGAAGCTCCCATAATCTTCCTACCCTGAGCTTTAAGCTGTGTTCGATGCCAAGCGCAGCTTGAAAAGCTTACCGGGTAACGCCAGGCAATTCTGCGAAGACCGTACGAACAAAGGAACCGTGTCAACTTACCGAAACGTGCAAACAAAATGATACTGTAGTGAATCGCACGACTGGCAAAACTTTCGAGAGCATGAATAAGTGAACTTGAGAGAACGGCGAATGAAGCAGTAGCGAATTTCATGGATAGTATTAAATTCCATTTTCTGTATTTCCTTAGTGGCACCGCATTGGTTCTACGAGTCGTCGCGCTACGTAGACGCCTGAGCGAATGCAAATTCGAGCGGCCATTCGACTTACGCATTGCTGACGTAGGATGAAGCTATGCCGATGATCGTCTTGTATACGTACCTGAAACAGAGAATTGGTATACCCATAAGACACGTATAATAATGAAAGTTCGCGACGTAAAAATTATTAACTAATTGTTCGAGTCATTACGTCATCGGGTACGAAGACTGCCAGCATCCTAGGCTGTTTCTTCTTTTTCCGTGCCATTCTGTACCGATCTGCTATACCACTCAAAGATACACTTCTGTTCTTTCGATATCGAGACGAAAATTAATCAACTTGTGACGTGTCAAAGAGAGGAAAACATGTCTGATGAGATTCTAACGTACATGTGGAGGACGAGCTTCGCGCAACGACACATTCAACTGAAAACTTATGGCGCGCTTTGAAGTCCATAAAGACGACGTTCGGCGCTACCTGTCGACTTCAGGGTTCCTGGAGGTCATCGTTTGCATATACTTGGAATGCTGATCTATGAAAATATATGGATCCTTCTTGAACTCGAGAGGCTATTATTTCCGATATGACGACCATGTGGCGGGGTAATCGAGGCCGTCGTTACGGGTTTTCTTATTTTTTTTTATGATAACAGAAAAACCCTCTCGTATATTTCAATAACATATTGTCGACAATAAAAAAAAACCTGTTATATATTTCAATAAGGTATTGCTATTCTATATTTTCTATATTCAAGCAATAATAAGTCATTTAATCATCTACTTGTACACGTATGGCACTGTGACTATACCTTTAGGTATATATTTACTTCAACCTCATTACCGTGAATGACTAAGTTTCCGTAAATTGATACAAGGCTATGGGGTTCCGGGGAAAATAACACCTTATAAGACAATCGAGTGTATTACCTAAGCAATAAAAAAAAATTTATTATTGTTCAGGGCCAAATTTGATTTTTAAATATCCTGAATATATCAGAATATATTTGTGTGATATACGAATGATAATAACCACTTAAATGGATTTGCTTACTTTATAAATTACTACACGGTTCTCTATCCTACGAAAATATATATGAGTAGTATCCGACAGTGTTACTGTTTTTTACGACATGTTTGTCACTTTAACTCGACTGTCCGTCGAGAAATTATCTCGTGACTTTGAACGATTATTAAAGCGATAAGGACAGACGTGTCTGATTAAGTACTTAGCGTCTCTCCTTACTTCCGATACAACGTCAAATCCTGCAGCACGCTAAAGTATACATATACTTAACAGAAAGCTTGTCAAAGTATCAAGCCTTGTTTTTGTTTCTACAAACAAGTCCTATGCGAGAAAAAGGCCAAAACTGCATAACGTAGATTCGTCTATTTCCAAAAATCGCGTCTGGGAGTAGTATCTGGCAAAAATTCAAGGATAGCATGTCCACTGTTCAGCGGTTAGATTTCATTGATTATTAATACAAATATAATAAATTTTTTGCAACAATTATCTTATCCTGAGATATCAAGAAAATCACGAGTGGCTCAAGACAAACAATTTGTATGACCTGGGCCAATGTTAAATGAGATTACGGAATTTCCAGACGTTCAAATTGATTACTTATTTTACGCATCAATCGATTATTCATAATATCGATTGCTTTTATATGGATGCATCGTACTAGAATCGAGGACGAGTGACACGAAGTGTAGTACATTCTGATCGTAAAATCAAGTCAGAATAATTGCACGGGAAAGAAACAATAAATTTGAAAAAAAAAGTAAAATAAACTATTCTTAAGAAATAAGCGTTACGTGTAATTATCGATGGAATTAGATCGACGGCGTGAAAGTTTACAGCGAAGGTAACGATGAAACACTCGATGGTGTTACGAAAGGAATGAGCACTGTGCATAAATTAGTCTAGTAATTTACTCGTTCTTTGTAAACCAGTCTACCTTGAACACACGTTATTTCAGGATCAGTAACGCGATGGAAGAACTAGAATATGACACCTCCTATATATTTCTGTCAATCAAAGCGGCGATTGAGAATTTTTGGATTATTTTCGTTCCCACTGACAGTAGATAATACTTGAAAAATTAGCTAGGAAAAATTTGGTGACAACGACAAGACTCAGAACACTCGTAAGAATTGTATGAGACTCGTATCTGGCTGAGAATAGAAATAATTAGAGAAATCCTGGCTCGTATATTCTTTATCGGACACCCTGTACATAAGTGAAACAGACAGTTAGCTACCTGTAATAGGCAAAGAAAAATTGAATACGCAACTAGCGAACGAACAAAGTTCATCAGTTGTGTTTTTTCGACAGACTGTATTTATCGGTAGAATAACATTGAGACACCCACTTTATCATATATATGTATACATATGTATTGAATTTATAAAATTCTTAATAACAATCAAGTGACAATAAGCGGTTTGAATTAAATGAAAATACCACATAGTAAAAAATCTACGCGTGTCAATAAGATGCTGTTACTCGTATATTTGTAAACTACGCAAAATCCAATGATATGAAAAAATGAATATTTTTGATGAATATAATAATATAATTGATAAAAAAAAAGTCTCATAGAACTGTAAAATTTTAGACGATTTCGTGCAATATCTCAAGTGCACATTGGTCGGCACGTGGGGAGAACAAAGAAAGGCAGAAAATAAACGCAATTGATGCAGAGCGAGTGGCGCGAGGCATTCTGCCAATTGGCGAGTACACTGTATATATCTATATAATGAATTTGAGATAACTTTACTATGCGAGAGTACAAAGTACTTTCTTTGTGAGTACGATAGGCCTCTACTATTTATTTCGAGACCGACCGAGTATTTTGCGATCTTAACGAAAGGACCAGACTATTTTGCTTGAAAGCAGATTTTTACAAGACGCCAAACCCGCGTTGGAAGTGGCGAACTGGCAAGGTCGTTTAAAAAAAATGAAAGATTCCCGTCACTCGCGGATTCGCGCGTACGTAGCACAGCCAGGCTTTCTGCCAATTATTAATGCGACATCGTGAATTGACGAGAGCAGCTCGTTATTATTCCTCTTGGAAACAGTCAAGATACTTCCGCTTTTCTATATCGAGGAAAAGTCATGTCTACGAGACAATTCGAAGAACAACGTACATTGACATGTATATAGGTATGCCGGTAGACGAGAATAAACGTTTTATTTGTACAGATGAATAACTTTCCAGGCTGATACATTAAATTAACGACAATTACAAATATTAATATTAATGATTCAGAGCTCATACAGTGACACGTTCTCTTGGGTTAGATCCGTGTGCTATTATTTTTTTTCTTTTCTTTCACTTGAAATGATTAACATTGCTTTTGTTATCTTGATCGTTTTATTGTCCGAATAAGAGTAAAATTTTAATAATTCCGGATCTACTGGTACTTTTTGAAATACAGTAAAAGTTGTCAGATTTTTCGTTGTAATCAATTATTATTCATGGCTATTTTGCTAAGTAACGAGTAATGACGGCTGATGTTTTCATATTATATACGATGATCTCATTTTTTCACCACTGATCGATGTGCCCGTAAATCATCATCCGATCGTCACACGAGAATAAGATTTGCAAGTTGTGCAAGGTTCGAGAAGGACGCGTGAGAAAAAGAGTGTAGTGAATGCCCCTCACGAATGATATTCTTTATAGTGTAGATCCCTCTAAATTTACACGGCTGATCTGTGGGTTTATGCGACGAGCAAGCAAGGTCACGGTCGGGCAACTAACCTATCCTAACCAGAGCGACCCACGCTTCCAGACTATGTCCGAAACGGCCACGTAGCGTTGCTCTCAGAGCGGTGCGTCATTTTTAATACGGAGGACGTGGACCGGGTTGAAGTAGACTGCGGGTAAGGAGACTGGTTCTTTGTGACTAAAAAGGAGCTGGGTAAAGTGAATACGGACTGCTTACTCACGTCTTTTTCAAAGTTCGGTGCAGAGACGAGAGCGCGAGTCAATTTTTACTTTCCCCACGTGGCAATTAACCTTACCGATGTTGTCGTCGTTGACGATTTCCACAGTTCAATTTCATACAGGATATGGAATATGGCGAGGGATCCGAAAATTCGTATCTGGGATCCTCTAGAGATAAAATTAGGGGAACTTGTATCTTTTGTTTACTTTAGGCAAATAATTATTTATGGCAATTTAAAATTTTTTTTAACGCAGTATGGCAATTCTATCGCTACTGCTAGTGCTACGTTCGGAAACTAAGAATCCCAGGTGAACGAAAATAAAAATGGAAAACTGTTTTGCGGAATGACTTCCGCGGGTGCACGTACGTAGATACGGTTCAGGGCCGCGAAGTGAGGTCGTGGACTTGGATATTCGCAAAATCGTCAGCACGAAGGTCTTGCGTGCTATTTTCAAACGCTGTGGGTGGACGCACAAGTGGCGTTAAAGTGATGACCTGCATCGGTTGGTTGATTTGTCGCCAGAACGTTAATTCCCCGAGATATCGAGGTCGCATCTGGTGTTATCCCTTGAGATTTTCTTTTCCCTCGGGATACCGCGGATCCCCGGTGCTCGATTATTTTTGATATCGGGGTCACTGCAAGCGAATCACGAGACCTCGTGAATTCCGTGCCACCGAGAGGTTCTGACATTTTTGGTTCTCTCGGTGAATCTTCGGCTTGCGAAAAGAGGGCAATTTGATTGGTCGAGGTCAGTAGACCTTTAGGGATTGAACCCGTATTAACATTGGATGAAGGCAGGATCGTTCTATACTCAGATCACGGACAAAAATCACGCAGTGTCTAAGGTCGTATGCACAGGTGGCACACTGATCTGGATAAGATGACGCTCGGAAAATGATTTCATAGGTTACACTGGCCTCGAGCAACCTGAATGGGCACGATCATGGCTAACTATATATTTTACATGCTAGTGGTAATAGCCGATAGTCCACCAACTAGTCAAACTGACGATCCTGACACGATGTTATAATCGAAGATTGTTTTACTGGCGAATGGAATTGCGATTGATTAACCCAGATCGATGAGTACAGATATGGGTAACCTGTATACGCGAGGACAACAAGTATACTGTAGGACGTATAATATTTGAGAATTTTCATGAAATTTGAAATACAATGAATATTGAAAGGATTAATCAAAATTTTTCATTTGGTGTATAAGGTATTTTTGTATGCGGGCGAGTATGAATATTTGTAATGGGACGTCACGTCGAAGCTGAAGAGAAAGGTGAAAGGGTGCGTAGTATTCGCCAAGGTCGTTTCAAGGTTTCAAATACGTATACGAATCAAGGAGCTTCAAGCCGGTCATTTAACTCTGGGCGATTATCCAGTTCGTGGAAACGTATTGCGCCAAATCGTGGTGTGCGAAAATAAAAAAGAAAATAACAAAAAACTACAGAACCTGAGTCTGGGTACTTTGGCTATTTTTGATTTCTGCATGCCAGTGTCTCCGGGTGAAAAAAAATAGCGCCCCTGCCAGAATGACTATTTACGTGACGTTAATTTTATTTTTATTCTATTTTCTTTCCTTCTGGCTATGCATCGAGCGTGTTATCAGAATTAATGTATCCTGTACGCTTGCCTTGTAATTGTAAGTCAGGGCACCATCTATTTTTTGGGTCCCTGTTTAACGAAGACCAATGTTTGAGTGGTAATACCGGAAGTGTCATTGAGTTCATTAGTTTAGTTAAGTCGTCCATGTTGATTTTTATAGGGACAGTCTTATATATACTGGATAGACGTTTATTATTCGGTACAAACGACCCTCCTTTGCTCCAATCGCGCAATTAGGATTGTGAAAGAAAAAAATATTTGTCAATTTCGTGACATTTATTTACACCATTTTACATCTCGTAAAGTGCCAAACAAGTGATAAGGGATCAAAAGTGCGATAGCATCATATGACATTGTTTCTGCATCGTATTAGAGCGTAGATATAGTGAGATCATGCCTTCAAGATATTTTTATAATCGAGCAGTCATGAAATGAAAATATTTTTCTCTTTTAATATATTTTATGAATACATATTTCGTACGAATATGTCATTGGTGAAATAAAACCGCCAGGAAGATGAACATATATATATTGAGTAGGACTCATTTTTGCCAATAACTATCAATGCTGTGACCGAGTATCTTGGAAAGATAAGTAAAGTAAATTTATACGTATGAAAATTATTAACTTAACGGTAGAATATGGTATGCAACATGTGGTTGGAATTTTTGTACTGTACTCTTTCACTTTGAGAATATGTGCAAAGCTAGATGTTTCTGGAATCTCCATAAGAACTTATATTCATATACTATAATAAGTAAGTCATTAAAGAAACTATAGAAGTTGCTGTTCTATTCATATCAGTTTCATATTAACCTCTACTGGATACAGTCTTGTCAAAAAAGATTTTTTTCTATTCACTGTGTATATTTAGGCTTTTTGCACATGCGTAAATAGTGTTTCGGATGTTTATTTACTTTGTAGACTTGTATAAACTGTTAAAATTCATGGAAGAAGTACCTCTTGGGTGAGCTCTGCAGCACCGACAGGTTCTGTAGGCGTTTCTGAAGAGTCAGGTGTATCAGACGATGTCATATTCCTAGATGGGTCATTAGATGTAGGCATGCTAGGCCCAGCCACAGCGATGTTTCTCCCAGCATCTTCGATATTTAGCAAGTATGCATGAATATTATTCTGAGCAGAATTTAGCCGGTTGTATCGTCCTAGCGAGTTTAAGTCTTCGAATAAATCTCTCTCATAGTTAAGCAGCACCGAGTCCAGATTCTTTGGATGTACATATGTAGGACGATGCACAATGGTATGAGCATCAGTATGCCACCCAGATCCATTGTTAAGATCCAATGATCCTACTCCAATTGTTTGAATATCCAATCCTAGATAGGCATCTGGATCAACACGAAGTAGCGAGAGCAGCAATGCCAGCTGCAAAAGCTCTTCTCGATATAGTTTCTTGAGGCACAACATCTTGGCGCACTACCTTAGTCCAACTTTTATCACAGATATTTTCCTTCACTCTCAAATAATTTTTCTAGGTTATATGCAGTTGTCACAGTGGCTTCGCTTTGATGTTAAGTACAAAAAACAGGTCAAACATTGTAGAAGATAAGAGTATGCACTGTGCTGCAAAGTTCTTATACGACAGTCTCAAATGTCCATCTCCACTTTCAATCAAATGTTCATTGTTTTGAAAGACAAACCACTACACCAAGTACATCACAGATCACAAAAAAGTTTAAATCACTTCAAAAACCGGTCTGGGTGTTGACAACTACTCCATTTTGAGGTTATTAAGATTTCGTTACACCAATCGCTTCTACAAGATATTGTCACAAGCACACAAGATACGTAAAAAAGAGTATAATCCGCAGACTTGAGAGACAACCGTACACCAGGACTGTCAGCTGAGAAATAAAGACGTAGAGTTCTTCTTCGTCGGGTATAGGTCAGTTACACGGGTATAAAAATAACCTCAAAACACACGGGCCACGTCAAACTCCCGTGCACTTGGTGTAGGCTCGCGCAAGCGATAAAACGGGAATCCGCCAACCCACGTTATGATTATCCAGAATCACGTTGATTGCTTCACTGTCAGTGACACTGTAGCTGCACTCATAAAAATCTTTTAAAATTACACGAACTTGCTGAGGGATGACAGTTCACGCATACCCCGTCTAAATACATGTGCTCCAATCCTCGTATATCCTCGAGGCTCGTTATGGACGCAATTTATCATTCACATTAAATCATTTTTGCTTCAATATCATCGGCGAAAATTATTTCACGAAATTACAACTTATGCAATAATTGTATATTTTTCACGGAGAATCGGAACGTACACCTTGCTGGGAAAGATCGCTCGGAATATGTGACTCAGCATTCACTCTGGCAACGTTGTGTCTCAGGGCCGTAACAACTGCACTTTTCTCTTCGGACTTTTTGCCGCCAATCTACAATCTTCCCCACTGGATACTTATCGATGCATACACATATAAGCAAGTTCCTTAGCTCTACTATCGCGGGATTTCCTTGGTGGTACCAAGTATGTGACCAAGTTGGTACCGACTGATGGATGACATCGACTGGTCACACCAGACTGCTAGCGCTGAACGTTGTTTTTACTGATTTTTAAACGAGTCTCGAATGACAAGCTGTTTTACACTTCACAGTGAATATGCAAGACGTGCTATCAATATATATTTTGAGATAGGTGTGTAGAACGATAAGGCACTCTTTAGCAGTCATATAAATCGATTCTATAGAGAGACTTACATAATTGTTCTTAAGTGTCACGTTATTTGAATGCGTTCACATTATTGTAAAAATGTATCCGATTGCGCAAGATTGTGCAAGATTTTGATATGTAACCGAATGATTTTCCACTACTCTTAGTTTGAGAAATTTTCTACAATGTCTCTACTTATTATATTATCAGGCGATATAAAGATTTCTAAAATATGGAGAAATCGAATCATTTATGTTTTGAAATGTGGTTATCGGTTAACCTAAATAGTATCTATGCCGTAACATTGGAATTGAACGTAAATTTCTGTTAGTTCCGTTACCTTATTTAATTTCTCCAAAGAAGATTACATTAATGTAAAGTTTATAGAAAGTCTGTAAGTATTTTTAGCGAAATCTATGTTAAAGGTAAAAATCATTTAACGAAAAATCTAACTTGATTCGCACGACGGTAGAAAGTAATCGTCCGACTAAACACTCTTAAAAAAGTCTAGGATGAAATCTTTATATGCTCAACTAGAACCTTAATATGGTAACTACGTATGTATGTGTATCCAAAGGTCCGTGGGTTAAGGTTGTTGCAGCTATTCTATGTGCACACGTATGTACATACAGCGATGACGTCAAACCGGGGAAAGTTTTAAAATCATGTTCTCCTTTATTTTAAGTTCGACAAAGTTTATGTTAATCCAGTTTTTGTATCAACTTTATTTCAATTTATGAAATGTCGAAATATGAAGAAAAACTTACAAAACTGAGACAAGCTTAATGACGGATTCTATAGCTATCTTAAAGGTCCAAAAGTCAAAAAGATCATTAACACGCTATTCTCGATGAAAGGTCTCTTTTTAATCCTGAATTAGTCAGCTTTTCAGTGATTTACCTAAACATAATTAAGAATGATTTTAAGATGTCACGACAACCAATAGCTTTAACTATCACTAAAGATTGAAATCGTACAAATTCAAAGTACCTATATATAAAAAATAAAATTCTAAAATTCCTGTAAACAATAGAGCGAGATACAATAATGCTCGCAGTGCTGTCTGAATTTAGGAACGTACCCGTATTCTACTGTTTACGACTGGAGAACCATTACGTATTATCGATAAGGTAGAACTCGCTGTATTATCATAGATAATTCGGTCGGTAATAGAAAACAGCGAATTATCACGACCTAATTCTCAAGGTAAAGCGAATGCGCTGCGCCAAAATTTCCAAATTTCCCCACAGACAATCCAACTTTTTAGCCACAAACATTAGTGATTTATAGATGTATAAGTCAAACTGAACACCATAAATGATCAGCTCAATACGTAATCACTTCTACGTGAACTTTGCTCATGGCCATATACATCACGACAGCGTTGCCGCACTTAATCTGACATACGGAATGATGACACTAATTTTTACTCAACGAAATTTTCTCTTACCTTACAAATTGTTGGTACAGTTTTATCAACAGGTGGATCAGCTTCAGGTAAAAGTTCCTTCATCCGAGGAAGATCTTCTGTTTCCATCATTTTTCCACTACGTTGTAACCACACAGGATTTCACCAATTTTATCTCGTGATATTCTCACGCAGCCGAAGTAACTATCACTCAGCCAAAGGCCATCGAATTTATTGCGGACGATGTGCGTGATCAGTAAAAGTCAACGATGACGAATAGCACTAAGTTTGTTGTATATTCCTGGTACACAATATAACAAAACACAAGAAGCTTATTCGTAATTAACAGCCATTATTACCCCTTGATAGATTAATAATTTTGCGAAGGCTAATCTGTTGTGCGACATGGGTGCTCCCACCAGTTTATGATTATACACACGACGTCACCGCGTGATCTAAGTTTGAATGCAGCGCGCGTTTTTCGCTGCAAAATTTCTACGATATATGTATATCTATCCCTTTTCCGGTATATCACTATGCGCAGTGGTGATGCGCACTAATCTCTTCTTTACCGTCTTTTTATCCTTTTACAACACGTTCGTAACACCCTCTATCCCAAGTTGCCGCAACGTAAACTAAACTTTCGCGGATGTGAGAATTAACACGAGATGAAAACTGCGCGTCTTGTTTCTGTCGACGTTTGGATTATTAATCCCGGAGTGACGTCAGTCACTGTGGATAGTTATACTTAAAAGACCAAGTAGGAATGGTAGGGTCCGAGCGAACATTCTAATTTGCTGTAACGGCTTGGCTTCGGAGAATTTCACATTCCGATTGAGTAATTTTTTTAAATTCTTCTATTTCAGGTGAATAGGTATTTTACAGGCTGATACATAATTAATTATCGATATTTATTCTTTTATCTTCATCCCTTGAAACACTAGTGTATAGGTCGTTGGTTGAAGGATTAATTATATCGTTCCTTTTGGAAAGTCGATGCTCATTGTATGTTAACGATAAGGTGCTCAATGGAATTGCCTTCCTGCGTGACCTTTCACGCCCCCCCTGAATTATTAAACTGCTTCATTTTCTCACAAACAGTTTCGTCTATTCCGTGTATACTTGTCGTCTTCCAGTACGTTCCACGAAATAACTGCTGCAGGGCTGGAAAGTTTTCAGATCGAGTCGATTAGACGTAATAATGAAAAATAGAGAAAGCATATATTTTAAACATATAATATATTCATTTGTATACTTGTACATGTCTCGATTTTTTATACAACAAAATATCTATGACAACAGTACAGTATAGAGAACAATATACAATATATCATTATATCGGTTGTTATTTTATTAATATACGAAACACAAGCAGCTTCGCTTTCTTTCTTTTTTTAATTAGACGTTCAAAGGTATTGTTTTATGATTGCATAAAATACAGAATCCTTGGTTTACTCTGCTGTACAGTCTTTGTGTATGACTTTATTTTTTTGTCCTGCTCACGATGGGTTCCGTCGCAAAAGTACATTTTGCTTTTACAGTAGATACACAAGGTATCTTTTATTACCTGTGAATACGATGAATTATGAAATGGGAGATTTATAGTTAAATTAGTGGAGCTGACTGCATTTTTAAAATTTTTTGAAGAGGACACTTCGTTAGAACACAAGGGACATGTAAAGTGCTCTAATAAAAATGGCTCTTTCATTTTGAATTCGTATTTTGGGAGCGTTCCTTCAGACTTGGATGTTATTACGAACGAAAGAATTAATTATAATTATCTTTTCTTTTTGTTAATTTCTTACATCCGTTTCCTTCCTCTCCTCAATCGTTATAATAAATATAACGAAGAAAAGGAAAATGAGATTTCTTAGTTGCATCGATAGTTAATCAATCAGATAGAGAGATAGATTGCATTTGCGTTTGTATAAAGATATCTTCGGTTACAAACAATGCAAAGTAGGCCTCCGTCGACTCCTGTCATTTTTCGAGCCGATGATTTCATATTCGTAATAAGGAGCCACATGACCAGAAGCATTAAAAAAAATCGATTTCACTCTTATTCCAAGTATTCGTTAGAAATGAAAGAGGGAAAGAGTGAGAGACACAAAATATGGGGAGAGTTGAAAATCGGAGAGAAAATTCTTAGTGAAAAAATATCCTATTTACATGTAATAGGTTATCTAGTTGTGCGTCGTCGATTCGTTCATTCGCCGTAGATTAGGTGTGTATAAAAATCTAAGTGACGAAACGATAAGAAATTTTTCCTTCTACTCCGCTTTTTTTTCGTTTTACTTTGAATTAGCTTACAGCTGTTTTACTTACAGTGTAACAGTGCCAGGAGTTCCGCGTCGCGCGCAATTACGTCGAGTATGCGAAACCCAGGTCGAGAAATTCGTGAATGTATTAAATATTTTTTATGAAATTTGAAAATTCATGTCGCCTGATAAAAATCATTGTCGAGCATTTTTACTTTATTCTTGCAGACTTTTTTTTGTTCTTTGGGCTTTCACTGCGTGATAAAGAAATATCAAAAACTAGTAAGGATACGAGAACCTTCTTATAGAAACTGTTGGTGGGTTTAATGGCGACAGGAAATCCTGGATAAGTTCTTGGAGGGAATTTTTTGTTAATCGAAACTGCCTTATTTTTCATGTTTCGCAATCCTGATTGCAAATATTTTTTTTAACTTTGCAAAAGCGTTCCTCGTCGAGCTGCGAAATATTTCCGTGCATGGAATCATACTTGGGATGAGTCCATCAGGAAGTCATGTCATGGATCGTCGAATAATTATAAAAATTGGATAATCTCTCGAAACGTATTATCAGGCAGGAATTTAACTATTTTTTAAGTGATTATTTTTGTCGTTTTCCTTTTCTTTTTCTTCGCTCTCACCTTAGGCGCTTTAAAACACACTTCGAGTACGACATTCGTGCGTACGATCGCAATAATTGAATTATCTATACGAACACCTTACTCATATGCTATACACACCGTATAAAGCGTCATGATACTATAAATTTACAGTTCCCCATAGTAAAATATCCAATTATCTATTTTGCTAGTTCACACGGAAAACCATCGTAAAACCATTCACAACGCGGCGCTTCGACATCCGCGTCGGTAACGGCATTCAGCAACATGAACACATGGCACACAACACTTAAACAGTTTTTAATCTCCACTCTTCAGCACAATAATTTGATTATTTTTTGTTCGTCTTTAGACTAGTCACCTAATCATTTCGACAGGATTCGGCTCACGAATGGCAAAAATAAGTGCCTTATCCACGATTGGACGATGTTGGGCAACAGCGAAAGGCGAGGCAGAACAACGTCCAATTCGTGATCGTGTTTTACTGGTCTCTATTTTTGCTTGATATGCTACTTAATGAATCGCACCAAATGAGCGCTCCATTGATCTAGTTTACACTCAGCAGTTGACAGGTGTAGTAAAGAACTATATTCATATTAAATAGCTGTTTAAATGGCGTTTTAAACTAATTGATATTAATATAGTGCTTTAAAGAGTGTAGCGTAAGATGTCCAGTGTAAATTAGGTCATTGGACGATTTTACATAATCAGAATCATATTATTATACGCAAATGTATGTCATAACTCAAGGCAGCCTTTTCCATACTCGGTCAGCCGCTCTATAATTATTTCTGAAAACATTCCATACATTTTATCTCAGGATCTATAGGAACCTGTCAATAGATATTTTCTTATTTGCCGTCACAATTTACTTTGTTTTACACGAATGTATCTTTACCTCTGTGACGATATCTCGCAGTTTGGAAGACGCTGCCTTACTTTCTATACAATATTCCATAATCTATCGTGGTTAATATTAAATTCAACGTGCTGTGTCTAGAGGTCGTGAACTCGTAACCTGCTACTTTTTTCGAGGATATTCTTAAAAGCTCTTACACTTTTTTCACTCGTTTTAGCATTTGGTCACGCAATCTTCGTACGAGGGACGATGGTTATTCATAGAAACAAATATGTACACTATTTCACGGTTCTCAGACACAGTTCGTTGGACCATCCAATAACTATCCTTTCCACGTGGCGGAAGGTTTGAAGGAAAAACAAATAAAAAAGAAATATGGCGTCAACCAATCACAGGAACGGCGGAGCACGAATACTCGTCTTACGGGATAATATGTTTTGCTATTCTTCATTGTCTCATTATTTCTTCCTTTCTCTATATCAAGACCGTTAAAGTGATTGGCACTTGACTGAGGCTGTCGAATGATCTTCGTAAGTTCTCGTTGCTAACGACGTTCAGCAACAAAGTAAAACAACGTTCTCATTAAATCCGTGCTGAAGCTAAACCCTACGTTACAATTCTTCCTTTACGAAGACCCTGTGTACACCTTTGGCTCGGCCATTTTTCTTTCCTTCATACGTTCACCTCAAATCAAGGATCGATATATAATTTAACTTGCGTGTTCGTTCAAGTAGTTTATCAACCACTGGTTGATCGTCTCCACGTTCTCGTTTACCCAGTGAATATTGAGCTTGATAGTTTCTAGACTCTGTTCGAGTGCTCGTTGGCTACCGCCGACGTCGACATTTTTAAAGTATTCCGACACCTGGAAAGTGGTTAGAAATTTATTATACAATAGTTCACGTGAAGCGAAAGAGTTAATATTTATAGATTGAGATTTGTTACCTCCTGGTAATCGTATTCCGTGGAGAAGTCTGAGGTCACTATCGATATTAGTCCACTTAATGTGAACGTTCCGTTTCCAAACATGGCTTGCATTTTAGACCAGTAGGCTTTGAGATGCCTCCAGGCCAGAAGCTTCCCTTCTTGATTTCTGGAAACCACAGCGAAGACACCTTCCACGTCTTGTGGACGTACTTTGTCCCTGTCTAAGGACGCTAGTAAGTATCTCTGAAGCAACCAGGGGTCAGTGGCTTGCCCGAGAGCATTTAGGAGGATCCTCCTTTCACTTGGAATTTGTGACTTTTGATATGCTTCCCAACAATAGTTCCATTCTTTTTCTCCGCCATATTTGATTCCTAGATATGCAAACGTACACAAGTTAATTCTATCTTATCATATTCGCTCTTAATACGATTCTTTTTTATTGAAACAACACAGTTGTTATTCTAACCTGCTGAATATACGACTTCTTTCAAATTTGAAGAAATACTTTTTCCCTTCAGCATCCAATCATTAAATAAATCATGTGCTGATTTGACGACGTCTTCCAAGTTTACCCAAACTCCACAATGTAATATGTTACTTCGTAATAATCTATATTAAAAAAAAAAAGATAATTTTTATCATTTCCACAGAGTTCTATAAATATCTTCAGCTTATAGTATAGCATTGCAATATTTACTTCCTCAAGTGTGGACCATCATCTTTCCAGTTGACGTATCTGATAACTGGTCCAATTAATCTCTTTATGAACTCAAGATATCTCTTATACCCTGAACTCTCGCTCAGCTTGCTCGCCCAAGAGCTGAAGTGTTCAAGGGCAGTAGACCATGGCACAAAATCTCGTTCGTTTAAAAGATACACGGAAAGTTCTAAAGGAATCGTAGCATTCAGTATTCCAGCTTTGCAGAGCGTAAAAGCATCGTCAATAAGATTGGCACGGTCGGCTGGACTGAATTTCGTATGATTATTAATTAACGTAGATATAATTGAAGTCCACATCTCTTCAGAATATGCGACACGATAAAAACCAGTTTGGTTAATGTTTCCCTTGATGAACTCGACATCAGCCGGAATCTCGAAGGTCACTAAAAAACAAGTATAATTAATATCATAAGACATTTTCTAGCGTACATTTTAAATCTCACCATCAGTCATATTCATCCATACGTTGTGCACATTTTGTGGCTCTTTGTCCGTATAGTAGCTGAGTGGGACGTACCATTTATAATTAAATGGCGACTTTGGCAGTAAAAGTTCAGTTTCATTATCAACTGGTGACAAAAGTAACCTTTTTTGTGTGGCCGTTATGATATTACCTTCTCTGCTGATAGTAATAAGTGGAAAACCCATTTGTTGAGTCCAGGTATCCATTATAGCCTACAAAGTAAAGTACAACATACAACTAATATACCGACAATCTTTAAATTCTATGTAACTACTATAAACATACCTTAACGTCAAACGTATGATTAGCATGCTTGGTAAAAACCGCCCAGAGATCATTAGTATCCGCATTTTCATAAGAATGCGAATTTAAATAATCATTAAGTCCTCTCTTCATGACGTCTTCGCATAAGAAACTTTCCAGCATATAGAGAATCGACGCTCCTTTATTATAGCTTATCGTATCAAAGATGGCTTCTATTTCAGAAGGATCTTTTACTGGAACGCTTATAGGATGACTACTAACCAAGGCGTCTAAGCGAAGCGCCGGTTGTGTTTTTTCTAATATAAATTGATCCATCATACCCCACTGGGGTGACACATGATTAACACCCTTGTGTTCAAGGAAGCTTGCAGCACCTTCGTTTAGCCATAAATCATTCCACCATTTCATGGTCACCAAATTTCCAAACCATTGATGAGCCAACTCGTGAGCAATCACTATAGCAATCCATTGATGTGCTATGGTCGACGTCTCTACCGGATCATACAGTATTGATGTTTCTCTATACGTGATTAGGCCCCAATTTTCCATGGCTCCAGCAGCAAAGTCAGGAATGGCTATCAGGTCTGGAATCGATAATTATTGAATTTTTATATGCTGATAATATAAACGCGTTATAGTAAGAGTCACAATACTTCTGTTAATTTTATTCTTAATTATATCTACCTTGCTTTGGTAGTGGATAATGTACGCCAAAAAATAATTCAAAGTAATCCATAATCCTTGCGGCTATCGAGACGGCGTATTGCGCTTGCGGAAGCATCGATTTCGCTGCGTAAACGCTTACGGATACGTTCCGCCGTGTCATCTCGGATACTCTCTCGTAATCGCAGACGACGAAGGCCACCAGGTACGTCGACATCTCGACGGATTCTTGGAAGTCATCACGGAGCTGAGAATTTTCATTGTTCTATGTCAGGCTTGTATAGATGCGGTTCTGGTCGATTTACAAGCGATGATATTTATAATGAATGCTTGCAAATTTGTGATTTTGTAAATGAATTGGATGTCAGGTGCTGATAAGCAAAAGCTTTTAGTGATGATTTATTTTTATTGTGAATTTTCTTTTCGGGTGTCATTTTGTATACTTTTAATTTTTATGCATTTATCGGAATATTCAATTGTATGTTTCACTTACGAGTCCAGTTCCCATATAGAAACCAGCATCCTCTGTATTGACTACAGGCATATTACACAATGCTATGTGAAATCTGTCTCTGAAAATGGACATTTTGAACTTCGCTTTAAATTGTGGTTCATCGAAGCATGGAAACGCGGAACGAGCGTATGTGGGTTCAAAATGCGTCGTGGCTAAGTATCTGCAAATTAAAATAATACATGTTATGTGCACTGTTTTACTAGTTTTGGAATAAAAAATATTTTTGGAAAATTGTGGTCATTTTACCTTTTTTCTCCGTCGGCTGTTATGTAGCTACTCAAATAAAAGCCCTCCAGTTCGCTGGACAATTTGGAAACGAATCTCAGGTGAACCGTATAATTTCCACGTTTTCGAAATTTGCTTTCCTCTAATTCTAAGTAAAGTTGCTGATGCTTCGGGTATTCCAGTAACTTAGCAACTTTCAATCTATGCCCCTTGCGATCTTGAACCATCTGGAACAGAGGAACAGAAACTTGGCGATGCACGATATTTGAAATTTATTTGGCGTAAAGAAAATAACACACCTTTTCACTTATTGTCAAGTTTTTACTATGGAAGACGATAAAATTGGTCTCTTTGTCGACATAAAACTCAATCGTGACTTGTCCTGTAAGAAAGGAAAACCAATTTTACGTATAAAATATATTTTGATATAGGAATGGATTTTTTTACAAAAAAATGTACAATCTTCTTAACTTCACCTTTGACTTCCAAAGTCGTTAAATTTGGATGGATCGTAATGTTGTACCTAGTAGGATGGGCAAATGTGGGCAGTCTAACATTATTCCATGGGAAAACCTAAAAAAAAAATTATAAGACCACATAAATTTATCAAGTAAAAGGAGTAAGTGCCTCGTCAGACTAAGCCATGCTTTTTCCTAGACGGATAACTCGCCGTGTTAGAGTGAATTTATGGATGCCAGTTTTCAGGCGCAGTCTTTCTATACATATATATTTTTTATCAGTCGCGCCAATTTTTGGCACACGTGAAAATCTGTGCTATCGAATAACTCAAGGCTCGAGCCCTATTCACTCGGAATCTTTGTCAGCGAAAATTTACGTTGGTAGCCACATAATAAAGATAATAAAAAATGATATAACGGCAGTTATTCCATTATCCATTAGGATTTAAGAATTTTTTCTTATAGTTACCTAATCTTCATCCTACAAAACAAATACACTTTCATTGTCTTCAATATTTTGAAAATTGTACAAAAAAATACTCCAATATCATAGTTCACAAATAATTAGAAATACCATCAAGAAAACAGTGAAACAAATAAAAATCGTCTATTCCCTTTAAACCTGCGCAAGTAGAATCTATTTCTACAGTTTTCTATGCTGTACGGAGCGGTGACGTTAATTGAATATTAAATGTCGCAATTCAACATAGCACACAATACTCTATATATACTACAAGTAACCAGTAGATTACATAAGATCGATTTTGTCCCTAATAAAAAAGACAAGTTCTTAATAATCAAACAGAGTTTGCATGAATGGCTTGTCAGGTTCTTAGAAACGTACAATCATCCCTAATGCCTCCTGTGAGGATTCCACACGCGATTAGAATATTATCCAATTAGTCTTACCTCACCATTAGTAGCGAGAGGCTTACTGCTCTCCTTATCTTCCTCGGCTTCGAGATTAGCTGGTTTCTCTCCAGCACATGGGCAGTCTGTCGACACGCGTAGAATAGAATTTGAAAAACTGATAAGAATAAAGACTGTGCCACAGCTATTTATAAAAATAGGCAATATCTCACCATTCTGTGGTCCCGCAAAGGCAATGATAAGTGATATGGCGAAAAGAACGGCGAAAACAATGGTGGCAATGCATAGTGCCCTTTTTTGTGAACACACGGCAACACCGTTGTGTTCATAGATGCTACGCTTGTGTAGACCCGTGTTACTGTCTCCTATAAATATATTTAATTATAGAGCAAGGATAGCACGAGAAAATTGCGATAAAGACAAAAAATAGCAAAAAATAATGAATATGAGAAAAACATAATTTACGTCTTATTATGGTCTCATTTTTAAGCGTCAAGGTCTGCGATGTCTGCTGTCCAATTTAATTTGCCGCTCAATGATAATATACCCAGGGTCCTATAGATACACGTAGCTAGGCTTTACATTGGATCTTAATTAAATACTTAGGCAAAATTTAATGTTGAATTAACCGTATTAAACGAATGTATACCTAAATAATTATTGGTTTCTATATATTTATCTAGAGTAGAGTAAATGGAATAAACAAACACTGGGTATACATATGACATAAGAATATATATGTCAACATAATAGATACCATGTATATAGTACGGCCTAGATTTATTTACGATAAAAATAATATCAGCGTGAGAACGACCAGGTAGAGCTAGTTACTTTAAACGTTAAAGGTGCGCTCGAACATCACGTACCACGTACGTAGAAAAAGGCTTTAATTTGGAAGATTAGAAGGTTCGCTTATTGATCGTACACACGTGCTTTAACGTACTCGTGACGAGTATTCGAAGCAGCTTAACTGTGCCAGCCGGTCAAATACGTAACGAATATAGGAAGAGGTACCTAAAGTTCTTACCTAGAATTCTACATTCGTTTTTCATGTCCATTTTTGTCTCCTAGATCCATGTCCTACATCTACCTGTGCATCTAGCACATGCTTATTTACTAGAGCATCGATCTAAGTATATCGATGCTCTGGAAAGGCCTGTTTTATCTTCTCTACTTTTATACCACTATTTCCCACCCGCAGGCATCACATAATATATATATTTTTTCTCTACAACTTCCTATCAGGTACAACTGTCCATCTCACCTGTAAGAAAGGCAACATCGTCGACATCCTGTTCGCTCATCGCGAACTGATTGGGTGGCGGCCTTCTGTATACAAAACCTTTTACCTCGCCTTCGTTCGAGGCATACGAGATTTTAATAAGGGGTTCTCTCTGCTCCGCCAGAATTTGCAATTAGGTCACAGAAGTGCACTAGGAGGGCAGTGATGATTGGTGCGCGGCTCTCGGCCGGGCCAAAGTCAAAGTCATACGTGTACGCACCCTACGCACTCAAGTGTCACTCAGGTACACAGAGGTTAAAAGCACTGAGGCTCGTGTGAAAATTATTAGAAATCGTCTATGCTCTTGCACTAGGAGGTATAGGGAAGACTTGGAAATGAATACTTTAACTGTCACTATTCGTTCCAGCCACGAGGAATAGTCGACACGATTGGTTACCGCTTTCTACGGTGTTTTTAGGCCGACGGGACAATCCGGATTACGACGAGGACTAGCGCGATAATCGGAACACGTAACGACACGGCCAGACTTATGCAGTTCCTGAAGAGACTGCCTTTGTCGGTTGTTATGTAGAGAGCACTCTGCTTTGACATTTCATTGGCATTAAAGTGGATATAGCGACTGCGGTGGTAGGCAGAAATGGCGGCGCTTTCCAAACTCCGGTTGGGGCTGCTGACGGAGTCGGATTTGCAGTCCCGTGCTCGAGGGATGTTTCAGGGCCCACTGGCACCATCTCGTGGTAACTGGAGGCATCTATGGTTTCGGCCAGTAGCGTTATCGATTTTCCTAGGTGTACTTTGTCGGTAAGGGGGAATTACTACAGATCGACTTTAAGTCTGTTTCTGTAATGCTTTTTAAAATTTGGGCATTTTTGCTCACGTTACAGGATGATTCTTTCCGTTAAGAATATCTTATCGGGTACTTGATATCGCTCTGAATATTAAAGAGGTCACACCCTTTTCTAACCCTTATTGGCTCCTAGAGTCGAGGACTGCTGGAGAGTAGGTACGTGCTTAAGTTTCAACACACGCCATGAAAGAGCTTCCTGACCTTGAGGGATGCCATTTGGATTCAACCCCACAATCTCTGTTCATCATCTCCATACATGCGCCCTTTGCGGAAGAAATTGTGCTCCGGGATCTCGCGTCACCCTTTAAGGGAAGTCGGCGCGCGAAACATGAATCACGAATCGATCGGCGTTCATCAGGGGTGTTCTATTCGCTACTCTCGCTATTTGAGTCATCCTCAATCCATCATTATTCGTACTGTCTACCCTTGGCGTTACATTCGCTGTACTTTGATCACTCGCTTGGATTCTTATTTTATCATTCGTTAAGACTTGTTCGAGCTGAAGTGCCGTCTTTGTACTTAAAATTATGGAAAATTTTTATAGCCACCAACTTCACTCTAATGTTTAATTCTTTGAATAAGAGACGCACGCGAAAGACTTTGCGCTCGGTCTCAAGCTCAATAACCTGAACGAACAAAAACGCGGGTCGACTGACGACAATAGCATTTCAGAATGGCTTAACACTTCCGTTTCTCAAAAAGACGACGACCCCTGTCCCTTTAGATAGTCAATGGCGTCTTGGATATTATATCACAATGTAAATATCTAGGAATACTTTCAGAAACTCGACGTCCATTATATGCCACGATATACGAGATATTATTTGAAAATCAGAGGTGTTACAGGAAAATCCTCTATGAAATTTTGTACGTTCTCCATATGAACTTGGGAGCCATAATATTTCGTAATTTAAATTATTCAAATAAATTTCCTTTTTTTTTCAATTTATATTGCGTCATGGTTGCCATGGAGTAAGCTCTAATACATGCTCTGCTTTTACGTCTTGCAGCCACGTGAAATACGCGTTATACATAAATAAACAATCATTAACTATGGACGAACTAAGGAGGCCTTAAAATTTCAGATCTCGCCTTTACCTATCTCATACAAAACCAACTGACACGGGTATAATGGCGGAAGTCAATAAATTCACCTTCGATATCTCCTCTATACAAATACTTTGCCAATTTTGTCTATGCCAATATTAAAGCGAAGAACAATAGAAGAAAAATCAGCATAGTTCAATTGAATTTAAATAAATTTCAGGTGAATCTTCCTGTTTCTTTTTTTTTCGTCTGTACGTTTAGGTCAACCAGAACCGGAAGTAGATTCTAATTCGCTTCAATAGTTATGGAATCGGGTCGCTCAAAGGCGATTGAACTTTTGAACTTGTGACCTCACTGTTTCAGCAAGCGATTCACTCTCAGATGGCTGGTTGACCTTTGCGGGTTAGTTTCCCTACCCAACAATGAATTATTCGAATATTTCGTTTTCAGCCACGAGTTACGCGCACATTTATTCTTGCCGACCCAGGTCAATAAATTTTATTAGAAATCATTGCCCGTTGCTAAGGTGCAAAAGTCGATAGTTGAAAGATTCAACAATAAAATTTATGCGCCTGTCAGACCATCATCCCCGCAAATACTTTTCCCGTTTAAGAACGGAAAACATATTTCAGATATTTCCAAAAGAAGTCACGAGAGCAACTATTTTGATTTTCACATAAAAATCGGCTCCCTCATCACATATGTCACACGTATATTAAAAACACCCTATGTACTACCATGTCTTAGAACAACTATTTCAGGAAATAAAGTTACCTGAATTTCCAGCTATTTCCGTATTGGCATTTCCGTTCAATCCAGGACTTCGTGAACTGGAAGTTTTACCCAGCGGCTCCATCCGGATTATCTCGCTGCTGCTCTCCCTCGTAGACGTAGGCTGCGGCATTTTACTTTGGTATCAACGCTCGTTGTGCTTCACACGAAAATAAAGAAACTGAATAACAATAATACAACGAGACACGGGCGTTTCTTTAAATTTCAAATTCACCCGCGAAGCGCGCAACGTGATTCCCATTGACAGCCGCACTAGTCGTCCAAGTCGTGACGCGTTTTAAAATTTATTTCTTGCAGAAAGAATATGTCACCCGGTATGTTCCTCTTGTTCAAAGGATTCAACGTCGCGTAAGTCTCTCTCCCATTTCGAATATCGTCGCTACCCTATGCTCTTATTTGATTTGCTCTCGCTCATTTATGTGCAACCGTACCACATACTCATGACATATATATTTGTATATATATATATACCTGTATATTCTTAAAATATATATTTATATATAGACAAGATATATATATACACATATACAAATGATGAGAGAAGTGCATCGATCGAAATGTGATATCTTGCTGCAAACTTCTTTAGCCAGAATGTATTCGATTACGACAAGAAGCTTTACAGAGTCTCGTGTCTTAATAAAATCCCTTCTTATTCCTCTTGGTATTCGTAGATTTAAAACTAGTTTGGCCAGCGGATTATCCACCTAACCCTGTTTCCTTCATATCGACGAAAACTTGCTAGATTAGTACTTTCAAAAGCACGCGGCAAATTTGGTCCCAATTTTTTATATCAGTAAAAATGGCTATAGCCATCGCGCGGTAAAGTCTTTTGGTAAAAATGTACGACGCGTAGAGAAAGCTTGGAGTATAAAAAAGATGGCGACGCCCGAGTCGAGTAGTGTTTTTTTTTTCTTCAGTTCGCCGCACGTATGTAGGTTGCGAGTGCGATGTTACGTTAATTATATTACCATAGGGTTACCACTCGTGGTGGAATATCGCGATAATTAATTGCGTCTATGACCGACGTCATCATTTTAGTGATATGTGATGTTTCCTCTTCTCCGGTTATGTTTATATATATATTTTTTTTAAAGATGACGAAGTCTTATTCAATTAGTCAGTCTATACACGTGGACTGTCGTGGAAACGTGGCGAGTGTCGCACCCATTTTACTTGACGCATTACCGATGGATGGATTTATTTTATGATTTATTCAACTTTTTGTATTCGATCAGGAATTTAAGCTTGGATTACTAACATTTGAACTACGCCGTGAGTCTATTTGCCATTGATGCGGATCATTGCGTCGTTTTCGGTCACCCGTTATACCTGGAATCAACGAAAGGGTATATTAAGTCATATAGAAATTAATTTAATGTCGTAATTAAAGGAGAGCTCTTGTTGGATAATTGAATGACTTGAATATGTATAACGTGAAGTGGTTCAACGAAAAATATTCAGGTATATAGAGCCTCTGGTTTTTCTTCACGTCAATTTTCTCGATTAAAAATGGCAGGAAAAATATGAAGTCTAAGGCATACTGTAACAATAGAATACTTCGAATGAGATACCGATATACATTTTTTTTTAAGGAATTTTATATCTTGATTGCTTCATTACGTGATCTTGATAAAAAAATATATAATACAATATAAAATATAAATAAAAACGAACAGCATGCTTAAGGTATTACTACGGACCAAAAAAAACAAAAGTTTTAATGTAAGATTTGAACAATCCAGCGTCAACTTTTGAACTGGTACAGTTCACTCACACACGCCCATCCCTGCATCGATAGGCGCACACTAATGTACATTGGATGTAGTAGTGTATATACGTATATACACCGAATACAGTCTCAAACGCAATGTTGCCGTAACGCTCTTTTGTCTAGCCGTCGTACGAGATATTTCGTAATAAATATCGACTTCTTTCATATCTATCAATAAATCCTATGAGTAAAAAGTTCTGACTAAAAATCTAAAAAATTCCTAATTTTTTCCTTTGCCACATATTAGTTTTTCATCGGAATTACACGGACGAGTCAAATGCAATAAAAAAAACCATGCGCGTTTTATTGGCCAGGTATAGGGAATACGTGTTACGAGTCCTGACTTTAACTCGGAAATACTCGGAAACTGATGAGTGAATCGTGTTAAAAATTTGTAGAGAGATGTACTGCTATACAAATTAGACGTAAAACAAATTTCAGCTCGATTACACGGTTTTGAGTTTACCGTAGTAATACCTTAAGAGTAAACGAGAAAAAAAAGTGTTAAATTATACTGAAAAACGAGGTAAAATAAAAGTGTGCTATTTTCTGAATTTTTAAAACGAGTCTGGCGAAGCAACGCGGAGACTAATTAAATCAGCAGAATGAAGTAAAAACGAAGTGAAAATGGTCAGCTCATTAGGAGCGAATGTCTCAATGCAAGCCAAACCTCATTCGTTACCGAAAACTTTATTACGGAAACTCGATGGAAATAACGTTTCCATCTAAAAGAAAGAAACGAGGTTATACTTTCCTATGTATGCAAACCTGTACGAAAAATTTGCTCTCTCTAATCACTATAGCTCAAATCAGACATTATACATGTAATATCGATTTTCATAAATTGTTTCAGACTAGAAAACTTTTTAGATCCCATTAACGTCAGACCTCGAGCTAATTGCGCGTAAAAGCATGACTGAAGGTTAAAGGTCGTTGCCCACCCACGTAAAAGCCTTTGGATATCAAGTGTATGAGAAACGCTTTTAAAAAATCATTTCCCCTCTTCCAAAATAAAAAAATGCCAATTTTTAATACTTAGTACAACAGAAATTTTTTTTAGCCAAGATCAGTTCAGAGCATTAACAATAATATCACAAGAAAAGTCTAAGCCAGAAAATAAATAAAAATATACAAAAGTGTCTTTGCATCTGTTCTCGGTCCATGTGCATGGGGATGGTAGGCTTTATTCGCCAGAGAAATCATCCCCTTTAATTTAGAGTGCACCCCCTCTGTCTCGGTAATATTATTCCCAGGGGTCTCAAAGGCAGGGACAGGGGGTTGTGGATACGAATCGATCGTCGAAAACGTATAGGGATGCTGGTCCAACTATTTTCGATCTAATAGTACCAGAGTTCACCCTATATATAATTAGCTAATCGCGTATTGGCAGTAAAGAACCTAACCCAGCTTAGGTCACACGTGCCTGTGGAAGCCAATAGAAAAAGACAAAGCCCTATGGCTGTTTGTAAAGGATACACTATCGCGAGTATAGTGCCATCGACTAAAACTAAAGGAAGAAGAAAAATACGAAACTCCGGCGTATCGCGTGTGCTGCGTTCTACGCATATTCTTCCCTATTTATATCGAGAGTAAATTTATAATTGGGATTTATCGTGTCTCGCGGGATGAGAGACTGTGCCATGGACCCTGCTACCCAGACGCATATATCATTCGCTGACACCCACGAGAAGATACGCATCAGGCATCACCAATAATATCGCCAATGGCCGATTGCCCAAGATTAACCATAGTTCCAGATATTATTTATCGGTCGTTCTACTGTGAATCGAGGGAAAATTACGACGGAGACGACGTCGCCGAAAATCTTTCACGTGGTTATCTCATCGGTAACAGATAATTTTAATTATCTTCTATCTACTATCTTCATCTTTACTCCCACCTAATATACTTAGAAATACACTATTACTTGGATATTAGAGGAAAGTGACCAAATATGGAATAGTATCCATAATATGGAATACCACTGTTTCTCTTAAACAATCAATTCAAGACGAAATACGCAACCATCTTCTATCTCACTTACTCACTTTAGTGTTGCACTCATTTTATCTCGGCAGTCCAACGATCGCCGTAGAGACAGCAAAAGTATTTTGTTTTGTCGGTACCAACAAACTTTTTAAGGTATGTAGAAAATAAGTGTTTTTCGTTAGTTAATTTTTAAGAATACCGTTATTATACATTTAACATATTGTATCGATGTTTGTTTTGATAATTTTGATACGATTCATTGCGTAGCTATTGTTATTTGTGAAACACGACGACAAGTTTGAGCCTGCCTAAAATTCCAAATATGGATAGTCCATAGGTGTCTAATTATGGAATATGCAATTATAGAATACACTGAGCCTGATGCCACAATAGGACAACAAGCTCCCGACAGCAGACGCTGAATGTATGTTCTGTCAGGGACTGTTTTCTGAAAATATTCAAGGAGAAACATGGATCAACTGTTTAACGTGTCGGCTCTGGGCACATAATGACTGCGCTGGTCCAGAGATTGAGACTTGGGTTTGTGATTTCTGCAAGTAGAATAAGTTAATTTTAACCGAATAAGTTACTTTTATTTTTGACCAAAGTCTCAAGATCTCTTATAAAAAGACGTTACTGTTTTTTTCTATTTTTAAGAAACTTTGTGTCTTATTTGCATATTCCATATTTGGGTATCTATTCCATAAATAGCTACTATTCTGTTACTTACATTTTTTAATTAAAAAAAATATATTGTTTAATATTAAAACACAAGACTGTGACTATGATAAGCCAAAATGTATGACTGACTGTGTTTATAATTAAAAGTCTTTAATTCATGATAATGTTTTTTTATGCCACAAAAAGAAAATGGTATTCCATATTTGGTCACTTTCCTCTAAATGTAATTGTAATACTACGTAGTGCTACGTAATAATACGTAGCAGGTATCTGGAAAGTACATACAAATTGACAGTTATACAGGGTGATTTTTTTTAATCGCCTCAGGCTGATATCTCGTAAATTAAGCAACATACGAAAAATACATCTTATATGAAACTTTCTTGATTTTGAGGGGGAAAGAAGATGGTGTACTCAGATTTATCGTAGGTGGAGCCGCCAAGGTTAGGTGAAGGTCAACTTTGATTTTTTAAATGGAACGGTGCACTTTTTTTCACAAAACCTGAAAGAGCATCGAATTTTACATAAAAAACCTTAGAGGTACTTATGGCCTACAACCAAATGGTAATGAGATGAGAGCTGGGCAAGTTAGATAAAAAGAAGCATCGGCCGGGTGCCGGCATTGGAGCAGCACGCATGTTTCAACGTACTTGAACGCAATTATCAATTTGTAGTACCTGATTGAAAGGATCAAAACTGTGCAAACTATTCTTTTACTTTGAGTTGCCAAAGTCAGGTCAAGATTATCAAATTTTTGTAACGAATAGTAGATTAATTTTTATTGTGAACATTTTGCATAATTTTCATGATTATTACCTTTTATTATTACAATTCAAAGGTGCCCCCGTTTGCATCGATGCATAATTGTAATCGTCGCTGAAATGCATTTATCGTTTTCTGAAGTACTTCCCTGGGAATTGCCTCGCAAGCTTGGATAATACGTTCCTTTAAATTATCCCGTGTTGTCACTTAATCTAAAAATTAATCTACTATTCGTTACAAAAATTTGATAATCTTGACCTGACTTTGGCAACTCAAAGTAAAAGAATAGTTTGCACAGTTTTGATCCTTTCAATCAGGTACTACAAATTGATAATTGCGTTCAAGTACGTTGAAACATGCGTGCTGCTCCAATGCCGGCACCCGGCCGATGCTTCTTTTTATCTAACTTGCCCAGCTCTCATCTCATTACCATTTGGTTGTAGGCCATAAGTACCTCTAAGGTTTTTTATGTAGAATTGGATGCTCTTTCAGGTTTTGTGAAAAAAAGTGCACCGTTCCATTTAAAAAATCAAAGTTGACCTTCACCTAACCTTGGCGGCTCCACCTATGATAAATCTGAGTACACCATCTTCTTTCCCCCTCAAAATCAAGAAAGTTTCATATATGATGTATTTTTCGTATGTTGCTTAATTTACGAGATATCAGCCTGAGGCAATTAAAAAAAATCACCCTGTATATGGGCAATGTTAAAATTCCAAAAAATATTCCAAGACGTATTTGTTATAACATACCTGATGCATATGATTATATTCCTTAGTAAGAGATTGTAACATTTCCTATATGTTCCAATACACTTTGTCTATTCCAGGTACACTCTGCTTATAACTAGATTCACGCGTACATATGCTTTTCCCTAATGCTGAATTATACATTTTTTCCCTGACTTGCCTTTCCGTTTCTTCCGATGAATTAAACATCCTTGCTTAAGGATACCGACGATATGATTTGTACAGATGAGATGGAATAAGCTCGAGTTTCTTTGATCCGGTAAAACTGTCTAGTAATATTACAGTGGATATGTTATCTATGTAGTTAGACAAATGTAAAGACTGTTTGATAATGTATAAGATCAATTGTAAATAAATTATCCCATTTTCCTGATTTAGATATATTATATTTTTTTTTATGTAGAATTACCTATTTTTAGAGCCACGTTGAATTTTCTTGCAAACTAGGTAATAAATGGCAATTGCAGAAATTTATTTCAATTTTGCTTTTTATGTGCACGAAGCTGAATGCTTTTCATGACCTCGTCATTGTCTGTAACGTAATTACACACGCGGTCGCTGGAGACTGCATTTAACAGAATCTCTCATGCAATCCTCATGTGATTTTGCGCTCTTGCTACGCCAATAATTATCGACGATTTTCGCGACGTGGAAACGATCGCACGCTCGTCTGTAATTGCGAACTGGAGGCTTTTGACTGAGACTTCGTGGATTTCTGTTCAGTGCCGGATGTGCTCTTGGAAAATAAATAGAGAAAAGTTAAAATTATCAATTAATTAAAAATTTTACTGTCAACTAAACAGTGAAAATTGTGCATATTATTTTTAAAGAAATTACGTGTGGCGTAAAGTGATCAGTATAGCTAACGATACCTTAGGTCGAGATACAAAATTATTATTATTATTATAATATATACACATAATTGTTCTGTCACTAAAAAATCATATATTAGCACTTTACTAGCAGATCGATATGTCGATTCCCATTACGATTGATTGGACAGTACAAATGTCAATTAAAAAATTTCACCCTCAATTGTACCCAGTCAAATACTAACTATAAAAGTCCGCAATTTCGTACTCTATAAAACTGACACTGTACTGTAAAAATAAATTTTAGGGTTGATTGTATAAATAAAATAAAAATCATTTAAAAAATAAATTTTCGTTACAAAGTAATAAAAAGGACGAACATGATATTGAAACAAAGTATAATTTTACCTACCAGCCAGTGGGGATGTCAGAATATTTATAAATTTAATTAAATATTTATAATTTATCATTAACGTATCGAAGGCATATCCATAGTCACTCGAGTAGCACTACAAGCACGTTTAGAATTTTATTTCGATTTACGTCTAGCTTATTGATCTACGTTCACCGTTCGTTTTTCACCAGCGCTCAATACTCGAGGTATTCGCTTCTACGAGGATCTAAGAAATGAGAATGGATGAAAATACCAGAAAAGAATTATTACGTAGTGTTAACGAAGAACGACGCAAACGGTCGGGCGGTGAGAGTGGAACTGAGTTTGAGAATTGAACGTGGTGAATTTCCGGGCACAGGGAGGCGCGTCGGTCAGAGTCAGCCACAGGTTGCGCTCGCCCCGTTCACGCAGGCAGGGGATGAGAATTGGCGGGGCTGAAGATAGGGGTTGAAGACGTGGAGCGAAGAGTGAATTAAAAACCTTCAAGGATCTGGAGTCGAAACTAAAGACAAGACTCTTCAGCAGTCAACATTCGTTACTTCGTCTACTTGCTATTTCCAACACCTTACGAAACGGTTTGACTCTTCAACAATTAACACTTCGCATTAGAGACAGGGAGATGACGATAATAATAATGATAAATCTTTTATGTAATTTTATTTTTCGAAATTTTCTATGGAAATTTTATCGGAATTTTTTATTTCATACAGACTGGTTTTCTCTTAGCATTTTTTACTCCCTAGGCTTATAGTAGTTGATTTATGCTAGATATGCTAGAAAGGAGGTAGGGTGAGAGTGGAAAAAGTTTTGGGGTTGGTCCTAGTTCACCCTGCGATAAAGTAGTTGGTTCGGTCGATATTGTACGGCTAAGGAACCGTAATATTTGGGGCTTTAATTTTTTCCAATTCGAGACACAAGCAAGTTCGACATTGCTACACTCAGAATGATATTATTATTAAAACATCCTTTGATCGGTCAACCAAGGAATTATTTTATTCGCAAATTTTCAAAAAATTGGTTATAACGATAATTGCAATTTATCCCCCGCAAATTTCGCAAGTGCAAGACTCTTTGGTCTACAGATTAAAAGATTCAAGAGTTTCATTAATCGAGATTGGCATTGCCCCACTTCATGATTTGTATGTATTGTACGGATCGATAACTTATCTAATAAAGTGATAAGAAGAATCATCATTCAACAAGAAATTAACTTCTTCACATCTTCATCGTCAGTCGTGCCATTCTATTAAATTCCTCAAGAACAAATTTCACCATGATGAATGTAAGTACAGACATGGGCACAATAAAAAATTATAAAAACATATAAATCAATACCAAAACAATTTATAGTTAATGCAATCCGTATACTTAATTCCAATAGATTAAAAGTCCAATCAGTCTCAGCTCTCCTTGTGTTATATTTTTAATACGTTTATCTACTATTCGTACAAACAGTCAAAATCATTACATTGATTTTTTTCCACAAATAAATGTTTCAATTTTAAATCTCATTTAACGTGTTGTGGCATAATTAATATTATTTTTTATTTCAAAATTTATATATGTAACACAATCGTAATAAAGCTTTCAGTATATAGTATCAACACAATATATGTATAGTTCCATGCAAATAAGCACAGGAAATAAAGTTTTTATAGGTCTCTGCACATTGTCGAACATGATACAAAAAGTCCCTAGCTAGATATGGATTCTAAACTGATATTTACTAGCCAAAAACTGTACATACATGTAGTCTCCCATTGAAAATAATACAGTAAGTAATAAAAAAAAAGGGTAGAATCAGTATCAATTTTTCTTTTTATTTTTAAAAGGCATAAATATAACTGTAATTTCCAATTTAATTGATCACCTGATTATTAGTTACAAAAATATATATGTATTTCTCTTACAGATGGCATTTCACACTGGTCTCAGTGAGACCATACTATTCAATGGTTGGGTGACATCAGATTGGACGGGAATAATTGGTTCGATGGTGGGGATTGCTTTGATGGCAGCTATTTACGAAGGCTTAAAAAGTTACAGGTAGCAAATGGCAACTGTGCCATTGATTCCAGAATGATGTAATAAATAAAAATAATTGCTATTGACAATTCCAGGGAACACCTATACGCCAATTCAGTGTGTTTGAGAAAGGCTGAGATACCAGCAAGGTATTGCAATATATTATAATCGTTTTTATAGTGTAATGTAATATTGTGTAGAAAAGAAAAACATTATTACGTTAATTGACATATTTAATTGAAATTTATTCCTGGTACGTTTTAGTTCGGCCTTATGCTCCAGCGTTCATATTTTGCATACACTTCTCCACATGATTCAGTTGGTCATCAGTTATTTCCTTATGCTCATCTTCATGACTTACAACGTATGGCTATGCATTGCCCTGATTGTTGGTGCTGGATGTGGATACTTTTTGTTTGGCTGGAGCAAATCGAACAACGAGATGAACGAATGCTGTCATTAAATACAGATGGAAATCATTGTCAAAAAATTCAAATTTGACAAAGGACTGCTTTACACGGAAACGACCCAGGCTAAATGATATTTCTACGAATCGTCAGCGACAAAATTTCCTTTTATCATTTTATTTAGTAATTCACGTACTGTCTTCTCGATTATGCTACGAGGACGTGAGGAGTTCACTAGCCAAAAGAAACACTTAACGACGAAGATCTGAAACACGTCAACTCGACACGTTTCTCATCTGCATGATAGTTAGACCACGTGCGTGAATTACCGACCTTAATGATTTTGAATAAATAATTTTTCCGGCATCTAAAAAAATTTGTTATATATTTTTTAATTATGATCCCTATGAAAGAATACTCAAATTGATACAGACAAAGTAAAAATATCACATTTTTACTAATAGTATCTGATAATTAAATTTGATTGAGATATTAATACCCGAACAAATTTATCTAACTTTCTATCATAGATAGCATAAAGCACACAAAAAAGTCATTGGGCGTATTTTTTCATAAGATTTCGCATTTGGTTATTTAATTGCATAAACAAAAAAATTTAAGCAGGGTTGTTCAAATTTATAATTATAATTAATTAAAAATTCAATGCGCAATCTACAACTACTTTGTACATTAAAAATTGAAGATCAAAGACTTATTACGAATATAGGTAATTATGTCATGTCAATGGTTATCACTTATCACTATCACGTGTAATCAGAGATAGATCGTGGTTTGATCGATCGATATGAAAATATGATAAGGATGATATCTTATCGCGTAAGTTTTATACACTCTGATTATTATTATTGCGATAGAAACATATAAAATCAAGCTGCAGTTTCTAGCTGGTCATTTATTATCAAGAATTGAAAGTGTCACTGGTCTGCTTGACTGCTTGATTACTCGGCTTGATCAAGATGTCCGAATTCAGAAGCAACCAGGCTATTTGCTGCAATAACACAGAATGTCCGTCTAAGAAGACTACGAGCCAAGTAGTGTTTGGCTGGAATAAATTCAACACTACTACGTGGTCCATCTTGATCGTTTCGTTTATCATCTGGAGTGTAGCATACTTTGTATCATACCATCCGGACTCTTCATCGGATGATCCGCATGCGGGACATATGCATTGATACGTGTAAATATCACAGAGCAAAATATGAATCTTTGTTCAGATTTATTTTGGATGCTGACGACGACCTGGAATCTTAAAATGGACCACGAATTGAAATAATATAAAAGTGCGATGCAAAAGCCAATAGAAACACTTGAAACACGATCAACATCCATCAACGCTGGAGCATCACCTTATATAAGTTGTTAAAAATAATTGAAAAATTGTATGTAGATTAATAAATAAAAGTCTTAGTAACAAAATATAAAAATGTCTGGGTAACTTTTAATTGCCTTGAAAAAAAATTAACGATAATAAAATCGTGTCTGAATAACTTTGCTCACAGTATCTTGGTTGAAACGTGTAACAGGATGCTTAAAAAAAAAGAATAAAAAAATATGAAATACAAAATACCAACTTGATAAATGAAAAAATAATGTAGAAAAAAAGCCACTTACAATTCAAATCAATCAACGGAATTCGTCACGTAAATTTTACATTTAAAATGCACCTCTAGTGCATTCTCGTCGCAGCACTTTTATCCATATGCTTTTAGGCCAGCTCGATATTGCATGAACGTTTTGCTCAGGTGTCACGTCGCCTCGGTAGAAATAGAAAATATATAGCGGGCGCGTTCGGGTATCATTCTACCATTTCTCCATATCCCAATGGATACCTTAGAAATTCGTGGCATGTTTCCAGTTGAGCTGAGACCACTTCGTTTCAGCCAATCCGAACTCCTCCTGTACTACTGGCCATGTGCTTGTTCCTGTTTGTATTTAGTTGAAGGAATTGGGGATGGTCAGGGAAATGCCTATCCGGCTTCTATTTCCTCCTGTGCTCAGGAGTAACAATTCGTTCTCGTAGAACGTGTTCAGACGGAAGCTATTTATACCAGCCTAGATAGTCGTAATTCGAGTTCTTGACGTTGGTGACATTAGCGGAGGGTAGTAAACGTCAAGTTGGTTTCCTGCCTGACGTTTACTGTCCCAAGAGAATTTTAAGATCGTGTCCAACGGCTAGAATTGACGATCTAGAAATCCAGGTGGCGCTACTAGAGATCCGGAAAGTAGGACAATTCCGACTTATGTTAGAAGAAGAAATATTTGACACCGATGCGAAAAGCCTGCACTTGTAGTTCGCTGACTTCTTTTCCTCCCATTCGACTGTGGACTAGATAATGCGCGGGATATTCAAATCCTATAAAAATGACGTGTCTTTATTTGCCCGACGAATACAGAGAATCGAACTGACACTTTTTAATCGTGTACTAGATCGCACGCTCTCTCTTGACTGACTAGGTGACACCCTGAACTTTTCCATATCCCTTGGTCCATCCATCGAGCCACCCTTTGTGCATTAAGCCTTTTGAACTAGGTAATCCATGTAGATTGCAGCTCAACGGCTCGTATCTTTTTTTTCACTTCCTGTACGACCGGCCTGAATTCAACATTCGTATAATGCTGCTTCTTTTCTTTATACATAACGCCATATAACCCAGTTTTCGTATAGTATTTATACATGGTATATATATAGTTGTAACTGTAGAGATCGAGAATATTCAATAATTATTGTATAATACGAAATAATTGGTTACCATGGTAACATTGAACCGCGGCAAAGTGCGTCAATTTAGAAACAATGTAAGAAAGGCAATGCCTTTTTCACAAATATAAAAAAAAGGATTTTTCGTAATTTTAGAAATTGTGTGCAGACGTAGTAAACGCGTACGTGTGCAACTGGTCGATAACAGCGTCGGCTGCTGTAACCTGTATCCCCTTTCACGCATCCCCGACCAGCCAACCAACTTGACTCAATCTCTCTCTCTCGCTCTCGTGCTGGTCGGATAAGTTCTGAGCCGCAAACCAACCCTTAATAATACGTCAGGCAAGCGTAACTAGTTGCTCAACTAGGGGTGGCTTCGTTATCGGAACTCTAACTAAGGTGTAATGAGCTGTTTAGGCTATGGGACGGGGTACCAGTTGCACTAGGTACGACATTGACCAGATGCAACGTTCGCGACGTTCCTGACTCTTTACAGATGCGAGGGAAATTTCAAATGCTTGTTTTTTAGGAATCTTCTTCTAATGTTTCCATAGTGATGAATGCTAATTACCTGTGCTGTCTGGTAAATTGGATAGAAGCTAAACTGGACTGTTGGAAGAAGCACTTTTGGATCTTTGCCAAGCCGTGCGAGACCGTATTTTATTATACTACTTGTTACTCGGCAAGCGCATGGTGGATACATTGCCGCCGATATTAACCTCTCGCGAAAGAGTCACCGGTAGCTAAATTTTACGTGACATTGATTTTGGTTAATAACGTTTAATAACAATTTTAATTATTCATATAATCGTATGGTTTATAATATATTTTTGGATAAATTAACCTTTCATAAATTGGACATTGACTAAAATATTTTTTTAAAAACTCATTGAATCCTTGACCTGCAGTTGTAACAGTCGGTATAATATCCATTGTACTGATAAGTATAGGAATTTTAAAATAATGTATTGGACTGGCATTTGTACTTTTCGATTGACGTTGAACGAAATAATGGATGGCAAGTGGTGTGTATTTTGATGTAATTCTATCTTATAAATTTATAGAGCGATATGCTTTACTGGTAAGTCAAAGGAATTGCGTAATTTTGTAAGACCCGCTAGATGGCAGGATCAATGCTAAAACTACCCTCTGACATATGTGGTAAGAAACCCTACTATTCGGACGACTCCAACGACACATGCAGTACTGGGTTATAAGATGACCTCGTTTTTAAGTAAATTACTCGTAAAATATGCCGCGATATCGATTCTTCAATTAGGTTTTGCATGTCGGCATCACATCGTAGACTAAGTTAGCTCCCTAAACACCTTCGCGACATAGTCAGAGATACGTATACCCTTAACAAAAGAAAGTTCTCTCGCTTTCTGAACAATGGCGATAAACAGTGGCGGCACGTGAAATAATTGAAACCCATTGTTTAAATTCGAACATAAAAGAAAATTGACGCATAAAAATAGAGCTGAACGAGAGTTTAAAGGAAAAGTGTGTAAGAAAAAGAATAATGATAAGGAAGTCATGAAAATTCAAAATAAAATTTATTCTCATGGGCACGTGGTCTATTATAAACTGTATAATGACAGTAAATTCACAGAGGTAGGAAATACTCGTGCTTTGCATAACAAATTAATTTAAATGAGACTCGAATGCCGTAAGGGTAGTTTCCTGCGTAGGTGGAGCTAAGAATAAATTAAAAATAAAACTTACATTGATTAATGGCATTTCGGTGTGCGTAGGACCTTTTCACGGGGTCAATAGTACACAGTCGTTCGGCAAAATTTCAATAACTACAGATGTCATAGGAAATATTTATCGATACCCTATATATTCTATTCAACGAATATAACGTACAGCGTATTATGGACCTTTTGTATTAAATGACTAAAAAAGCTCATAGCTACAGTATTATAAACTTCTGCACACGCAAGTCACCTTTGAGTCGAATCGTCCCACCTGGGGTCAATCTGGTTATACGGTAAGTTTCCAGAATACCAATTCCAGTTGAGTCCAAAAGAATTTTTCAGATGCCAAATTGCGAAGTTTGTCCTTGGCCGCTGGTTGGACGTTGCTTAATATTACAATACATATCAAAGAAGCAATGTCGGACACGCGATGCAATATGTATGTCCACCGCAAGCAAATGGCTTGCAGCTTGTTCCATTATTTGCTTTTGGTACTCTGGTAAGCATACAGTACATTGAATTAATTATTAGAATCATATGTAACTAGTGAACATTTAGTAAAGAATAATACGTGTTGATTTTCACAAAAATTTTCATCCCTCAATTTTGTATCTTCAATTCTTATACGTATGGCGTACGAATACACAGGATTACAGTTCAATGGTACTAGATGCGTGGTAAAAAAAAAATACTGATTTCCGTCACTATCGAAGCAAAGCTCGTACTTCGTGCAAAGGCAGATAACGTCACTTCCTTTCGAGTTGAGCAGAGTCTAACCCATTTATAATAGAAAGAAGCTAGGTCGAGCTTCTATCGGCTGTCCATCTGGTTGGCGTGTGACCTTTTGCATCTCCCTCTTATGGTGCTCATTTACAAATAACGAAGAAACTAGTCAAGCGTTCATTCGCCCATCGTGAACCCATTCTGTCAGTCAGGTCTTCGATCCTCTTCACAAGACATGGCTAATAGCTGCGATAAGAATTTTGGGTATGTTATATGAAAAATAAAATTTTCTTAATCCTGTTCTAAAACTCTATATTAGATTTAGATAATGATCAAGTCGTTTCGTTTTATGGTTTAAGTTTTGGGTCCTATGCTTATATGTCGGAGTACGATTGCCTTTTTCGATAAGCGTTCAGATTACGTACGAGATTAAGTAATTTTTTCGCATTAGATCATATCCGTAATTTGTGACAACCAAAGGCATTAAAAGGTGACCACATTCATTTGAGAAACGTAATGGACGAATCGTTATGACCGCAGTGACTGAGTAGCAGAACGATCTATAGTGTAGAAATGCCTTGACCTCTTGGGGTTTGAAGGAGTGACGTAATCGGTATCACGTCCTCGGCCGTTCAACAACGTCACCAGAAGCCATTAACGGCAGTTTCAGTTGTTCCAGGTGGACGACGTCGCCACTTGAATGTCGTAACGATAGCACAGTGAAAACTGCCTGAATGGTAAGACGCACGCATTGCGTGTCGAATATTTTGAATCGATAACGGAGCAAACTTGGGGTACTGAATAAATGAGGGGTTCTTTTTTATTTCTATCATTGATTTTTATTTTGACCTTAAATCCGTTGAAGATCTATCGATCGAAATTAGAAACAGAATTTTTAATCGGCGATCGGTCGGTATTAATGAGATCTAAAATAGGATTACGTAAGATTAAAAATTATTAATTGAAATTTTAGCTGTCGATCGTTTATCATTTTTAGAGACGACTTTACATAGGATTCAAAGAGTATACACGTGATTTGGGTATGTACGTTTTTTAAGGGTTGCAACTTGTCATTAAATTTGATTGCCATCAATTTTGCATTTCTGTCGAGGATCGATCGCAAGAAGTTATTATTGCGATGTGATTATTACACAGGGGAACGTAGTTTCTGATTTATTAGGGGAAGATTGAGCTACGAACTAAATCTGTATTAATGCAGAGTTCCGAAATAACCCAGTTTGCCGAACCTCCAATTTGTCTTCGATCAAGATAAACTGGCTTCGCCATGTCGGCTCTTCTGCGGGCACGCGTTGACTGTGTATAAATAGCTACAGACTGTGGATCTTTAGTCGTTATACGATGAATCGAATAGCACTACGGAAAAACAAAATTGTCTATAAATAATCTCGTGATTAATCAATTGCAAATAAAAAACCTTGTACCAGACGCGTAGTGAGTATCAGAGGAAAATAAAGAAATTGGTAGATACATAATTCAATGAAAATATTTCATCAACCTTAGCACGAGAGTGTATCTTTTTTTATATAGAAAAAAGTCCTGTACACTGTGATTCTTAGACAATAAGAATCTTCGAGTATTACGTGTAATTTAGAATATAAATTTCATAAGTAGAATCGTCAGTCCAAGCGATGTTGATAAAAACAGTGTGCTGGCGTCGCCTGAAATTGAAAAAAAGTGCAATAATTAGCTACACGATCAAGCATAAAACGAAGAAATGTTAATGGGAAGTGTATAAAAAAGAAATTAAGACCTTAAAGAAGGTCAGTACAATAATGAGCGTCGTGTGCAATTACAATTATAGTAGATTCCCGGTAACTCTGTGTCTCGTTAACTGCTCACTTGATTTCCCCTTAAATCGACGCTAGTGCTCTTCCCCCACTCTCCTCCCAACATGTGCGCGGTGGATGCGCAGTATTTTTAACAAACGTCATTTAGAAATAACTAAGTATAGATTTCCTTCCAGCTTTAAAGGTTCGTATCCATTGAATGTGGTTGGATCATTGTGCGTGATCTACGTTGGTGCAGCAAGACCGAATAACTCATATTACTCTAAAAACGACAGTCCCGAAACTAAAGGGTTACTAAGAGTCTACTGTATTAAGAAAAAAGTCGATGAATTAATGTTATTTAACTCAAGTAAACACAGGCAGCCATTCGATCGACCTCGAAGTTCGATAACGAGCGATCGACACGGTCCGGTAATGAAACCTTGCAAAACACGCAGAGCTTTCAACCCCCGTAACCCAGCTGCACCACCTTCTCTTCCCTTATCGATAACGACCATCATAGGAATTGCATTTTAGACAGAAATTGCACGCGGACTGTAGAACGGCAATTTTAGATTGCAAGACTCGTTACGGCTTTGCGAAATTTTACACGGTTTGACTGAAAGGTCAGAATGGCGCTTGATTTCACTTTACTCGACTCGAAGATTAATGTCGTGAAAAATTTCATCGCTTCGGGACTTCCGTTTTCTGTTTCAAGGTCCTTCATTCTTTCAGATACGATTCACAGATGCCCTTACTGTATATACACGTTGTTTTATCCAGTTGCCTATAGGACCAACCGCATCTGCAAACTCCCTTCAGGCAGGCTACTCCGTCCAGGCCAGAGTCCACGTAACATTCACCAGCAGACGTGCAGCTATCTCCTAACACTGTAATAAAAATGTAAATTTGGCTGACGTTCATAAATTACATTGTAGCTGTAGATATCATGTTGAGTTTTTTTCTTACATGTTTTTGAGAGGCACGCTCCATATCTGTTGTGATAATCAGTGTCGCAGGTGCACGTCCCGGTTATCGTCTCGTTATCAGATTCCGAGTCTTGGATTATCCTACAGACAGTATTATCCATTGACGTGGAACATTGAATGTCATACTGACATTCCTCCCCGTAGTTCGAAACTGCAAGCAAATTATATGACTGAGCAATATTCACAAAAGATTATTAACGCCATTGTAACTAACGATAATATCATTAAATAAATTCATTTTAATTAATAATTATTAATATTACACAATTATATTCATCATCTTACCGGCAATACAGGTATCTATGCTGTACATGACGTAGCCGTCGTTGCAGGTGCACAAGTTGGAGGAACATACCGAATTTTTAGCATTGCAATCGGCATCGGTAGAGCAAGTGGCGTTTATACCTGGAGATCATAAAGTAACGTCTCGTATTACATAATAACAGCAGGTAGTCTGAATTGGAGATAAATAATTACCTCCAACACATTGACCCTCCACTTCGTAATAATATTTGGCACAAGCACACGCTGAATCCAAACAAACGGAATTGGCAAATGCGCAATCACTGTCGGATTCGCATGCTCCCCCGAGTTCTGTGAAGAATTAAGATTTTGTTTTAAAAAACAAAGAAAATTATTAAAATATATTTATCCTATTTAAAACGTACCAGCCACGTCGTCGATGCAGGCTGTACCATTTGCACTGAGATGGGTACCATTGGGGCACGAGCATATACTATCCCTGCAATATAAATCCACGTGGAATCCTTCGATATAGCAATCCTTATCATTCTGGCAACTTTCGCCAATCCCTGTGTTCAGCCAGCAGAAGGCATCGTCTTCTTCCAAGTGAGAATCCTCGTCGCAGAGGCATCTTTTATTTTGACATACTGCATTTGGTCCGAATATATAACATTGCTCGTTGTAGATACAAGACCAGTTGTACTTTTTGGTTGCTAAATCAGAAAGAATAAAATAAGGATATCGTATATCGAATAAATAAGTTTCATCCTTATTTACTTACTCTTTCGACAAACTCTATTGTCCGTTGAAAAAACGTTGGCGCTGCTACAACTCCAGGTTCCGTTTCTGCACAAGGAGTTTCCGATGGACGTGGTGTCATCGCTGGCGCAAGGCTCTCCCAGTTCTTGAAAAGCAGAAGAATTATGGTTAAAACGGAACAATGATATTATTTTTTAATCATTTTATTAATGACTCACCCGGAACGCAATTTGTTAAATCCGTTGATGCGAAATGGGCGCGTTTACATTCGCAAGTTCCAGAGTTACCGCAACGTGAGTTATCAATAGTTGCACAATCCGCATCCTGGGTGCATTCTACTCCTACATATGAACCTGAGAATCAGAATTCTATTATTAGATTGTGCACATAGTTTTTATCATCACATAGGAAATACTTGAATTACTTAACTTACCTGGGACACAGCTTCCGTTGTTCTCTACAAATTTTATATCACATTGGCAGATGGAATCGGATGAACAAACTGAATTTTCTACAACAGCCGTACAATTCTCATCTTCCGTGCAAACGGAGCCTAGACCTGTTTGAAAATAAGTGTATTTTATTGGTCATCGTAATTTATGCATATTAAAAAAAACTTCATTTTATCTTCATCATTCTTTATCACTATCCAATTAAAACTGGAGTACGGATCTGATAAAATATAGATAAATTAAATATCAAAATAATAGATTTATGATTGCAGTAATGTTACTTTGTAACATAATTTTGCATTAGGAATTAGTTATTTTTTTAACAATACATTTTTTAGATACTATATAGTTATACCTGTGTCAGCGTCGTCGCGCGCTGTAATTAATTTGTATTCAGTATTCCTTCGACGTCGTGTTGATGTTGCAGCCGCCTTAGTCGAAGCACAAACGTTACTCGAAGTACAGTATCCGTTTTCGAACAAGCAATCGTTATCGATCAAACATTCATCTCCGACAGCTGTGAAAGAATATAAATTTTCGGTAATATGTAACTTTAAATAGTTAAACTTTATAAAAATGTCATAATTATTACCGTATCCTCCTCTTCTACAGGTACGATATTCTCGTTGATAAAAGCCATCGCTACATTGACAAGTACCATTGACACAAGAAGTAGCTTCTATGTCGGCATTAACGTAGCAATTAACGTCTGAATCACATTCCTCAAAAAGGCCTAAAGAATAATATAAGTTTTGTAGTAAAAAACGTAATTTTTCAAGAGCAGCTGAATTTCTATAAAGGGATCTAAATCCTATCCGAATAATTTCACGTTTTACTTTACATTGGTATTGCCAAATTACCCCGCTACGATAAATCAGTACTTTACTCTAGGGGTAATTTCGCATCGGACAAGGTCTTAAACTACCCATCCTTATGGTGTTTAAACTTTCAAACAATTTATCTCATTAACCACAATTTTAACTGGGTCTCCTAGTTACAAACTTAAATTGAACTCACCAGAAGTAACATAACATCGTCCATGAATATAATGATAGCCATTGCCACAGACGCATATATTATCAGTGCAACTTGCACCAGTCAATAGATAATTAGTGCATTGTAAAGTTTCTTCGCATTCGTCACCGTATGAAGTTGCAACTGTTGAAAAAAAATAATAATAAAATTTAATGACAGGTAGTGAGTTTTGTATTTTTAATAATGTTATGTTTAAAAAAATTACTTTTAAGGCAGGCCGTCATGGCTACGTTAAAGATGTAACCACCATTGCAACTGCAACGATCGTTTACGCAGTTGCTATTAGTCGCGGTGCAGTCACTGTCGGATTTGCATTCCCAGTTTGATTCCCTGAGAGCAACTTCTGCAAAAACTTCCGCATCTTGTTCGGCGATGCTCTTGGTCGATGCTAATGTAAAAAAATGTTACGAAATTGATAAGCAGAGAAAAAGTTGAATGATACATGTCGACATTTCTAACATCTTAGTCCTTAATGATTTATTGTAACACGTGTTAAATATTTATCGATCATGAAAAATGGACATAAGTAGACCCAGGTGTCTTATCACATCAGCGTCCTGGATACAATTTTCTTAGCCGTCAAGAACATTAATGATTCTTATCAGACGCTGGATAAGCCAGAGAAGTATGCTTATCGCTATTACATTCTGAATATTATCCGGCACTCGTATTTGCTTAGGAAGGCTATCGTGACTCATATTAACATTATTAATCGCGATAGTTCCACGTTGAAATTTGATAATGAACTTTTCTAGATTGCAATTTACTTTTTTCATACTTTCTCACGAGAAACATGGCAATTTTTATGGAGAACGTTAACTATGTTGCTATGTTCTTGGACAATGATTCATTTTCGTGTAAGAGGCGAAATTACGCACGTAGACGACCTTCTATACTCTTGCCCTTTTACATTTACTCGAGTCTACTGTTATCGACCGAAAACTGCCACCCGCAATTACCGACCGAGTACTCGGTTCTAAGGTTCTTCAAGCATTACTATACAGTATCAGATGTACGAAGAAAGTGTAATGGACGTTAAAACAAGAGCATAGAGAACCTTTAAAAGAACAGAGATTTATGATTTGACATCAAAATATATTTTATGGATTTCGACAAACGCCAAGGGGTTGGCACGGAGATTGCGTCAGAATGGTAAGATTGAGTGACAAAGAATAGCTGGACGTAGTCGTATAGAAGCAATCTAGTCACGAAGAGATTTCTCGCACGAAACAGACAGTTTGCGTGTCCCATAAGAAAACTAGTACAAACTGACGAATATCATTCGAATGGATATAGGATAAATTTATGAATGTGAAGGATGATTTATCGTAATAAGAGTGTCTGTCATTTTGTATATTCAGAATGGAAAGTAACCTAAAAGTCACGACGGCCGTTACGTGTCGTTCGAATTTATCTTCGATTATTTCGACTATCGTTACTTTCTTCGTAATATTCTCACAGTAGTTTTACCAGTATATAAAATTTACATGTCTTACCCTGTACTAGCGAGACGCTAAAGAAAATCACTAGACACACCAAGTAATTACTGAGGTGCAGCATCTTGCGAGTCTTTCCTATCAACTGTTCTCCGCTTGAATTGAGACTGAGAACAATTACCGAGCCAACGGAAAAAACTTGGACACCTGCAACGCTATCGGATTATATATCTATAACGATTGATACGAATAACTTTGACACTTCTATTTAACGTCCCTCTAATCTTATCCAAGACAGACTCTTTCAGCTGTCTACTGAGCTATTGTCATTACTTATCGAATGACTAGAATCCTCCGATAGAAGCGTTAGAAAAAAAAAGGTCATCGGTCATTGTGTAATGGAGAAAAGGAAAAGAATGATCTTTCCAGACATTTCTATGACTTATGAGGACTAACTGGGGTTTTAATTAATGCATTCAGTTCTTACGTCACTTCCGCTTGAAGATTGTTTTATTGTCAAGGTCAAGGACATTTTACACGTGATCTAATCAGTGAAAGTTCTCCTAAAGGTTAACAACCCCTATACCGAAAATAACCCTTGTACGTTGGAAGGAACGACCTATAATGTCACGGACAACGTGGATAGAGTCTCGTTTCAACGACGGATCCTTATGAATCGTGAAATTATGTGCATAATTTAGATTGTGAGAAGTCGGACGTAATTATAATTTTTTTCTTCATTACTTTTTTGCGCGTGAAAATGGGAAGGTTAATAAATAGTAATAATAAATAAATTTACTGATAACCGAGTATGTTGTTTACTATAATTCTTTAGAGCATGTCATTGTCTGCATTACTGATACTTACAGTGCAGTCGCATATAAAATGGAGTACCTACTATTCAATTGGTTACAATAACGATTGTGTACAATTATACGCAACTGCATTCTAAGCATTGATAAATAGTGCAATGATATTCTTCACATACGTAACGGGTATTGGAGATGTTAAGTTGCAGTGACGTAATAATATTTCATATTAATCTACATTATTTATAAAGCTTTCGAGAACAGGCTTGGCGCTTGGGTTAATTATATTATTGATTACATTTGGTTATTGCAATAATTGTTAAGTTTAATTTTGTTTTTAATTTAATATCTTTTACTTGAAATGTTCACTGAAAATCCCGTACATAATTTTTTTTATTGCCCTTCAATTCATTTATGTAGTCATTTAAAGCGTTATCTGATGCAGATGAAAAATTCCTGGCTATTCATTGCTTTTAACTAAACGAATGCATGTTTGATTCTATAGAATGACAGATACGCAAATGTAAAGTGAACTTCAATGATATCTTGGACTGGAGATCATTGTCAAGCACTGGTAGACTCAGCATCTCAACTTTAGGATATCGTGGATTTTTTCAGTATTTATACCAGGAGCAACTGATTGCCATGACGTTAGAACATACACGTTCGTTCTGCTGTCACAAATATTCCAATTTTTGTATAAATGAGTATTTTCTAAAAATAATATAAAAACTCTGAATCCCGATTTAAAATCAATTGAGCATTACCTAATTTTGTGAATTATTTCTGTTCATATTTTCATACTGATAAAACAGTGTCCATCGATGATAATCACCATTATGGATATAGGGCAAGAAATAAATAACGATTACGTCAGAAGAATGTGTAAGATATATGTTATTTAAAATGTCAAAATATAAACAGTAGCAGGGGAGACCGGCTACCGAAACTAATTGATTAGGTTTGTAGTTGGAATAAATTTGTAATGTGATTAATAACATTTAAAGTTTCCTTGCGTTGTTATCTAGCGTCTATTCTTGCGTTCTAGTGTTCTTATCAAAGTATAATATTAAAAAGTCGAGAGCCTTGAATTTTCAACCAGTAAAGCTAATGAAAGTCGTTTCTACCCACTATATAGGTTTACAAAATTAATTATGAATATATCCGACCATAGTAGAAAAGCTAAGCGGATTGTAAATTTTGGCCTACCATAGGTATTTTCATTTTTTATTCGGTTGCTGTCGTAAGACGCAAAACTGTGACGCGGCAACGTATTACACGGCAAAGGCAGTACCGTTCGAGCTAAAAACTTCGGAGAAACAAAGCGCTAGCCAATTTATCCTGATTTTCTCTACTGGTAGATTGACCGTGTGACTAATGTTGCTCAACTTCTCGCAGCATCATCCGTTGACCTAAGAACGATACGAGATGACCTCCAGACATCTTCCTAGCATAATGGGAAATCCGAGAATAACATTTATCGGCAAGCCAGCCTGACCCAGAGAAGTCAAAGGGAATATTAAAATGTTGTCGATGCAGAGGACTCAGCAGTTATCGAGTGATCGTTCAACATGAAGGAATCTTGTGTCCTAAGTAAGGGTAAGTGAAATTTTGAAGAATCCGATAACAAGACATAATTTTGATTATTCGTTACATGTTAAGATTTACAATAACAATGACAAATATTCCGTACAGGAGAGTTGGTGTTGCCTGAAGAAATAGATTTATTTTACCAAAAAAATGGATTCTCCAATAAGACCAAAGTGCGTGGCAAGTTCTGCAGCATCTTTAAGTTCCTCATGTATCTTCTGCTGACTATTTCTCTAATACTAATTGCATACGTGCTACTGGATTCCTACAAGACTGATGAGACAGGAAAAGGATTCTGTGGTACATTGATTTTTGCTGACGAAGAAGAAAAGGCTGTCCAGCCGACTGAAGAATTGCGGACAATGACGAATGGGACAGAAAATAAAGTCATTGACTTTTTACAGAGCATAAAGGATTCTGCGAGTATCTCTAATGAATCCGAGTATGATTATACGACGGTTCCACCAGTTATTCAAGACACTGAGAATGAAGCAGTAACGAGGATGATCACTTCAACAACGGAATTATCAGTGAAGAATATTATGACATTAGAACTGCTCCTGAAAGGATTTACGACAATACCCAATAAATTTATGAGCTTCACTACCGAGACTCCTGAGAATGATTCTAACGAGATCACGCATTCACCAAAATACAGTGGTGCGTTTGATAATGTAGAAAGTTTGGGAATTTCGCCGGACGAACTTACTTGGCGCTATCCTGAAGAAAATTCGTCTGAAGAGACCAGTGAAAAAGTAACAGTTTCAATATTAGATTTACTTCTCCCAGAAAGACCATTCGGCATTAAGGTACGTGATGAAGTGGACAAGAGTAATCTAGAATCAACATCTGTCTATTATGATACGCGGCCTACTTCGACTGATTTGAATATTGACACCCTGGACCCTGATTACACGAATTTGAGGGAGATAGAACAACTGGATCCCATTTCCCTATCGCCGAAACGTAAGAATTGCAAAATGTCGAAAGATCCTGTGGATGCAGATACCAATACCGGGATTTCGAATTGGACTTGCGAATCTGACGAAGACACGACGGTAGTAGTCACGGAAAATCCATCAGATTCTAAATATAGTACTACAGAGCCGTATGGCGACCTTGATGAATTTACAAAATTTATGAAATTTTCTTCGTTCACTGATGATTACGTCGTAAGAAATAATTATTATTCGGATGATGACGTAAGTGACAAGACAAAGTCGTATGAAGATTACGAGAACTACTACGACTATATGGCGGATGAGGAGGAAGAGTCCAATAAGAAAATTCAAGGAAAGAATATGAAGGAGGAAGAAAAGGAGGATTATGTTCCTGAGGAAAATTTTTATGACAAAAGTCTCGAGACGCCTGAAGAACCTACCGTTTCGTCCACAGAGATTTATGAAGTAATTAATCCTTTGGAGATCTTTAAGCGAACCTCGGAAATTCCACATAAGACATATTCACCCTCAGCGATTGAAACTGATTCGTCTAAGAGTAACGAAGAGCAAGTATCGGACGAGGACATCGTTTTTGATCAAATATGGGATGAATTATTTTCGAGATTATACACGGTACATGATGATGATGCACTATCCACGGAGACATTTTCCGAAAAAGTAGAATCAAATTACTTTGAAATATTATGTATGATTCTCAATGTTACTTTAAAATATACGATAACGCATCCTGTCGTTGGAGTTACCGAGGAGGACCGACAGCTTATGAAAAGTCAAATGGCAAAGCTACGGAATGTAACAGACATTTGTGATAATATATATAATTTCACTTCAAACAGTGCTCTCAATCGTATGATAACAGAAATAAGTGAACTTCATTGGGACGAGTCGGAGGAGGAAAGTCAAAAAGTGAAACGATCTGTAGCGTCAAAAATACCCGGTAAGTTCTGAGAGTGTGATATTTGAGTATTAAAAAAAAATTATTATGATCATTATTTTGTCTATAGATAATTTGGCGAATGGTTTAATGATCGAGAAAAAACCGGCTGAGATATTATACAACGCTATACAAACGAGAAAAACGATGCTGCTACAGAAACTGGCGCAGATCGACGATAATTATTACCAATCCTTGGAATCAAATCTAGAGGAATTTTTTAATCGGATGGAATTGTTATCGCAGCATATCGATCGGCTTCACGAACGTTACTTAAAAATGAATGAATTAAGTGACGATTATATATCGAAAGAATTCCCAATGGAAACCTGGTAAAGATGTATGATTAAATATTTTATTCGAGATAGATAATTTATAAAGTGTACAATAAAAGTCGTGTATAAATGTAAATCAATCGATTGATAATAAATTCGAATTAAAGGTTAGAAAATAATTTTTCTATTGATGTTCTCACAACGAAATACTCGGCATATAAAAATCATTGGTAATTTCGAAAATCCGATTTATAAATATTAAACGTAGGCATGTTTCAAGCCAATTAATGTATTAATCGCATTGCTGCGCATAGGCCTTGAACTTTATGCTAATCCGTTTGAATTTATGCCAGTGGTGAACCGATAACGTTGGATAATTCGCATTCGTTACAAGTAAGTCACAAGTGTGGATGCATCTTGTTTTTATCGCCCGCATTAAGAATTCCACTTAATGTGTATCCTAGAGTCAAGTAAACAAAACTCCGTTTAAAAAATGTCATCCAAACGATAACGTTGACCGGAGTCAATACGTGGAAGTAAGTTGACGTACGAATCGCGTCAAAGCACTATCGTCTTATTAAACGCATCCCAATATTAACGGGATACAATATCTGTAGAATCGAAAATAATTTCTATACAAGAAGACACAATTCGCTAGAGCTCTAGTAGCTATAAAGTAGCTGAAACAATGCAATAAATTCCAAAGTGCTTTCGTGCTCGCCTTAGGCCCCCAATAATGAGTCCTTCTCGTATGCATAAACCAGAGCATGCAACTTGTTAGCATTTAGCTAGGAGGAATCAAACAAGTATAATTAGATCAAATGATAATTAAATACGGACTTTGGTCAAACCTTGGAAATTTCAAATATTATTGGCGCATCAGTGATTACTTGAAAACGCGACACCGGTCATGTGAATGTGCTGGATAGATTCAAATAGCTTTGTCAATAATAGTCAATATCAAAACTGAGTAAAATTTTAAATTGAAGCTCCAATAAAATTTTAGACTTCGGTACCTACAGTCGGATCAAGGAATTTTCATTTGGCATAAAACATCACCCGCATCTGGTTTCCCCTGTGAGGGTACGTTGGCGGTCTTGATGTTCATCCCTTAAAAAACCACATTGACCTGTAGACTCTTATAAGTGAAATATTTTAGTAAATCATTAAAACTGATTTTTTTACCATAGCATTCTTTCTACGAATTTTATACTGTACAAATAATTTCCTACAGTAAACCCCCAGTGTGCACGCACCCTCGAAGAAAATGTCAAGCAGTCTGTGCCAGCAACCATTCCATTAGGAACAAATGCAATGATTAGAATAATAGGTACTCTCGCCACCAAGGGGTTGTTCCCGTAACCTATTTTCAGGGTGAAATTGATATAGGTGGGTGTCTGCAAAAGGTCCTTAGTGCGACCACCAAGGTATATATTACTTAATATCATTTGAAATAATGAATTATTATATTCTTAATTAATTTTTTTTATTATTCAACAGATTCCATATACTTATAAAATTCCAGGACATCGCAATGATCTTACCATCGTATCAGGTTCTGAAACCGATTTTTCATCTCCCACTGGTTTACTCCTAGCCAAGTGAATTTCGCACCTGGTTCATCCTCATTCTTCAGACTTGCATAATTTCCGTTAATACTGCATGTAGATATCCATGAAAATGGCTTCTAGTTTGATTAAAGTCAGGCGTCAGAAGGTTAGGTAGCTCTAGATAAGCTTCCTCTCGAGAATAGGTTACCCACGTTTTGGGTTGGCTAAGGTGCTACCAGTCTTGAGGTTGGTAGTACGTAGTAACATGGTAGGGGTAGTTGGAAGGCTTAAAAGGCCATGGAACGTCTTTGCGTCACGCAGTCTACAAACTACCCAAGAACATTAAAGATTTGAGTGAGAGTCGTGAGAATAATTTTTTCTACAAAAAATCGTGTTATCCGAGAAGCTCGAAAAAGGGATAATTGTCTGCGGCGAAAGATATATTAACGATTGCATTAAGGGAAGGGAAGATTACTGGCAATTTTTAAAAAGTGACTTTTACGTCAGTCGGAAAATAATTGTATAGCATAAATTAAAATTACGTCATACTCTAAATAGAACGCTTCAACGGTATATTTGAAATACAGAAGGTTTCATTTATACGATTCGTTGAGCCATGAAGGAAACGATGGGGATGAAGATTATCGTGATGACCACCACGATTGCTATCGCAATTAATCCTGCCTGGTCGTTGGTTACCTTCGGCAAGAGCAATCCACAGAATACAAATACGAATCAAGCACCCGCACCAACCCCTGGTAAGTACATGCAGCATATCAGTCCAAAAAGAAACATTGTAAAAAACAAAAACAACCCTTACGTATCTATTAAAAAAAAAGTGATCAATACTTGAAAGGATTCATTCAATTCCTGTCACACGTTCACACGGATACCAACTGTCACGTATATCCCATTTAATCATGTAAGAATAGGTTTTTTTTTTTTTCTAATCAATACAATCAATTCCAGGGTCAGCAGTCCTGTGATACTTTTCACATGGTTCAAAAGTCCTCTAAAGTTTTTACTCTATCTATGTCGTATGTGACTAATGCGAAAAAGTCAACTCTATGCATACGTCTCCAAGGGTTTACTATAGCTATCTTAATTATCAATGCTAATTAAAACAACTCCCTACGTATTCGAAGTCACGCCTTATACAATGTTTTCACCTTGACGCTATGGTGCTACCAGGTTGCGTATCTTCCAAGGGGATCTTAGCTATAGCTATATAGATAGAACGTACATGCTCCAAGTGTCAAGGCCACTTTAAGTGTAGATGCATGCTAATGTCCTGGCTGAATACCCAGAGTGCAACTGTAGAAAGGTGCTTGAAACGTCGACAAGGGTGGTGCAATAATTCAACGTTACCGCAAGGGTTAGATACTCGCACGACCCCTAAGTAGTACCTATTATATTAATTTAGCCAACCTCCGCCAGTAGTCTGTTAATTTATGTGACTTCCTGGCGTCAGTCTCAAATAGGGTGGATCATGAGATACTTGGGCCTTGGAAAATTTCAGGAACTTCTAATCATTCCCGGGTACAATTTACGAATTAATTGAAAGCGCTACAATTGCGTGGCGCGTGAGAAATTATATTGTGTACTTGTATTATGCTAATAGACGCGTGTAATAAGGATTTTATATAATATGAACATTAAATATTTATGCTCTCTACCCCGTGACCCGAATACACACGAATTTTCAGCCCAATTTGATATTCTGTAAAAATAATGCGGGAACGCCTATACAGTTACTATATCGTGTCGTTTTCAAAAAAAATTGTTGTTTTCGGTATGATCGTAACGAGTAAATTTTGTTATGTACGAAGGTGAGAAATTTTTTTTTAAACAAAATATTCCAAAAATTGATAGTTTTCATGAAATTTTTTTATGGTTTTCAAACTTTATTTTTCATCCTCCAATTATTCTACGTGTAAAATTATTGTCTAATGCAGTTATAAATTACTGTGCGTATGTATAAGCCTTAAGGATCTTTGTCCTGTCACGATCCATGATCTCATGTGATTTATCGTTTCCTATTTAAACTTACGTCACGATACCCCACATGCATGCTTTTGGAATATGTGAATTACGTGGTAATTCAGATGCAAAAAAATGTTTAAACTAAATTAATTTCAAAGGTAATTAAATAACAGCAGTTAAAAGACATTGAACTAGTATCGAGCTAATCGATATTTATTGGTAAACAGGTAATCCGAAAATTATACACTATGACATAATAACGTAACGTATCTTATATCTATATGTGGGAATATTATTTTTTTACAGTTGGCAAAGCTCGCGAATGCAGAATGGATGCGGATTGCGCTGGAATTCTGAACACCACCTGTACCTCTGACCGAACGGTTGGAAAGAGCCGTTGTCTCTGCAGTGATAGATCAGTGCCGATGAATGGAATTTGCAACGTTAAATGGAAACGTAACAAATTTTTCGTTTACTTTACATTAGGAAAAAAAAAATTGTTCTTTTTTACCACATTATATAATTTCTATGAATTTTGCTCAAAGCCTATACTAGCTCTTAATGACGTTTACGGAAAAGTTTCTTCTTTCGTGCGAGCTAGCTTTACTGTGCCACAGGCTTATGTTCGCTCCCCTTATCAACGTGCTTGTTATCAATAGTTTTCAACGAGGAAAAAAGAATACTAGTTTAAACTAATACAATTTCTCACGAAGAATAAAACTCTAGACCTTTCGAGAACTGTCCTAACTATTGACTTTTCGCATAAGAAACTTACGTGAGTTTCTGTAATATGTACGTGAGGCACTAACAGCGTTCTATATGGTTATCTATGCAAATTCAGAAGTCCCGTGGCGAAACTGCCCCTTTTCTCTTCCTTAACTAACCACTAACGTCTTTAGGGGTTGAGAGAGGGCTTAACCTTCCTTGCCATACGATGGAATAATTTTCAAACAAGAATACACACACCCTTACTAGTAACCCTATTGTGCTTCTTGTCTAAGGCTAAAGGCTAACGATTGTTTATTCTTCTATATACCTATATATCCACAGATCTATCTTAAGTGTATACTTGTCAGATACAGGAAATCAAATTTCTGGATCATGTTCCGTTAACAATAACGAATGTTGTGTTCCTTGATGAATTAATACAGATGAGGGTGACAGAACAGAATTTTCTAGAATTATTTTAAAGAGGTCAACAAATATGAATAACAAAATGTAGAAATTATGATTCGCATGTTATGTGGCAATAAGGAGATTGGGTTTTTGTTACATAACCTTTACCATATGCATTGCACAGAATGTATATTTAATGGATAGTAGTGTAGCCGTTAATACCTGCCATCTTATGAAATGCCATTATCGTCCATAATCCATAATCGTCTATCAGGCAAACAAGCGCAAGCTTCGTTTTGGACACTTATGCTTGGCAAGGGTGATAATTGATAGCGAATCCTGATGTTGCCTCGAAGAACGACCGAAACATATCAGTTTCAGTTTATAGATTGTAAATATGGACAGATTGGATTTTTACGAGGGTAACGATACTAGCAATTGATAAATGGAAATAATCAAATGGTTTTTCTTTTGCTTCAGCACTCCGGTCACTGTGCAATGATGATTCGGAATGTGGCCACGGGGCGCACTGCGTGCAGTCAGTCCAGAATAATGTTACGTCGACGGAGAAACATTGTAACTGTATGCCAGGATACATGGAAGATGATCTTATGTGCAATGGTAATATTTTCGATTGAATTATATTGATATAAAATAAATACTGTAAATTTCATATTATTTTAATGCGCTAATATCTGTCATTATACGTAGGCAGTCAATCCGTCTTCAGAGTCTCCTTGATGACATCGCTGGTGGCCGTGGTGATGATAGGTAAAATTATGAATTCGGCGTAAACGCTGTGGTAGTGGAGATTACTATAGGGAAGATGGAAATAAAAGAGAGTATGAAGAGCGGGATGCGAGGAGGTTAGGGGTTATTAGTTAATATGACACTGATTAGGATGATTTAATTTTTAATTGCACTGCTTTCAGAAGTATTTACGACAAGCGCCTTTGGGTGTTTCATGTGAACATATATGTATGTACTATGTGATAGTTTTCGACTGACTCTGTTTATTTTATGGTATAACGTATGATAGGAGTTATAATCAAATTATTAAATTGTTGCACTTGATTTTATGGATAAATTTGGGTGGAAAAAAAAGACACGAGGTAGAAGGGATCGAATGTATGAATATTTATATAAATTTATCAATTAATAATGTTGCAACGTATAGTGGTATGGAACGTTTGATCGGTAGTCCTTGTATCAGGATTTATAAGCTTTAGTAATTTACGCATGGGCGAATAGGATTCGTCGATCATATAATATATATATTATAAGCTGAGTAGGTTGGTACAGAAAATAATGATAGATTCGAGGAAAGATCAAAGTAGAATTAAGATTGAGACGAGCTTGTAGAATATTTTGATTCGCATGTTTATATTGTTCGATTTTACAGAGGAATATTGCAAAAAATGTCAAACTTTATATTTTTCTTCTTTATCGATAATAGAACTTCGATTTGAATTGATAGTTTTGTAGCATATTTATTCGAATATTATGATCGATCTGGAATAAAATTTTTAAAGAATCTTGTCAAGCAATACTGTTATTAGATCTGCTCGTGAGTTTAAATATTCGCAATTAAGTTTGTCCCCGCGAATGCATTCGCTTTCGTGGATTTTTCTTCTTTATTATTGCAATTTGCAACTGGCTAATCTGCCACATATGCCAAGGATGCCTTAAAGTATGAAAGTGGCTGCACTAGTGAGAAATATATCTTGAAGTAGTACATACTACCCCATCGATACGTCGGATTTATTCTAGTTTTAACATATTTTGTAAAATTTGTATGTTAAATTATAGCTTATAAAGTATAGGACACATTAATATCTTCACAAATGATATATTTTCCTTTTGTATAACTCTAGTATGTCGTGCACCAAATAAACTTAAAGATTCACCGATAAGTATTGAGTAATAAATCCCAAAAGTGCATAATTAATTAATTATTTCAATATTCATAATTTGTAGGTGTATTATATTTTTTGGAAAACCACTGACGTCACCGTGCTGCCGACTTTTCCGCCGAATTTGAAAGAGGGGGTAGGTATCATCTGTAACACTTTAAAATCTGCACATACGGAGAAAATTAGAAAATCAATCTATAAATTCCTTATTTCATTTGAATATTTTACTTGAATACTGATCTTACAATCTTTGAATTGACTCTGAAGTTCGGATTCCGTCCAATTGCAGGAAGTTAAGATGAATAATCCATTTGGTAAAAGAATATTGTGCACATTTTTAATGTATTTTTCTCGTTTTTCTTTTGGATTATCTGGGTTGAGACTTATTGCATCGTAAGTTCCTTTATCGTGCGCTACTTTGAAGTCACTCGTTAAGCTGGATTGATCTTCGCTCAATATGTCACAAACTTGTAGGTCGATATTTGACAGTTCTTTATTTTTCAACACTCCTATAGCCAGGTCAATAGCTTTTTTAGAATAATCTACACCTGTCATATTTTTGAAGCCTTCCTCAGCGAGTTCCACCAGCATCATTCCATTTCCACAGCCTAAGTCTATTATCTTGTCGTTTTGATTAATCAGATCTGTCCTCGATCTCATCCATCTGCATATGTAATATTACTTTTATAATTAATTCAAAATACATATCTCACAAAAACATATTTTGGAAGGGATCTTCTATATCGAGTAAAATTTTAGTTTCAAAACGGTTCTTATGAAGACCACAGAGATGGGGCCTGCTGTATTTTTCGTACAGGTTTCTCCATTAACAACGGAGTAAATATTTGAATTGAAAAAAAAAAGTATGAAATTATTAGACATTACATCTAATACACTACATCTATTAGACACTACATCTGTCACCTTGTATTTACCTAACTATCCTTAGAGCACTATCCTCACCAAACCATACTTCACCGACATCGCCGTGACTTCGAAAGTTAGCTATTTCCAGAGCATATGTTTTTTCCCAACTGCAATATGATTAAAAACAACTTACCTTTATTGTTTCAATACATTATGTTATGTTAACGTTTAATATTTCAGGAAACATACTACTCCTGGGTTCCAAGATCGGATGAGTACAATTCTTGCGAATCATTTTCTGTCATCTTTGAATACAATTTTACAGGTTCTACTTTATTCTTGATTTATAGTCTCGGTCCAAATAGCGACGATTAAAGCACGACAATTAACTGCACTTGTACTTAAATGACTTAATGAAAGGTCGCGGAATTGAGAGTTACTTTAGTCACTGAGCATGGGAACATGTTGTTACTTTATAACCTAACCTAACTGTTGTTTCCATAGATTTCGTAATTCTTGAGTAGCCTTACCGGCCTTACCTAACCTCGTTTAATACCATACTGCATCAAACCTGAGTAGTATTATATGCATAATATCGTGTCATCCTGTACATACATAATAGAGGTCAGTGACTAGCTGAAAGCAGCTAATATCTTTCTTTAAAGTGTGTTCAGTGCTAGTAGTGCATTAATACTGTAACTTCAACATGAGTATAATTAAAATATCAACTGCATTGCATTTAGGTAGGTAAAGAACTATTTAAAGTTGCAAAGTTTTTAATAAATGTTTGAATACCATTAATAGGTTTTATTCTGTTGTACAGGCAAGCAAAGTATGAAAATGCCAGGATTGTTTGTACGGTCAATGTCAGTAGCTGCAGAACCAAAGCAGCAGAGTGATATAAAACCAAAAACTGGTATACTAATGTTAAATATGGGTGGTCCAATTAACACTGATAAAGTACCAGAATATTTATTACGTATAATGACTGATCGAGACATGATACAGTTGCCAGTTCAGAGGTATTGAGTTTAAATAAATAAGCTGAAGAAAGTGATATAAAACATTGATACATAGTCTTTTATGTATTCATAATTTACAGTCAGTTAGGACCATGGATTGCTAAACGACGTACACCTGATGTGCAGAAAAAATATGCAGAAATTGGTGGTGGTTCTCCTATTTTAAAGTGGACAAATATACAAGGAGAATTACTATGCAAGCAATTGGATAAGGTTTCTCCTGATACTGCACCACATAAACATTATGTTGCATTTCGATACACTGACCCTCTTACTGAGGATACCTTACAACAAATTGAAGAGTAATATCATATGAAAAAAATAGAAAAAATATTCATAAAGCTAAAGTTTTGTAATTTAATTAATCCGTCAATGGGATAAAATAATGAATTTTAAATTAATTATTATTTTTCAGGGATGGTGTTGAACACACTATAATTTTTTCCCAGTACCCTCAATATAGTTGTGCCACAACGGGTTCAAGTTTTAATGCCATATACAAATATTATAAAGAAAAGCAATTGCCAAAAAATATGAAATGGAGCATTATTGATCGATGGGCAACTCATCCACTTTTAGTTAAAACATTTGCAGAAAGAATTAGAGCAGAATTGGTTCAATTCCCCAGTGACATTAGGAATGACGTTCTCATATTGTTCTCAGCACATTCTCTACCATTGAAGGTTATTTATTATTCATATAAAAATAATATTTCATATATATAATAATGCAATGTATGTTTATTTTGAACGATTAAGGCTGTGAACAGGGGTGATGCGTATCCATCTGAAGTTGGTGCCACTGTTGCACTAGTGATGCAAGAATTGAATCACTGTAATCCACACAGTTTAGTGTGGCAATCAAAGGTAAAATTTTATTATATAACTATTGAACGCATATACATATTTTCATGAAATTCAATTGTAAAGTTTTAATGGTAGAGAATTTTTATCAATAAGGGAAGTAAAATGAGTCACGACAATACAACTTGTTCTGGTATTTCATCCAAAGATCTTTCGGACTTGGAGCATTCTTACTAGTAACTAGAAAATCAGGAATATGTGCCAGTTTAACAATAACGCCTAGTTAGCGTAATTGTATTAATGAATAACCTTGGAGCTACTTCGGTTTGGCTGATCAACTGATATTAGGAAAGCGCATAGCGTCACTAGTTTCTGAGGCATAATATAATTAACATTTTATAACTCATATCTTTATGCTTCCTGTAGGTTGGACCTTTACCTTGGTTGGCACCATTTACAGATGACGCAATAAAGGGATACGTAAAGCAAGGAAAAAAGAATTTTATTTTAGTACCAATTGCCTTTGTTAATGAACACATCGAGACACTTCATGAACTGGACATCGAGTATTGCCATGAGTTGGCTCAAGAAGTGAGTAAAATATGAAATATAAATAATATACATATTTAAAAATTAATCTACACGATTAATATTGTTCAGGTGGGAGTGGAGAGAATAAGACGTGCTGCTGCACCAAATGATCATCCCTTATTTATTGATGCCATGACGGATATCGTTACCACGCATATGGGATCAAATCAGCCTATAAAACCCAAATTTTTAACACGGTGTCCTCATTGTGTCAATGAAAATTGTGCACGAAGCAAAGACTGGTATGCCCAGGTTTGCAAAGTATGAATAAAGTAAAAAACTAGAATGAAATACAAACAATGTCATAACACTAAGGATATTTTTATTAAATTTCTATGCAAATAGGTTACATATAATATCATGTGAAATAAAGTAGGATAAAAATAAATCATGGTAACTTTGTGCTTGTTATCATTTTTACTGCAAATATTTAATTTCCCTATATAAATAGTCAAATAAATTGTTGTTTACTGGTTTGCCAATGTTAGTGAACATGACATTAAACATCTCCTATTGGATAAATTGTATGAAATACAGTGTTCTTTTATGAAAAGGGATCTTGTAAAACATCTGTACCGTTAACATTGTGAAAAATACTAAAAGAATGATTAAAGAAATAATAAACATGTGCAGTACTTATCTCAAGAGATATTCGAATACTAACTGAAGTGCAGTAGAGTAACCAAGTCGATCTGCGAAATGTCAATCAAATTGACCTCGCATTTGCATCCATGCCATTATTGTAGAGAAGCAAGCCACTCCACTTTCATAAATTAGTTCAACTCAAACAGTACTCCAATTAACATTAATTTGTTTTGAAGCCATTTTGAGAGTTAGTTTGTGCAATCATATGCGAGAGATTTCTAAACTGCAATTCCTTCCGAGTGATGTTCCGGAATACCACCTAAATACTGTTATTGCGACAATACCTTCTATACTGTAACATTATTTGTATTTCGTCCTCATTTTTGTAAATTGAACAACTGAAATGACCGATGACTAAAATAAGTATTAAAGCATATTGAATCCACTGATGATAAAGCCAGTCAACGACTCGGTCTAATATTGACGCCTGCGATCAGTTAATATTTAATAAATCCACGTATTCTAAGTATTATGTGTTATATTATACATGTATATAGATATATAAATTATATCATTTATTATATATATATATATATATATATATACACATATATATCGATTCCCATAGCTTTCACAAAGCTCGAGAGACATAAAACTAAATAAAATCCGTTGAATAGGCCTATAAGCTCTTTCGAATGACATCCAATAGCAGCAAAGCTATCTGGGTAATAGTATCTTCAAAACAGTTGGAAAATACTTGAAACGGCATCTCTATTTCTCCTGATTATATCCAGCCTCCTTCTTGAGTATTCTTTGGATGGAGACAGTTATGTCACACTATAGTATCATAGCCAATAAGACGCCAATGATATCGCGCAGAAACGAGTAGAAAAATAAAAGGATAACTTGGGCTGTTTTAAAAGAAGCCAGCAGAGTTAAACGCAGGAGCAGTCCAATGGAACAGTGGCGCTCTCCAGCATACTGCGGCGAGTATATAAGTCAGGATTGTCGCCGGTAGCGCTCAGTATGTGTCATGCATTGCGAGTGCGAGCGTCAGTGATGGCTGTTCGAGTGCGGTTGAAGATGCAATGCAGTGCGGTTGCATTGTCGTTTGTTGTTTTTGTTATAGTGTGCGGTGTAGATCTAGTGAATGGAATGTTCGAGCATAGACATTGCAGCCATCAGCATCCACGTCCTGATGAGGTAAGTCAGATTCCCTTGTATTTATGTAGCTCGTTTCTAACCTACAGACAAACCCCAGTGCTATGCCAGTTTATCGTCCTCCTGGCGCGTTCACCCTTCGCGACTGGCTCGAGCCACATTCAAGTCAATACTCGTGTAGAAAGAAGTTGCAGTCTGTCATTTGCAGTAGGTTTCTTTGTAAATCCAGCTATTAGGATACACGTGACTTTATTCGAAAAGCTTCGTTCTAGTTTAAACAAACGCGTGCGTGGTGCAATGGGCATTTTCCTTGTCACGTGCTCTCAGCTTGGATTTGTTTACGTTTCCATCTTTGGCCTAAAACATCTGATTACATTATTTATGGTCGCTGCTGGACGATAATAGAAATTCTTTGACACTTTAAGATCTTCGTTCAACCGGTGGCATATGGGACCACGTGGATTTGGATTATTTATGAAGTCTTTGAGTTTGTTATGAAATTTCGAAGCAGCTACGCATTATTTGAACTACGGACGGACTGTTATATTTATTATCATCGTGTTTTATAGTCACAATGTAAACTGACAGTTGCGAAACTATTCCAAGTATTCATTAAGAGTTCGCGGTTTGTTAGACATGTGATTATGACGTTTCGAAAGTGGAACATAGAAGTTTTCATAATTTTGGAGAATTCCTTGAACCTCTCGTTTAGTTATTTCACTTTCTCAGGAAGTAGGATTGTTCATTGCGCTCTTAGTAATCCTTTAACTACTTTATTTGGCTTTTATGATTTTAATAGAATTGTGGAATAAAACGTTCTACCCGCTTATTATATCGTTGTATTATAATCTGGTTGAGGGTACTAATGACTTTTTTTTGTACTCCAATTGTTCAGTTATCGATTCCGAACTCACAGATGGAATAGTACAGGCGGAGACTTTATTTGCGGTATTGTATTGCATTTATAGCTAAGAGCTAAAGCGGCAAGTGGTTATTAACAATTAGCAATTAACGATTACGTAGTTTCAGTGAGCGTACGTAGTTTGAATGATTTCGAACGACTATAGATTCAATTTCCAAGGACAATTAGAGTATAATGATGGGGAAAAAATCGTATACAATGAAAATCCAGTCTTTTCTATAGTAGTCATAATCAACGAAATCGACAGTAATATCCTACATAATCTGGAGAATTTGGACATTTTCCTACTCTGGCGGATGACGTAATTGAGTGAACCGTTTAAGCTAGCAGTCAAAATAAATGAACACGTACATCCAGCTAATTACGTAAACGAGGCTTCGACTGGGCATCATTTACTCCGAGCGTACGGACCTAATACGCTTTTAAATATTTACCTTTGCTTTGCCATTGTGAATTGCATGATTTACTGGAAATTACTTCAAACATTCTACGTATGGTGAAAACGAAGTAAATAATTTGGAATTTTGACAGAATGTAGACAGAATCGGTACCGTATACGAAAAAAAAAATGAGTAAATAGGATTAATACAAAATAAACGCAGTTAACAATAGAAAGGATTTTTGTGTTTTAAACAAAAAATATCGGCGCTGCTCCAAGCCCGTATTTGCCGTATCGTGCATTCTGTGGGTATTATGTTCACACATCGGAACTTTACGTGGAATCGAATCGCGGAATAAAAATTGTCAGAGCTATACAGGGCTTGTGATTGTTTGAAAAGGTCGTCTTTTTAATTTCGTGAGAATCCTTTATTCGCCATTGAAAGGAGAGTGAAAATAATGTACGTTTGCCACAGTTAGACTGCTTCATGCGTAACAAGCAAAACCCATCAGTCGTTCTCGATAACAACGGGGATAAATGAAATCTGAATTTTTTTTTCTTCATATAATCCGATTAACGTTTACATGAATTTTCTGATAAGAATTCTCTATGCGATTCAACTAAACGTTTCTTCTTAATAAGAGTTGGGCAATTTATGTCCACTGTGATTAATTACATACACACAGTATCTATTTCCGATTAAACCACGTATACAAAACTGGGATATAATTCTTGTTAAAGTTACTAGCCAAAGAACACGGGAATTTTAAACGTCGCTATAAACGTGTACTAATCGTTATCGTCTGCTACCATTGCCTTGTCCGTTGTTACGCATTCACGGTCGTTGTCGGCATTATATAACGTGCGAAAGGTCAGTTAATATGTGCGCTTGTCTATCAAGCGTTCATTTTAATTCGTTCGATACCATGGAAATCCTCACTTTCGCAAAATGCCAATAAACCGCGGCGCGTCGTCAAATCGTCCGGGAAATGCGACGTAGTTTTCAAGCCACGCGCATGCGCCTCGCCTGTTACACCGATCCGGCGCTAAACTAGAAATCTGTTATCTAAATGATAAGAGCGAGGACAGCAAAGGTTAAATAAGGAAAGTTGCGCTTATAATTTTCGCGTTGCCGAAGACTCCTGTCAAGCAGCACAGTCCTGCGGCACTCGGAATAAAGCGACAAAGGGACAGAAGAAGATGGCGTCTGTCTACCGAGCAGCTTAATCGAGAAACACGTTAGCACTGCTTCTTAAAGCTATTCGCGCTTTAAAAGCGCCGGCGTAAAAAAGAATTTGAATTTGAATAAAAGTTCATAGATCCCGTAGTCACGGCGTCACACCATATACATATATACCTACATACACGTACCAACGTCAACGAGACGCGTTCGGACTTGCTCAACTTCCACCATTCTTCTTTCCCTTAGGCCTCGCTGGTTATGCGTATTCGAATTATATTAGCCAAATTAAAATCCTTCACATCCTCGGAGACACTACCTACCTCAGCGTTACCGGCGCTGGGCCGCGTCAGAGATTCCTAAGCGATTCCACAGCGATAATTCATTATTTAATGCAGCGGCTTTATTTCGATGCCGAGAAAAAAAAGAATGAATTATGCCGAGCTTATTGGCGGCGCGCCAAACGTTTTCCCAGGTCGTGGATTCGCCTGTAGGCGACCTGCAAGTCTGACGACGCGTCCGCGGGGTATCCGCCTCTCCCGTGCCACAGGGGTTGGCTACTTGCTCTCTAGCGGGTGGCCCAGCTGAAAGTGATCGACGTTTACTCAACGCACTCGAATGCCGTAGATACGTCAAATTAGACCGCCCGTTATACGTATTCTGCGTGCTATACCGTGCTCTGCACTCCCCCTTCCCCTTTCGCCCCCTCCCATATGCTCCCTCATTCCACACGACCTCCTCCCTTCCTTTTCCTTCTTCGTCCCCGTCTCACCCTTCCCTGCTATACACTCATCCCCCGACTGTTCTAGACTTCCAATTTATTATATCATCCCGGAACACGAAGGCACTCTTATACGAGCGATCGATCATGCGCGAGACAACCCTAAGCGACCAAATTTCTCTTTGCCCTCCGTCTTGCCAATCGGCGAAAATTTTCTTTTGCTATTTCCCACTTACACCTCCGCGCACCTCGGACACGTCGTTAAGCCGCCCACGGCTCTCATTATGTACATATATGTATATAATAACATCCATTCGCGTACGTTGTATACCTTCACTTAGTCGCCAGCTCTACCCCCCAGCACCTTTCTTGTCAACGACCCCTGTCCGATTCTCCACGCGCGACAGGGTTATTAAGTAACTCGATTCGCATCGAAGTTTATTTACTGGCTTTCGTGAGGCGACAGTCACCGACGACGACTACCTTCCGTGTGCCTCCTTTACGGTGTTATCCCCCCCCCCCCTTTTTCCGTCTTCCCCCCCTAACTCCTTCCGGGAATCCATATACCAGCGTCCCCGTTCCTCTGACACGCAAACCATCGTGAATCACTTCTTTCAACGACCTCTCCACGTCGAAGGGATCATTGTGCGAGAAACTGTCGACTGGCAACCCTTAACTTCAACCCTGTATGTATACACGTGTAACTCAGGCATGTCGTTATATAGATATATAGGACAGTATCGACAGAAGGGATTGTGGGTAACACGTCTCGGCGTCCGGTTCTCTTTATTTATGACTTGGCGAGGACGCGCGTGGCTGATAACGTAGACGGATTTTTCATACGTGATAAATACGTACGCTTTGTATATACGTATGTATATGTATATCACAGGTATATCCTCGGTGAAAGATTCAAAAGCTCCGTTGCCTCCGTCATGTCGAAATCCGACAGCTGCGTTAATTCGACGTAATTTATTTTCCTTCGTTGTCACTGTATTTAGTAGCTTTCGCGCACGTGGTGACTCGGGGACGAAAGTTATTTTAACGCGGTACGTTAGCTCACGTTAACGCAGTCGTCGCGATGCGTTACGCTTTCTCGCGAGGACTATCAAACGTTTACGAGCGGGCTCGCATGACTTTACGAGTGTGCCTCTGGATGCGGCTGTCGCTTTATGGAGATGCGGACGAACATCTTCGAGCCTTGATAAAGCGTAGCGGCAGTGATAAGAGCACGAGGACGTTTCTATGGGGAACGAACGAATTACTAATGGCGCTGTTAATTGGCCTTCCGAACGTATATTTTTATATACAAAATGTGCAGGACGTCCCTGCATATTTTTGATACCGAACAGAGACGGTTTATAGGCGTCCCGACGTTGACGTAACCGAGCAATTTTTCCAGTATGGTTTTATATACCTGGACCTTAGGAAAGCTTGAGGCGAGGTATACGCAACGACCTAATTTTTCGCTTGTAAATTGTAAGAAATTTTTTAGCAGCTCATCTCTTATTTCTCATCTCTTTCTTACTCCGGTTTTACGTTCATTGTGTATATATATATATGCTTGTACTATCCTCGTGGATAATCGCACGGGAAGCTGTCGGTCATGGCGAAAGTCTTAGACACGCTATATGGTCGTGTCGCAATATAGAAACGTGGAATCGTGATACCCGGTTGAAATGAAATGCAGGGATTTCAAAGGGTCTTGAAATTTGTATTTATTAGTCTTTTTTAAATAATAATAATTTTTCATTGGTAACCGTTCTCCAAATTGTATGCTACCATTCATGCTCCACTTTTGCATCGTAACGTATCTCGTACGTGCATCTATGCTCCGCTGACTCGTATCTATAATGCACAGGCGGTTGCATATCTCCCGTGGTAATAATGAAGAAGAAAATTATCGGCCTTTCGCGTAATATTTAGTATCCGGTACTCGTTTGCTAATATCGTCGAAATGGTACGTCCGGGTATAGACGAATCTACGGGTCAGGAATTCGATTTTCGATTCTCGTATTCGCATAACGGCTCCAGTCGCTGCCTATCTGCGGTGTTTGCACTTTACCGACGAGACAGGCATTCAGCCACCAACCTTGCTACAGGATTGCTTGGATATATTGTTAAGCGCCGGTACCCCAGTGCGCAGACCCGGAGGGAAGACCCTTTGGCAATGGTCCACACGCTATGGCAAACTGTTACGTGTACGAGGCGAATGTGTATCGGGGCTTGTATTCCTGCGCCAGCTCACCGTTCGCATAGTAACACGTGCGGGGAGAGACGGGATAGCGTGTACGTAGTCGAGGACGTGCAATGCAGATATACCGATGGAAAAAGTAAAATTTCTTCGACAAAGACCAGGACCGATGGGAATCGATCGGAAGTAGAAATTTTTTTTTATTTTGTATCGCGACGAAAAAAAAAGAGACGAACCGAAACTCATGAATTATGGCGATAGATTGGCTAGCTTCGGTGATTACGGGATTAATTGACCTCGACCTCTATGGAAAGTCCGTGAGAGTCCATTCGACCCGACCATTTCTACCGATAGTAGTTTCTCGCTGCTAAGTTTATTTTTAGCCTTCGTTCAGGGCTGCAGGAGCAAATTTTTTATATTGTCATTTTTATACTGGATTTTCTTCGACGAACCCCCTATTGTTTCTCGCGTTGTCTCGGCACTGCATCGCCGTTACTCTCCGCATCGCTTTTCCACGTCTTGAAACCGGGTTGCTCTAGCCGCTCGGAAAATTCCTCGCTAGTGGGCCACGTCGGATGCCCTTGGTCGCTAAATTATGAATTGCTCGGGCGGCATAAAGTTTAGTACCGAGTATATCCGTTAGCCTGAATGAAAATGGATAGCGGGTGGCGTCGCACTGGATATTTTCTCGGTTATATGCAACGTCGACGTTCGAGTTTAACATCCTCTGGGACAGCCGGAAATGCATCGTGTGCACGTTCGAAGCCCTTCCTCTCCCTTGCCCTCTCTCCCCTCTCTCTCATTTTGTCCCTCTCCCCTTTCCGTCCTACCTCTCGTCGGTAATAATGAACACCCCGAAGCACCCGGTCTCTCGATCGTAAAGACACATAATGCCTTCTTTTCCCTACGCTATGCTTCATCGACGGGATTTTCTTTTACTAGCCCGTAAAAACTTCCGTCTCTCCGCTCGTCGGATCAATTCGCCCATTGGGTTCAGGTTACACGTCCAAGACCGTACGCTGCGTTCCCCGTCGTACCGGATGGAACGCGTCGAGATTCTTATCAGCAACGCCGGACGCGAATGGCAATAAGTCGCGTGTATTTAATCGTCCCGGCGAATTACTATAAATTTCTTCGGTCGTATTCGATTCTCGCTACGCGCATAGATGCGAAATAAATTTTAATTTGCTCTCGGTAGGCAGGACTTTTATACCCAAGTCGGAATCTTTTGCCGACATCCGGCGAGTCACCCTGGCTCGTTAACCAGGTCCGGGTGGTCGGGAGTGTTTAGGCACCCCCCCCCCCCCCCCTTCGGGAAAGTTCCTCAGCATGAAAGACCCTCTCTCCCGACACGCCTGATTTCGATCTCCCTTTGATCGTGATGAATGAAAGCCACCCCTGCTCCAATGGATCCTAGGCGTGTTACGCCATTTCTCAAATTTCGACGTTAACCACCATCATCCTCTTCCACCCTGCTATCAGCATAACTTTCTTTCTCTCTTTCCTTCCTACCCACCTACTTACACCTACGTATCCCTTAGCTACTGTGTTTTTCAATCTTGTTTTCTGTTCCCTATCAATTTACGAAGGAAACGCCGCGGGCATTCATTGTCCGCGATTTACACCCTATATATCGCTGGCAGACGTCGATTCGAAACTGGCCTTATCGAGTTACTCGACGCTCTTCGTCGACCAATGAAAAGCCGCCGCTCTCTCTCTCTCTCTCTCTCTCTCTCTCTCTCTCTCTTGACTCGCGATGGTCTATCGATTACGAGTCGACGTAGATGAGGGGAAGTTCGCTTAAGAAATAAATATTTTATAAAAAGCTTAAAGTAATTCTTTACCGTATAAGGGATGGCTATGGGTTTTGCAAATTAAACGTTTTTTTTGGGGGACCTTTTGCGCTCGTGGGGATGAAAGTTTTTCAAATGAATTCGACTACTCGATTTTTATTTTTAGACCTTTTCCAGGACGTATCAGAAGTTTCAAAGAATACGTATAGACGTATTTTTGTATCGGGGGATATAGTTTTCTGTCACTTTATTTTTCAATTCTCGCTACTCTCTCGGTCTCCAATATATCCAGTCTTCGTATGACGATTCTTCTCCTTTGCTTTCTCGTTCAGTTCGCTTCTCTTCGGACGTCCTGAACTCCTGTTACGTTCGAAAAGAGTGGCTGACGGATATCTCAGGCGAGTGTTTACTCCTGTTGTTGCTTCTTGCTCAAAATACTCGCGGATTAATCATTGTCCGAACAGACAGTGACACGCCCTACGGGTTGAAATAGGGTCGAGGCCAAAGGCCACGAGGGTTTTTGCTTCTGGCGCTGCACTAATTAATGTGGACGCTCATATAGGATCGTAATTTTCCAAGCAATTGTTCGCATTGTCCACCTACGCCGTTATAGGTGATCCGTATTCACTACAAGCTACGAACTTATGTATATAGACTCTTAGGAAGTTTCCCGAAATTTTTCTCACGATCGTTACCCAATATATCTATATATTTACATGTAAAATATCAGCAACGACGACCGGCTTTCCTAAAAAATATTTTATCGAAACAAAAAAATATATATACACACGCACTATAGAAGCATAATTACGGCTGCTTGTACTTTTTTTTTTTGAATCCCAAAAATCTGTCAAGTGCATCGGATCGGTACGACTTGCAACCCGAATCTCTGCCGATCTTTCAATAAATTTTCTAGCTTCGCTCCTGTGATTGTTACTGACAGGCGTACCATACCGCTGGTTCTGATTAGCGAGATAAATGCCTCGGTAACTGGAGCAAAGATTTTACCCACACTTCGAATTCTCATTCAGACCCATGCAGCCCTGCTTTCAAACTCGCCCATCATTTTCTATAGTTTCACCGTCAATACCCTCGAGTTATTGTTGGTAGCCACGCTCGGTCGGTATAGTCCGCCTCTGCCGTACATTTGTTACCGACCGTCCCGAGCTTTACACGAAGCAATGCCGTTATACCTGATTTCGTGTCATTATCCCATTTTTTCAGATTAGCATTTTCTTTTGCTTCAACGATCGTACACATATGGTTAGCTACACTAAATCGCGAATAAATAAGATTTCTTCTACAATGAGAAACGTACCGCAGGTCAATCGGTAATCGGTATCGATACTCATCACGCGATCCTGTAGTTACGCTTCGCTCGCGAGGCTCGCAGCACGGCAAATATTTACCCGCAATCGAACCTCGCAACGAGCTACCGTGCAAGTAGTTAAATTAAACTATTAATTATTCAGCCGGTCGGCTCGGTGATCGAAAGTGAATTAACGATCGGTCAAGTCCAGCTACTGTCCTCTGCGATACGTATGCGTGTGTCCATTTCTCCTATGTCGTTCGCTTGCACACGTGCTCCCTGACGTTAGGAAAAATGACCAATTGATTTTCACTCTGTTCTCTGTCACACTCGTCTTGTCCTTACCAATTATCGGTCGATCCACCCACGTCCTTCATAACTACGTAGCTCAGCTAAAATTGACTACCTTGCGGCTGGGATGATTCACTTTTTTCCACGTTCCACGTGCGGCTGTGGGATTCTCATGGGCATTCGGCAATTCTGGAATAAATGCGCGAACGTTAATGGTCGGTTGACAATTTTTCAAAAATTTCACCAGCACGAGGCTTTACCGTCGCTTTTGTTATTTCTGATTTTTTTTTTCAACCAGCAGTATCGAAGGGGTTGGTACGGAGAGATGCAAATTTTCCATATATAACGTAAATTTCAACGAGTCCCAAGGCCCAGAGGCACTTTCGGACAAACGCAGTTACACACACGTAGCGCACAGGCATCACTCGAACTATTTATTATAAATACAATTTTTACGAATATTTCGATATTTTCGTCGACCGTGTCCCGAATTTTTTTTCCATGTATCAATATGCAGTATCGAATATATCATTTTCAGATATCGATTCACAATATTCTGTTAATAATGTTCCGTAGACCATATACGTTTTTGACTCGCGTACAGGTACGCATACGTGAAGGATATTTCTATATCTCTGTTTATTCTTTGCCTTCGCGTTTCACTTTATTCCCGTTTATTATCAAAATGCTAATTTATGCGCACTCGACAAAGGCCGTCCGGCTCTTAATGGAATTTCTCTCGGTTACCGGAGCAGGGATATAGGTAGGGCGACCGCGAGCGGTTTCGTAATTTTTACGAAGCTAACTAATATATACATATACACCCATATATATATCGAAAATTATTTTTACAAATGATGTCCATTCAAAATATATACACGCGCTAGAAATAGGTATACGAGCGACCGTAGCGGTACGCTATAAAATTCTCTCCTAAAACCTGACTTTTCGTACGTCAAACGAGTTTTTATTACTGTACTTCGAGATTCTTTTACTGTACATACAGGCTTCCGCTTAATCGCACCGGTTTCACTCAATATAAACCGGCGATGTTTAGTAAAGCGTCGTTATAACACGATTCCATTTGAACTCCTCGTATACAGTGTAAGTATATCGCGAACCGACCCTCGGTATCCTTTGATACGAGGAACACGCCACGGCCTCTTGATTTTACAACTCGCAAGTTTCCGCAGTAACTTTTCACACGAACTTTCGAGTTTACTGCCTCTTGTGCAAATAGTGTTTTCGCGGCTAAACTTATTCCATGTTAACTTTTACCTACCATTTTCCCAACGCTCTATTCCCGCTTGGTATAACGCTCACGCCTTTCGTGCTCCTGCGCCACTGTACGCGCATTGTGCGCTCCGCTGTCAGAAGTGCTATAGGGCAAGTAGCTTTGGTATGCATAGGATGAATATCGTGTATACGCATAGGTTGCGGGGTTGTACGTTCGCGAGGTTGGTACTACCGGCAAACTTACGATGCTTGTAGGTGTCGCAATGGATTATCGTTTCAGTTAATATTCCTGACAGAAATCGTATTTCATTGCGCGCGATGACGTATGGCTTTAAGCTCGTGGCGCTAAAGCACTGGCGGGAAAGTCATAGGAATTTGAATCTGCCTAAGTAGAATTACTTCGCGAAGCACTTTGTTTAGTCATATTTCACTCTTTCCTTTTTTTTTTTATTATATTCTTCCTTTGATTTATTATCAGCAGGACAATCGCACACGTACGTACACTTTGCAAATGGGTTTTCTCGCGAACAATGAGGGGGATCTACCGTCTGTGTTCCAAGACCGGAAGAAATTTGATGAATGAACATTGACACAAGAGGGAGGTCCGATTAACGGGTGTTACGTGTCGGACACTTTTTTTTTTTTTTTTTTTTTTACTTTTGTTTTAATCCCACTCAGTCTCGTATATCTGTACTCTTGACTCTGTTATAAATGTCCCGACGCAACTGGACGTCCCCGCTGGAAGCGAGTACCTAATGGCCAATAAACATCGCTCGATTCAATTCGCTCTCTCGGGTAAATGTAAATTTAAGCGTTCCCCGATATCAAGCGAAAAAGTTATTTGAGAAATAGTCAATGGACTGTGGGTTACGCTCTGAATTATAATTAAATTCGTTTTACGTATATCGAACGTGCTTTTGGGTTATCGGCGGGCTAAACGTTTGAAAGTGCATTGTGTATGTAAAGTGTGGCATCCATTTTTTTTTTTTTTTTCGGGCGTTTCACGTAAATCCTCGATGCACGGATTTGAAACAGTCTGTGGGACTTTCGTCCAAATGACCCCCCCCCCCCCCCCCACCTCTTATGTCGAGTACGAAATCGATTACGATGCAATTTGAATTAGATCAGCCATGCAGTACAGCAACTATGCACATGTCGATACGTCTATACATAGTACACAGCAGCCCCCACATGTCAATACCGTGTTTCCTTACCACAGGGTATGTCGGTTTACGTATCATGTCGCGTACTCTGCCGTAACGTATACGCTGCGCCGTACAGGTTACATGTAGCAGATACGGATACCGACGGTAGACTATGTAAGGTAGCCTTAGTTAGAGATATGCTAATTGCTATCCAAACGCTGATGTGGGTTAATGAGATGTGTCTAGTAGTTAGTTTGCGCTAAGGACACAGCCTACCCCGGAAATCGACAGAACCCTCTCCCCTCCAGCCTCCCCTCTCGTATTACCAGACACCAATCTACACGGTGTATATAGCACGTCCGTATATACCCCCTTGACACCAAAGTGCTTTCTTAGAGCATTGTGTGTATTTCGAAAATTCATTACCGCCGGGTACAACCCCTGCGTAATCACGAAGCGGGAAATTTTGAACGGAATCTCATTAGGGCCCGAGGTCCCTCGTTCCTTGTCTAAGGGCACAGCCCTGGCTCGTTCTCAGTTTTCCCAATGACTGATGCTAACGATGCTTTCGGTACACGCCGCTAACCGGGCTCGAAGGAGCTACTTGATATTTTCTTGAAAAAGAAAAGCCTCCCGTTACGAAGAAATCTGCACGGGACTTCACCCTTGTAAAATGAATTCCCTTTGACGTTTAATGAATTTAGATTAATTCGGACCATTGTTTCATACATTTTCTGCTTTCACGTCATTAACTTCCCTTCGTATCCTTTATACGGCACCCTCCGCGTACTGCTGTGTCGGTATTTGTGTTTTCGGGTAGGGCTCTCTGTGTACGTTGTATATATATATATTTATGGATGAAGGTACGATCGGACCTCAGACCTGGGAAATCGAGTCGATCCATCGGCCAGGGTTTGATCGTGGAACAAAGGGTTGCCGCTGCTGATACGAAGCTTCTGCCTTCCCCCTCTACCCGTTCACCCTCAATCGTTCGGGCTTCAGATAACGTTAACGTTCGTCTACTCCCCTCGCGATAAGCCAACACTTTCCATACTTTCGTATTTCACCTTTGGCTTCTCTTTCACGCCCCCCCCCCACCTTTTTACAGTCAATTCTTTACCCGGAGAATGGCATATCAGTTTCTTTGAGCAATTCTTACGTCAGAGTGAAATTCTTTGTACGTTGATTAATGTTTCGTAAAATTTTTTTTTCTTTTTTCACGCATTAATCTAAATTGGCACCCATGGCTGGTCTTTTTTTTCGTATATTCTTGAAATTTGAAATTTCGTAATACCCCTTCAATTGGCCGTTTTTCTCTACCGACACAATCGTCATTGATAATCATACAATAGACTTCGGCGCACGACTGAAACGAACGGCCACTGGCGTCTCCCTTCCCATCAAATCGAGTAAAGACGAAGACACGAGGAGTGGGCGTAGTTGGATGAGAAAAAGAAACAAAGACGACGAGCAGCAGCTTTTTCGTTCCTTCATTGTAACAAGCGGCTCTTCTGTTCGCGAGAGGATCGGGAAGCTCGGAATTCTTAGGCCTCGAGAGCGAAACGAATCCAACGCGCTGCTCTCAGAGTCCATCACGCTCAGAATCAACGGCAAAGATACTAAGAGCAGCCCGAAGGTTTTTACAGCGTAAGATGGCAATAAGTTTTAAGAGAGAGGAAGAGAGAGTGAGAGAGTAGACCAACGATACCCTTTGATCTTACAGGTTTAATTAAGCCCCCGCGAATGAAAATTCGCCCAACATTTTTTCCTTCTTCTACCTCGCTTACCCCTCTCTAGCTTTTCGCTCGATATTTTCCTGCGTATTTACTTTTATATTGGACACTACGTAAAACGGGTACGATTTAACCACGAGTCTCTGTGCCTTACCCCACCTTTGTTCACCCTTAGTTTTTTTCACTTTTTTTATCAACTTTTTCCAGTAAAAGTAAACCATAGCCGAGGTGGTGAGTTATATGGTGATGGTCCTAAAATTCATAATACAGGGGTACCAACTTTGCCGTATAAAAGACCGCGAGTTAAGGTAAACACGGAACAGCGTATTCGTTTATTCATTCATAATAATCTAGAAGTCTTGGAATGCTTTAGGCGTGGATCCTACTGTACTGTAGAATACTATATCGGCGTCTACGTATTACCAGCCGATACCAGTACAACTGGTATTGAGACTATCGAAAAAGCACGTGGCTCCTCGGACTTCGGTGCTGCGCGCTGTGACACGAGAGGTTCTATTAATCTCGAATACTTCGAGATTGATCGATACTTTTTTTTTACAGCTTCCATGTACCCGCATCGCTCGTTCCGTTACAGCAGGGTCACTCTCACTCCGAAAGTCCAGCTTGTTTCGTTTTGAGATTTATGTTTGTACGATGAACAGTTGGAAAGTTTTTTTTTTTTTTTTTTGGGACGATCGTGCTGTCCTGTACTCCCTTGCGTATTGTATATACGGACTGTACCGTCTTTCTCGTGTCGCGGTCGGACGAGGTGCGAATGCCGGTCAAGGCAAACGGAAACAGGTGTCTGATTATGGACAGGATCGAACCACTGTAGAGACCAAACAACGTACCGTTAGTTTTTACTTCTAGGTAGTGCTCTTTTTCCTTGCTGCTTTGACGTCTTTACTTTCCTCCGAAAAGCTACTGTTTTCGTATCGTTTGTCGATTTTATTTGTAATCGATACTTTTATTATTTATTTGCGACGACTTATCGCCCGGAATGTACCATTGGCCTTATTTTATTCTCGTGTCCCATATGATCGCGATGGGTTTCTATTTGTCGCTACAGTACGTCTATGGCTTTTTAGCTTATACTATGTATTAGAATCTGGATATAAGTATTCGTGGGCGGATCGGCGAGATCGGCTGTTCGTGCGACGAATGACGATTCACTCGGTTATCGGAACGCTTTGACGTCGCTCTGCATACTAATGGCGTCAACCTAGTGGCTTATATACATCGACGCGACAGAGTCGTCGACGCTTGAGAGTCGAGCGTGGAAATTGGCGCTGCGAATGTTTCTCGAAGTTTCATGGAAATTATGACAGAGTCTTCCTGGGGATTCACTTTGGGCGAATTTCAGTTCCTATGTGTTACGTACGCTTGTTAAATGGTCTTTGGACGACGCTAAGTGACTTTGCGTATATTTCGAGTTGACGGAACGATTCATTCTGGCATATGATAACCTTCGGATTTCTTACTGTTGAGTGATTCGAAAGTGAAACTGTATCTGGATGTAGCCGATTGTACTGTTTGGGAGGCTGGGACTGTACCTGACATTAAATTCGTAGACCTTGACTTGTAATTGATGCATTGCTGGTCGTTGCCATAAGGTCAGCTGTAAAGGTTCCGGGGGACTATTTCGCATTGTAAACCGTAAGGCGAAGACCCCTCGATGGGAAATTGTTCTTTTTTCAGATATACCGCACGTGCAATGGCCGAGGGAATAGACGCGTCTTATGAGTATACAGCTGGGATGATGTAAAGCAGCCTCTTTGAAAGAGGCTCTTGTACGATTTATTCCTCTGGCCGAAAATAATTTAAACGGGTTTACACGTATCGTCCGACACGTGTGACTATCGTGACTTTTTTTTTTTCTTTACGTAGGTCGTGATAAAGCAATTACGCCAACGTATCGCGAGAGTACGTGTAGTAGGACACTGGGCCGTTTGTCTGGTTAGGGGGCCATGTGCTGCACGGGATGGAAGTAGCGACTGTAACGTGCACGGGACAAGACTCGAAGAATTTAACACTGAACTTATCATCGAGCCGTTTTGAAGCCAAAAATACGTTTATAAAAAATTGTCTGTAGGTTCAGTGTTACGGAGCTCTTTATGTGGATTTTTCACGTAGCGATATCAGGAGTGAATTTCTATTTAGTCGGAGATTTATCTCGAGGTAGAATCCATTTGGTGAAATGGATGCTTGCGGGTCACTTAATCGGCTTAATCGGTTTCCTTGTAATTTGTGTCTATAGTGGTGGTATCATGGCGAGCGTGGGAAATTGATCCGAGATATCGCCTTGGTAGAAATTCCACTGGAAAGCGCACAGATCATCGATTCGCCGATTTCATCGATGCTATCCTGTAATTTTACTCACAAATCTCTCGGCGAACCACGCGGTCGAGAGAGATTACTTTTTTTCAAAGCGAAAATGTGAATTATCCGATGCTCCCTCGAGTGTCACAGTCGGTTCACATTTATTCTCTCGCCCGGAGGATTTCTCATTGGTTCCTTCTTCTATCAAGTTTCCGTGTGCTCTTTTTATTTTTTTTTATTTCCGATCGTTCCTCAAATCGATATATAGTGCCTGGCGAGATACAGCGATTTCGCCTATATTGAATTCGTAATTCGCACGTATACGCTATTTTATTATCAATCTGTGCAAATCGAGGAAAAATATTTAAAGAGGCAGAGTGGAAACCTCTTGGCTTTTATATGGAATTCGAAATGGATATTTTTTGAAAATTTCCAAGTCGACATATTTTTTTAATCAGTTTTTTAATTATCGTCGGATCGATCAGTACGGATGCTGCGCATCTCGATCTATCGCTTGAATATCAGGAATCTGAGGGGAGATTTGAGATAACTTTGAGAGAAATACTGTAGAGGAATAGATGGTTGAGGGAGGGAAGATAAACTGGGAAAGGCAGCCTGCCACTGATACTTTTCTTGTGACTGACTGTCCTCTGAAGTGTAAAGAATTTCATTTTTATGCTCGACTTCCGACGTCGAAACGTTTGAAATATTTCATAATTTCTTGGAGTTTCATTTTTTTCATCATTTTTATATACAATATATTTTTTTCATCTCTTCGCCTCAATTCCTTCTTACATTCGTGGTCGACATTTTTCAGGGTTCTTTCCAATATATTTATTTTCAGTCATTCCCCATCGTCGCTTGACTTCCTGTTTTTTTTTTTTTTTTTTTTTTTTTCGATCGTTCCCTCTCCTCTTTCGACCCTCTTGGTTCGCGCAGTGGCTTTCTCAACAGGATCACCCTTGACGAACGAGTTCCACTCTCGGGAGTTTCCTTTTTCGAAATTGAACGGTTTATCTTAACGACGTATCTATCGTCTTTGGCTTCTGGTCACTCGGGGATAAGGGCCGGCTATTTCGGGATGATCGATGTGTATGTATTACTCCCGTGGAAAAATGGATGACGCGATTTAGCCGGCACTTTTTTCCTTTCCCATACAGCATACACGTATATATACGCGAACCCGACGAACAGGACATTTCCAAGGGATGTACATAAGGGACTTCAGTGAGGCAGCCATAACCCTCTCTGCAAAAAAAGATCACACCGACTTCCTGTACGCGTGTTCCTTCACCGTGTTTACGTATTCGCGAACGTTTCTCAAATGCGAATCCCCGTTCAAACTTCGGCGTGAATAACGCGAAGCTCTCGTACACGGTATACATATGTATAATCCATCCGTATACATTCGCGCATGGGAATTCGAACAACTCTCGGCCTCGTAAATTAGCTTTATAACAGAGAATAAAAGCCACCGTGACGATCGTTCTCGTATAGGCTTTTACGAGGCGCTTATAACCTTTCTCCGCCGGACAAGTCAGGAAGAGCCTCTTCCGCTTTATTCCTCTCACTTTCGTCCTCTTCAGCGCAGAGACTCTCTATTTAATTCACTCGTGTTCTGGTCCCGTGACATTTCGCACTCGGTCGATGCACGACCCGTGCACGTAACGCGTGCTTCGCCTGTTCGTCGTGTGTCGCGTGGTAGAGGGTATCGTCCCATTTAACCAAATGGGACATGTGTCACAGATAGGCGCCATTAAATTTCAGGTTGAATAGCACCACGCGACATACTGCGAGTATTCATCGAAACACTTCGAACGAGTAACTACCGTATAGACTGTATATGCAGTATTCGTTACGATCGCGTTCAGTTTCTTATTTTTTTTTTTAATTTTCTAGCTCCCCTCCCCAACACTTTTCTGCTCGATTCATCAGTCGCCCATTTTTTTACAGGCAGACGCGTCTGTCGATTCGTGATGCACCGATCGAGTGCATTGAGAAAATTTTTTTATCGGGCACGTAAAGGTGTAGCAAACGATGAATTGTTGGAGTTTTTGAAGAGAATGTGAAAATTTCGGAGGTCAAAGGTCACGATTGGCGTGCGTTTGAATTTTTGATGCGTTAGGGATTAGGAATCCGGTAGCCGCTCGTTGAATTAATGCATTTTGATCTGCGCGAGAAAGTCCGGTGCCTGATGGGAAGTTACTTTCTTTTCGGGTGGGCCCGACCGTGGCTGTTTAGACTAGTACGTCGTGTCTAACGCACGTACTGTATGCGTTACACGTGTTACGCTGCATTCGGACCGACGGGATGTGGAGTCGATGCACCTACATGTCGTTTCCGGATTCCCATTATTCTATACGTGAAACCTCAAGAGCACGTGAGTATTGTTCACTGTGCGTTGACTGTTTCACATATGAGTGTACGTATAGAGAATGCTACCGGAAGGATGAGCTCCCTTGGTGGAGACTGTGGATCGAGCATTATTACCATTGTCTGTGCTGCTGGTGGCTGTATTATTCCTTATCTTTAATGGAATCTTTTCCTGGCGTCGCGACGCTGCTTACGCGATGATACGATTGTCCCCTTGTAGCTTTCTGGCGAATACGTGTATGCACAAACCACGTGTTCGATGTTTTTTTTTTTTTTTTTTTGACAGATGGAAAACAGTGAAGACCACCAAAGAACACGTGGCTCTGTATACAATTTTTGGTACAAAGTATGCACGTTCATGCTTTTGCATTGAGATACATTTTATTTTTCCACCTTAGCATATGTTTCCGCGATTTTATAAAAAGCCATCCGTGATTCCCTTAGGATTGTATTGTCTGCAAATTGTCAAAAAAAAAAGCACATTGAAAACTCGCGAACCGTATAAAAATATCGGTAAGCTTTATCTTTTCTTGGGACAGAGTAAATTTTTTTTTTTTTCTCTGGACATTCAGTAAAATCGTTTATTCTCTTTCTGGATTCTCCATACCATTTACTTTCTCAAATCCTCTTCTCCGAACTTCTTACTGGGGCTCCACATATGCGAGATACGTCCAGCAAAAACGCTATTTTTATTCGAACTCGTCGCCAAGCTACCCATGTCCGCCGCTCTACTATAGCGCATCCCCCCATATACCACACATGCCGACCCCCTCCGTACCACTCGTATACGGATTACCATCCCCCACCCGATTTCCCTGCAGCCGTAGCAGCTATCTTTGAATTCCACGGGCGCCGAGGCGGGAGCGTCACGACGCGACTATAAATTTCGATTTTCATCCAGACGGCAGACCATTCAATTCTACTCAGCGATCCATAGCCTAGGAATACGTACTATTAATGTCCTATGGGATCATGCACGTGTCCTGCCGCTCGATAGTTTCACTGAAAAGTTTGAGCTTTCTCCAGGTGTTACAGCCCCTGGGTTGTCTCAGGGCCTGGGTATCTTAGCACGGACCGTTACCTTTTACGCTCTTGAAAATTCACCCTTTCTTATCTTCACCATCTCCCAAACCCTCTACCGACAGACACGTAGTCCTCGAATAGCCACCCTACGATAGCACAGGCAGACAGCACACCGTGCTGCTGCTCAAACGAACCGTGTAAGAAGCGTGCTTCTTACCGAGAGTGCTTCCATCTCACTCGTAACGCCACTCTGTAAACTCTCTCTCTCTCAAAAAAAAAAAAAAAAAGATTTTCTTTCGATGCAATTATCTCGCCTCTAATTATTTTCTCGCCGAGACCCATCAGACGGATAGTAACGTATCCGAGCTTCCTGTCCCAGTTATCCCATGGGAGGATGAAATAGCGCATCGGTTTAGCTTCTCTCATCAGCCAGCTAAGGAATCAATATTTATATATCGTCACAAGTGGTAGCTTCCCAAGTATCGAGCACCCTGTATATATCCCTATGTAGCAGTTCGAAAGGTTGTACGTCGCGTAACGTAGCGTCGATTGTCTCCGAGAGGTCATTAATTGAAGTGCCTAGCTGATGGAAGGTACACCTAACCTACGTAACCAGGAGACGAGAAGCCTTGACTTCTCCCTTACCGGTTCTCTCGTAACGCACGAGTGCCTCGCAGACGCATGCTTCTCGACTACCACTCGCGCGAGGTCATCGCTTATTCCTTTTATTTCGTTCACCCTCCCGCACACGAAGCTTCCTCATCAGACGTGCCAAAGTACCTCGATGGAAATTACTCAGCCACGTAGCATTCTGACACGTGTCAAGCGTCACTACGGATACTTACTTTTCCATCAGCGATCGATTTTCTTCGTTCGATGTATCTTATGGAATGACTGAATAACTTATAAAGAGCGTGCTGTGTCTGCATTGTACAGGAGGTTTTTCTTTATATTTTATATATGCGACTGTACAGGCACTGTAGTGTGTCACTACCCATCAGGCTTCCGTCGGCATTGTCCGTACTTTCACCTATCTCGTCTTTTCCGTCCCATTCACTCGGAATGCAGTTTGAGCTGAATACGTCGATGCGCATCGCGTTTCCAACGAGCGACACGTGCATCGGCTATACGGCAGCTTTCTTTATGGGAAAGCACGCCCTGTATCTTCTAGTTTATTCATTCGCTCTCGTATTCTTGCCGGATAAAGGTGCACCGGGACTACCGGCTCCTGTTTCCAGGCGCGGTCACTCTGACGTCTCCGTAAACTTTTCCGAGGAAATCCTCGCGAGACGCGTTCTCTGGTATTCTTTGATAAGAATTTCGATTCGCGAACGCAGGATGCACCTAGAGAGAGAGAGAGAGAGAGAGAGAGAGAGAGAGAAGGAGAGAATTTCTGTGTAAACTTGCACTATTCTATTCGTGGCTATGTTACTCGTACCTTTTCACTCTTCCTATCTAAAGTCCGCACAGAGAACAGGTACACCTTTTGTTCCTCTTATATGAAAATATGGTATATGGCGCCTGGGACTTTGCTCGACGCACGTGCCTTCGCAATTTGCACGTAAGAGTAAACGTTTCACGTACAAGGTGCCGGGATGGTTCTATGGCCGTACCACGTGCGCGCGAATCAATCTTCAATATCATGCTTCGAAGCCTCCAAAATTCTTTGGTAAAAGATAAAAAAGGGAAGGAGAGAAAGGATTCGGCGTCGTTGAAATTCCTCGGATATAGGGGGGTTGGAAATATTTATTTTGGCATCCCCTTCTCGCTTGGTCCCTTTGCGCATCTCAGCCTTTGCGTATGTTCTACCCAGATAAGGATAGGGTCATAGCCGTATCGTGCACGTACTTCACGTGTCCCGGGTACGTCATGAAAGAATTTTGATCTATCGATTAATCCAATTTCCCCTCGTCATATCGTTTCGCAAAGTATTGTATCTCTATTTAAATTTGCAAATCTCTCGTGTCCTTACAGGTGCCAAGGTTCAACGTGGTTAAAAGTGGAAGGTTATAACGCGTAACGTCGTTTATTCAGCGCGGCTTAGCCTCCGGTGTTAGCATAATCTTATGCACTTCTCTACCCGATAAACCAGATTACCACTCCTATCCGTATCGCTTCGCGTTGCCACGGCGGCTCCAGCCGCAGCTTTCGTATTATCTTCCCGGTCATTGTGTCGTATAATCCGACACCGGGCCTTACTCTCCATTTAACTGTATATATTTTACCCGTGGGGCATCCCACGTCGCGTTATACGGCCCTGACGTCGATGGGCACGCGGTCTACGTGGCTGCAAGTGCATTGCCCTCTCCATAACGCAACACCTACCTCCTACGGCCGCGAATCCTATCCTATGACGAGATGCGCATAAATGTTGCAAATCGTGCAAATCCTTCTCGTCGCGCATCGTCGTCGATTCACCTGCGCAAATTCGCAGGCGCATTCCGAAGATACATGTAAAATCCAACGGAGCATTCCGAACCACGAGTTCCTTCGCTTCTATGGTAACGTACTCGCGTGCACGTGGTATACCTGTATATATCGTCTGATAGTAAAAATCGATTTCTACTCAAAGCGCACTGAAAAGATGTGCTTGAAAATAATAAAAATAACGTCTCGTTGGAATAACAGTAATAAATGTATTTAATGGGATTTTACACCGATAAATCTGACATTTCTACTCAAGTTATATGTATAACCAGCTCTATCTCTCTCTTGCTCTATATATACCATTCATCGTGTTATTGATAACGTGGATGAATTTAGTTTCCATTTCTTAACCAGAAGACTGGACGGAGTTCGTGTGGGTCTGTGTACAGTAGATTGGGTTAGGTAAGTAGCTGATTGATGGTTATAGTCGTCACGTTGAAAATTATTCCACCGACTACGCCAATTGCACCGGGGGCTTAAATGCTTGGAGAACTTTAAGCTCCTTCGTCACAATCATCTCGTGGCTCAAACTCATCTCTCGACGTTCCGTACCACAAATGGATACAAGTTTCGCGGAGACTTCGGGCAAGTCTGAGTCTCGCTGGATATAGGTATATGTATATTGCTACCTTAATGATTTACGTAACGACCCCTTCAATGTCTCAAGGGCTTTTAGTTGCACCCTCCCAACCGCCCCTCGCGGACTGTTCAACCTCTCGACAACCTTTGACCGCTAAACTTGTGCGCGACCTTCTACCAAGTTTATAATTTATGGTTATGAAATTCTTATTTTTTTTTTTTACATTTTTTCTAATTTTTCATTTATTTCTAACTCTCACTCATTGCTCCTACTCTTATTGACTGTATAACTTGAACTTTGAAGTAACAATGTAGTCTCAATTAAACCAACAGCTACTGTTGTTATGCACGGTGTGGTAAAAGGGGAAAGTTGCGAAAACGAGGTATTTTACTCCATCACGAATCCTGCTTAGGATTCAAGATACAGATAAATCTTTAACAGATTGGCTGACGACGTATGGAATAGGTTTGATCGTAAAATCATTCGATAATACCGATAGAGCAATTAATTAAAATGAGTACAGTCCGCGTGAAAAAATTTTTAATTTCGTTTGGCGTTCTTAAGGTCAGCTGAACGGTACCGTAAGACCCAAATGTTGTTTTTTTATCGGTTCCTTTTATTCCAGTATTGTATTTGACGTTAAAGCGAATGTTCAAGGAGACCCAACACTTCCTTCTTATAGATAACGTTTAACAAGGAAGGGACGTCTGACGTATACCAAAAGGGCTGTTTCGATTTTGAATTTTCCCACAATTTCGTCACGTCCTCATCCAGCTTCCACAGTGGTACCTGCGGTGATCCCATCGAAATGACATGTGCGGTGTAACGCTTTCAAAATAATACCAACGTCAGATTCTCTTTGCGGTCAAACGAATTGACCGCGAGAGCCTGACCGCGCGCGTCCATGCGGTCTGTTTAAACTGATCGATGATCGTTAACGACCATAACTGCTTGAAATAAGCGGTAGAAATTCGTGTAAAACTGATTAATTTCCTTGATTCCAGTCGCCTGGTCAGAATGCTGTATACATCGTATACTTTCGAGTAGCATCGTATGTGAATAGTGTGCAACGACGAATTTTCAGAGCCGTATTATAACCGTGGAGTTTTCACTTTGATTTTAACTTTTGCTACTGGGACCGGCTTGACGTGATATGCAAATTGCTTGTGTGCTTTATGATAATACCTTGTCGTCTGTCTCGTGTGGACACTCGTGGTGCAGCTTAACGTTTCCTGTAGCTTTCGTAGTCTACAACGTTGTAGGTACGTACTGTGGTTAAATCTGGAGGAACTGCGATTTAAATGGGCGGATATGTGTGTTGCGCACGGAAGAGAAATTATGTGTACTTATATGTATACACTTATATACGTATGCTAATTTGTTATATCCTTCGTGGAATTCTATTTTTTTTTTTTTTTTTTTTTTTTAATTGCATGTGGAATAAATGGTGTTTGCTTCATAATCATCCACTTGGGATTTACGTCGGATTTTTTTTATTATTATTTCAGTAGTGACGTTTAATCGTGATGTGTGACCCTCCTTCCTTTTATTTTTTTATATAATAGCACGGGATTCATTATTAACGCTGGATCGAGAAATTGTTTGGCACTGAATTTTCATTGGCTATTTTTAATCGAGAATTTTTTTTACGTGTTATTCAATTTTATATTCGTGATTTAATTGTTTATTATAATTTCCATTACTTGAAAACGATTCGGTGTCGTATACGTGGATTAATGATTATTTCACAACTTTACATTTCTAACGTAACCACAATCTGTTAAATTTATTGCATGTACTGAATATTCGTGCCACGTGGCAAATTAAATTGTATCGAACGACGATAGCGACGACCCAATCAGCATGTGTGTTGTATGCACTTTGTCGAGTTGCGATTTTTTTAAAAAATCGTCTTTAGAATTTCCTTAAGAAGCCTCGGGAGGAAATTTCAAGAGTCGTTGGTATAAGATCAAGAGGACCGGAAGTTTTTTATAAAAGGAATTCGCTGATATGCATAATACGAGTAACTGGCGAAAAGAGACTTTTTAGAAACTTTCTAAAGTAGCCTCGTTATCGCACGGTACTCTAACTTGACCCTGAATTTTTTTTTTTTTCGAATGCCTCATCCGAAGTCCGCTTCAATTATTTTCGCGTGTGATTCAACGAAATACGTATATACGCATGCGCGGACCCTGCTCTGCCGTCCATGAAAATTTCATAGACTCGATTTATAATCAGAGTGACTGTGGAGCAGGAAAGAAGGTGTCAAGACCTCATAAAATTCGCATATCGCTGCCTTCTACCGGGGGGTGGGACGGGGTGGGAAACGTCAACGCGGTTCTGCACTCGAGCAACGTCAACCCAGGATTTTCGTGCTTTCCTCACTGTGCTGTCTTGCGACTTCAAATTCTGCCGCGTCACATCCCATCCTCCTCACTGTACAACCTTAGAAACCCAACCTCCCTCAGACTCCGTTAACGATGCCTCCGTATCTCTCTTAACAATATCCGCATAGTGGTTGTTCTTTTTTTTTTTATTTGAACTAAGCCGTACAGATTGTCGGTAGTATAATAATTTTATATTTGAGTTGAGATACTCTCGCTGTTTATTTTGGGCATACGAACTGTTCGTAGCCATTGTATCACTTTTCGTCACCCTCGTAAAAGCTTATACTCATTTCTGATACTGTTACTGGATAAAAATGGTCAATTACGAAAGTATCAGTTGAAGTATCTCTGAAGTCAATCTTAAATGGAATTTCTTGATAATTCATTTCTGCTGATAACAGCTTTGCCCCCATTTGTTTCTATTGGACTTATTTATACATAATTAATAGGGCTACGAATGGATCAATTTGATGGCCACGTACGATACTAATGTGACCAACAATTGTACACGTACCCTGAGTAGATTCGCCTGTAGAAAGTTATGCGTGACTGTCGAACCACCTGAGTATGGTTTTGTCGTGGAAATTAATAGAAATCAAATGGACACAATCATCTTACAATTACGGTGGTTCAGTTGAGCCACCATAATTCGGGACTATTAATAGTCTATTAACCTTGTGTGTTTATTCAATATACATATATGTATATACAGGATTAGTAATCCTGGACTCCGAATCTGGTAGGACCCTCCGTATGTATTAGGTGCGCTATTCTTCGATCAGATTACCCGTACCTAAAGGCCATAGAAAACTGTCGCGTGGATCAGTACGTTGACATGTTTATAATAGGATATCAAGAATGCCTTAGCTGTAGGTGCCCCGGGTAATCGAAGAATAGCGCACCTAATACATACGAAGGCTGCTACCGGATTCAGACTCTAGAGTAATTCACCCTGTGTACAATGTGGTTGCTCGTGTCTTTTCAAGGTACCTTGTATATGTATATTGTGACGTGATTTTTAATTCACGGGCGCAAGACAACTTCAGCTGCTGTTTGGGATAACATTCACGCGTCCTGGTTCCTTTCGAGTCGCCACCCTGCTCAGAAATTAGGCTCTCGGATAGATTCGTACGGTTACGTCAATACTCCATTCGGATGACTTGTTTCGTTAAGGTGCTCGAATCTGCCGTGAAAATGAGACGAAACGAGTTGCCCGGCAAATCACCCGCTGGGACGTTTCCACGTACCTGCAGAAGTCCGGGTGTAGTGCCGACTCCTCGTTGGAGAGAGGCAATGGGCTAGAGAACGGGCGGCGATAGAGTTGAACACGGTTATGGGCACTGGAGGAACCCCCTAGGCCCGGGTCGAGTGTATTAGCCCCTGGTTTTGCCCTATGACCCGGGGAAGCGCTCGTGGAGGATCTTCTGATTTGTTACATTAGCGATTTATTAAAAGACGCTCTCAATGTGATTTAAAGGGACGACTCGAGGAAAGGGATTTCGACCAATCCGAATTATGTTTTTTCGTGAAATTGGCTATTTTGGCTATTGTCAAAGCAGTCTGTCTTGGGACACCGACGAGGTGCCTCGAGTTGGCTCGCGCTCCCGTGCTATTTCTCGATAGTTTTCTTGGCTGTGTTGCCTCTGCTGTACGGAAAATTTCGAATTCTCATTCGTGTAGTTCTCGCACTCGCTCTTGCAAGATTAAGAAAATCCTATGGATTTTTCGCGTTTTTTTTTTTTTTTTTTTTTTTTTCCACGACGTGCAGTGCCGTACAGTGTTGCTGTGGCTCCCCGAGTGTAATATGGATTAGATCCAAGGATTAGCTGAACCAGCTCCGGTGAGGATTCGCAATTTATTAATTGGTGAAGCGATTTCGATTTTCTAGCCGATTCCGATTCGTTCGCTTGCTCCTCGCTCTGCCTTCCACACAATATATATATACACTATATATGCATACGTATATATTAGGATAATATAGGTTGTCTGAATTATTGTGGTTGCTCGTCGTGTCATATTTTAAGACATAATCGATATTTGGCGAAACGATATTAATGGCGATAGTCTATTTACGTTCTACACGAAATTCATTACTGTCCTCTCTGTTACATTATCGTTAATGTCCATTTCGGCGAGTACTAGGTGTATTTATGGTAAAAAGCTCAGACAGGGGCTAATGCGAGGTATTTGCATTGCTTTAGAATCAACGTCTATTTTAGCACGTCATAAATACAGCTATTTAAATTTGTGACGTGGGAGAATATATTTCGAAGTGTTAAAATTTACAAATTTATATTCCATTGTTGTTAGTAAGTCTTCGCGTAAATTACTTCGGATCAATTTCTTCAAGAATCAAATCTAAGGGAATCTTCTCGGTGATTGATCGAACGATCAATCAATTATGTCAGGTAAGATTTTACGATGCCCTCGCATATATATGATTTATAATGACGTATAATTAATGGTGAGCCTTCAGCATTACGCAGCGTGCACGTAATTTTCACATGCGACAGCTGCCCCAGACTTCCTGTATTAATCAAAGACTTTGGGACGATTGCTTGATCGAAATTTTGAATATTGATTGTTTGTCCTGGTATTGATAATTAATTATTTTAGAAAAAAAAAAAACAATCGGGTGATAAATTAACAAAACTAACGTAAGACTACGGTACTCCGAGCCTTTTGTTCGGGAGGAAGTACAGATTTTTCTATAGGACGAGAAATTCGGCAGGGGACTTTGTGGGATAATTGATGCTTGACAATTTTCTAGTGGAATTTCTATCCTTTGTAATCGCAGCCCACGTGGTTTTAGTACTTCACCGTCGTTATATCAGATACTGCATTGCAACTGCAATTCTCGTTTTATTGTGGAGATTTTGTTTTTTTTCTTCCATAGGACGAGAGAAATTAGGCAGCGGACTCTGTGGGTGGTTTGATATTTGATGCTTGAAAATGTCCCAGTGGAATGTCTGTCTTTTGTAATCGTAGCCCACGTGGTTTCAGTATTGCATCGTCGTTATATTTGATACTGCATTGCAACTGCATTCCTCGTTTTATACACCTAACGGTAACGTGATCCAGATTGCAGCCGATAGAAGTTGATAACCTTTGTACAACGTTCCTACATGCCGATACATAATTTATTCGTGACTATCCATAAAGTCACGTTACTTCTCCCGATAAACGTAGATGCAGTTGCACCTGCATTAATTCAATGCATTTTTATGAGCTTTGTCTAGCTTTGTCTATCTTTTTCTACGACGAACCAAGTGCAGGATGCATCGTTGCACTTGGCTATTAGTCTTAATAAGAAAATAATAGTTCTTTCCATTGACACAGTATGTATTTTTACTACTGACGATACCGGACGACGTGTCAACGAGAGTCCTATAACGAGACCCAATTATTACCGATCCGCTAACGTCGAGTATCCGGGTGCAAATTAAATTCGATACGTATCAAATACACGGAGCGCCGTTTCACGCGAACGTCTTTGTAAGATCGATCGTGGTGCAATAAGCGTGCGCGATCACCGAAGGATCCTGAATCTTGTCAAATGGTCCAAGAATTAAACATTCAGGATCTATCCATAGATGAAAATCCGCCGAGACGAATATTTCATGAAGACGTGTCCTCCTTGATTAATTGTATCGATAAACGAGAATTCAACCAAGTTGCACCTGAGGACCCGAGTGTCTATATGAACAAAGGCGCCTTTGGCGAATTTTCCGCTCTTCCAGTTTCCCCCGGTTCAGCCAACTTGATGGATCTGGCCTGCAGCTGTTGTGGTGGGACGTAATTTTTTTTTCTGTTTCTCCCTCTATAAACTTCCCATTAGGCGACGGATATTTACTCACGTTTTAGTTGTCGTTTCTTCCCTCTCACTCTTTTAAACCCTTATCGTACTCAGGTACAAGAGTCACGCGACTCCTGTCGCTTATTCACTTTTGCCAGACTCATAGTTTGGTACGGCCACCCAGCAGTATGCATATCTCAGCCTCGGATGCTGCAGGAATATTAAGAGATATACGATTTGCATCAATATCAATTTAGCTAATTAGTTAACAAACCGTTCCGTTCAGTCGCCAAGGGAGTTTCGCGCATTCTCTCTGCTCCGTCCTTCTCTCCTCTCCCCGTATTTCATCCCTTACCTTCTGTCTTCGTCCTTCCTGAGTTCAACCGACCATTAGTCGCATAAATCAAAACTTAGCGTCCTGAAGTTACCTCTGGTTCTGGGCCCCGTTACGTTCCGTTGGTTCCAGTGTCTCGGCTGCCAGAAGCAGAAACAGCGAATTCGGTAGATTCCGGAGGCTCAGCTCCGCTAATAAGCTTTGTTTTAGTTTACACCCGTTTAACTTTCGGCACGGCAAACACTCGCCCGTAGTTTTCCCATCTGGGACAAGAACAGTTATACCTAATGCACACGACGCGCACCTGACTCGACCGTCACTCTCATCGATACAGGTTATCCCTGCCGATACGTATAATCGCGTACTTACAAATCGTCATAACGATTTCGATCACTCCCAAATCTCATCCAAGACACATTTTCATCTAGGGATACATAAAAATCTAGTAATTAAAGGCATGTACAGTATCCTAAAAAAAAATCCCTAGATTGCCTCTAGCTCCGTATTCCCCTGTACCACAACTTCGTACGTTAGGTTAGACACACCTTGTGTCTTGTGCAATTTCACGAATAACAGTTGGTACCTGAGGGGGTTGGAGGTGGCTGGAGGTTCGGTAGAGGGGTTGGCTGACAGTTACTCGGGCAATTCACCAAGTGGCTTTACGGGTTATCCAATATCGTGAGAATCTCGTAGGTGTCCCAGAGTTCCCGAGTCCAGAGATTCCCCGGAGACTGTGTTAAATCGTTCCTCTATCCACGTGTACATCCAGTGCCGTACACAGGTCTACATACGCCTGAGTCTCGTACCAAGAAATCTCGTACCAATTGCGCCATATTGCAATTTTAAGACGTCACCCTCGCATTGGTCCACCGCTAATGAGTCTTTCAGCCATTAGAACACCAGTTCCATGCTCTGGATTGACTCGACAAGTAGTTGCTGCTGGGGGTAGTTTATGCCCGTGCATCCTGGTCAACCTTCCTGGTTGACTGACTGATTGGCTGCCATCGGACCATCGGGGTAACCTGCTCGCAATTAGCCCGGGATCCGTGACACCTAGCCTAATCGTGTAACTTTGCTGGCTATCTACAATAGCCAAGCGCCCTTTGATACAGCCCGACGCAATTACCAACCCCCCCCCTCTTAGCCATCCCCTACGGGCTATTTACCGTCTGCAAACTTCTGCCGAGTTTCACCGTCACGTCTGTTTCTTCGTCCTTAGCTGCTGGCAGGACCGGGGATATTGGGAAAGGGTGGCTCCTAGGTACAGGCTGGGTGGAGTTGGCTGAAACGTAAGGTGGGAAAAGGTGGAAAAGGGATGAAAAATAGAGAAGGGTAGGAGACCAAGGGAAGAGTAGAAACGAGAGAACTTCCGTCGACCTTCGAACTTGTCCCGAACTGTTATTCAGTGCGTCGAAAAGTTTCTTCACATTCTTCCTCTCTGTGTCTTCCTATTACTTTCTGCTCATACGAGAATACCCCCCCCCCCCGAGCTCTTTCCGCTTCTCAACTTCCTCGTGTGCCTTCGGCTTATTCCTGACTTCGTGCCAGTCGCTCGACACGGATGTCTCATTCAATGCAGATATATCGCGTCGTCCTCCGTCGCAGGAGACACAGCTAAGCCAGTTTGGCGGTGGGTACGGTTAATTAATCGGATTTATGCTCTACGCGCTTTCTGGGCCGTGTCTCTAGAATCGTGTTAATTAAGCTACTGCCACTGCCGGTCGCGGAGATTCCCATGCGGTTCATTCGTCGTTGGATCGTGAAACTCTAACTGTATCGTTAATACGCTACCGGGTACGTACGTGACTTCTTCGTATACAATACTCTTTTGAAATTAATGATTCATCTATACAGGTATATATATATATATGCGTCCGTATGTAGTATTACGTACGGACCTTTACGCACGTAGCTGACTGCACGCTTTAAAGTGATTTTAGATGATTACCTCGAACGATGCTTAGCAACTAAGTAAGCCCTATATTAATTATCATGATGATTATGTATCATCTGATAAGCAGTATACCGTACGGTAGAACAGTGACAGGTGTGCTCAGCTGATAACCTCTGGCAGTTTTGATCATCATAAGTGTATGGTACAGTACGCTCCGTAGGCTCTAATTATCTAGGGTCCTTAGAACGATCCCGAACAATCGAACTAATGAACGAGCACTAGAAGCCTCGTGGAAGTCCCGAAGTGTCGGCGATAATATCGCACTGGTCGCCAGGTCGACCGTTTTTATGATTGGTCCGACTGTGTATAGTATACAAATATGTTCGCACGCGTTCATATAGCTACTTTATAGACTATCAATTCATCCAATAGGTACACGTGTTAGCGACCCTTGTGTCTGTCTCTCTGTTCTTTACTGTACACCGATTTATTTTTTTATTTATTTTTTTTACTCATCCCGTCACACACACCTGGCAATGTTACCGGAAGCTACGGAGAACAAGGACCAACCGAGTCGGGTCGCACGAAACTAAATAGAAAGAGGAGAAGAATTCCGTAAAAGTTTCCTCCCTCGTCGGCCGGCGCCTCTGGGCGCGCCAGTCGAGTATTTCCGAATCCCGCAAGGCTTTCGCTTCATTGTGTGTCCTCCTTGCTGACAGGGTTATTGTTCCCCAGGATCAATATGTCCGAGATTTCGAACGAACACGGGGCTTTACTTGCAGCCTGAAGTCTCTCCTTTATATCCAGCCGAGCTCATCGGATCCACGAAGCATTCTCAGTCCTGAACCGCCGGTCCCGAAGAAGAGCCACCTTACGCCTCTGTATCCTCGTCCACCTTAATCCTCTGTCTCGCTCATTCCAGGCATTTTCTACTCTGGCCTCCGGAGTGTTTTTGTCGAGTGGTTTTAGCTTTTGACTCTAATCTCGAAGCAATTAATCTCGTGCCAAAAGCAGAGTCGGCCTTGTCGCCCCTCCTGCTCCTCTGTAGCTTCCACGGACAACCTCCGGATTCCTCCTGGGAAAGGTGAAGGATGACGGGCGTACCACCCGGGCTTACTCATCCTGCAAAAAGCATTAACGGGTTACCGCAACCACGGGAAGTTTGCAGTTCGGCTGCCAAACGAGCGATCTCGTTCGCCAGGATGCTGCAACCCCCGTATGCGATACACCGTCCGTAAGGTTTTCTTCAAGTTTGTAAATACTTGTGTGCACGTATGCACGCTTGGTCTGGTCAGTGGTCGCGCTGTTTGGGATATGCTTCTCTATGGTGAAAAAATGTCCCTAGGAAATGTAACTAGCATTCGAAGCTATTTTGGACCACTGTTTACGTGCGATATATGTTCAGGAAGACTTATCTCTGTGCTGATTTTTTGTTTAATTGAACTTCCGTTGCGCCAGGTACACTCGTACGCCTCATTGTGCCTCCGTAATTAGGAAATTCTACATTCGCCCGTGACTGCGCTTCGTGGGACTTGACAAAGGCACTTTAATTAACCGCAAGACGCTTCAGCGCTTAATCCAGTGCTTGGCGAACGGATTGGCGGTAGGGCGGTGGGGACTGTGTGTAAGGATGAAGCGAAATCTTTAAAATTCATGGGACGACGGAGTTAGCTCATTTTTCATGAACCACTATTGGCACTTGTTAATTATACTTGAAATGCCCTGAAGTCGATGCTTGCTTTTGAATAATATCAACGGTCGCTTTAAGCATCGTGGGAAAGCTGTATTGTTGGCCTCTACGCGTCGCCGTCGACACGGCGCGCTCTTATTAAACCAGACAATCTCGTTAGAAACAACATTGTTACCTGGGATCGAATGAGTATCGGGTGTTTGTCCTTTGGCTATTTTATTCCGTCCCTTAGGCGCACTTGCTCACTCGTTACCTGCTCCCTGCTCCGATCGACCTAGCCAGAAGACACGTGGCCCATTCTTATCATTCGCATTGTTATCTCCCTGACATTGTGTTTTGCGTCTGCGTGACATTCGGCAAAGATTTCGATGCCGTCTAATCAGTTTTAACGTCGTTAATCGAGGTCGTCGAGTAACCGCGTTACGCTTCGTAAAAATGAATTCCGAGACCTCCAATTTGTTCTTCTGATCGCTCGAGAGGAAAATCGAGCATTTTGAGTTTTCGGCGGAGTTCGTGAACTCTGAAATTTTTCGGACGGTCATTTTGGGTTCATTGTCTGCCACTCCGGAGGTTCGGTCGGATTCTTCGTGTTTTCTCCGGGGGGTTGCGTCAGTGACCTTTTAGCGACCTAGTCCTTAATATAATGTTACGGCAGTCAGGATTAGTTGATGATCGCCAGGAGGTTTCCTCGCTAATTTGCATATAGAGTGAAATTATAACGACAGGCCAACGCTGTGTTGTCCATGGATATATCGTGTATGGGTAGTGTGCTGTTATCTACTGACCTATGGGAATATACTTTGGACTGGATGTACATGCATATTGCACCTATGGAATTTTCTATGGATAAGTCGGATTGGGACAAATTTTTCTATTGTTCGAACTATGTGTATAGTATGTACATAGTTTGTTTAGTGTGAAAAGAAACACTGGTTAATTAATCTGTGCTTAGCTTCTGTATTAGGTATGTACATCGTCGTACATCCTGTAGGATTAATCGGTTGAAACGAATAAGTCAGATTTGACAGGAGTCGTTAAATGATTTCTGTTGAATGTCATTCGGCAGCATTGTTCAGCCAAAAATGAACAAATACGTTTCTCACTTTAGATTGGCGAGTAGCCAATTTAATCGATCGTTCAGGAAAAGGCCAACAGTTAAGATTTTTCGAGTTTCCTATACCTACCGTGAGCGCGAGAGAGACGGTCTTACGGACTTTAAACGCGTAAGACAGAGACGCGTATACTGCCAGTTCAAATCGTCTTATACGCAGCTTTAATGCATTGACGCCGCTATGACTTTAAACGTCCCTAACTTTTGAATGACTCCATACATGGAGGTGTCGCGATCTAGATTATCTACGAGATTTTCAATAAATTTTAATCCCTTTATTAAATTTTGAAAAATAAAGAATTACAAAAATATTTATTTAAGAATTTTACTACTTGAAGATTTACAAATCCGTCATTGATGTAAAATACATAAAGATTCTTCATCAACTCTGATTACTTGGCAAAAATGAATCTCGAGATTATCTTTCAATCTTGCGATGCTTCCTTGGTACAGATGTCAAATATTTGCTATTCCAGGTAAAATCAAAGTCTCAATAAACCCTTTGGTGTTTACTGGCTGGATCCAGGGAACACGGATGCTTTCGATCTGTCCCACAGGCTTCACCCGCTTTGTCCCGTTCGTCACCCTCGTCTTCATTTCCTATTCCCCCTAGACGCGTTACCGAAACGCACGCGAGCGAAATGCTTGACATCCCTGACTGACAGTCTGTCACGCGTTTCAGAGCTAATTGGATAGCTGGTAAAGATTTCACCGGAAGTGGGACATTCGATTTATATTGATTGGAGCACCTACAAATGAGGGACCGTTCATCAATTAACTGATTCGCATATACGTACAATCGGCGCGATTGAATATTGGCATTTAGTTTTAATTATTTAAACGGAAGTATCGTAAAACCGATACATTTAACTGAGAATTCGGAACGGAAGCTAAAATGCATAACTGCATAGTCACGCGGAGCATGAGAATCCTATAACGTTCAGCATTAGCCTCAAGATCCTCGACTATTTTTTTTTGATCCTTTCATTGGATTTCTGGGCAGGTTCCCGCTCTTGGCGGTTAGTTTAATTAAAAATTTTCCGAGTACGAGGCTACCCCCGTCGCCATCGTAGACACGCTCGAATCAACCCCGAAGGGCGCGCCTTGCAATTCAGGATAGTGACGGTTTCATACCATTCCTGGCACTGCGCCAAGATCATCCAGCCGCGATACTCTGCCCGAGAGGATGCACCAGGCTGGGATAATGCAATTAAGATGACGGAGCTTTAAAATGTCCTCGTAGTAAGGAAAACGCGGTCGTGCTTATTCGAAAAATTCTTTTTACCCAAAATCCCAAGTAATCTTGTAAATCCGGTATATTTACAATTTTTCATAAAATTCGATAATTGTATTCGGAAAGCTATATTTTTTCTATTAAAATGCTCATCCAAATATTTAGTCCGACTAGTTATCACTTTCCCTCATCCCCGATCAACCTCTCTCCTTTCCTTCACCTTTCTCTTCCGTACTCTTCCCCTTTGCCAAATCTCGCCGGACCCACGAATCCAGCCAGCACGGCACTTTTTCCAAAGACACGAACATCGACAATGGCGCTAGCAAGCTGCTCAGTTTACGACAGAAGCCAGACACCGTCGCTGGTAGCTTCTTCCCTTTCACCGTTTATGTCGGGGTCGATCGTCGGCGCACTTTTATAAAGTCGTTTACGCGACGTTACAAGATAAGCCATGCGGGCACAAGAAATTAGCTTGACCTACTATTGCAGGCATATTATTTTTATTTTTTTTCGAAAATAATAAAACGACCTCTCTCATATTACATATGCCTATATGCGATACCTATAGTTACAGATAAAATTGTTTACGACACATAGTTTACTACAAATCCAATTAAATTATTTCCAATAAATCAAATATTGACGCGTTAATCAAACGTACCTTGTAAACAATGTTACTCAATATTTTTTTGCCAATCACCCTATTGTACCGCACCTAACTATTCCGTCACGTCAATTCATTATACCCTGAGTAAACTTGCCGTTTCTAGTTTACTCGCCTATAGAAGCGTGCAGCTTGCCGTGACGTTCATTGATTCACTCGAGTAGCACGGGACAGCAAGTCCATGACGTTCGGCTCCATTTATTACAGCGATCTACATTTCTCGGTCGTGTCTAAGAATCCCTGTAGAGTTCCATTAAAATTATGGGTAGCGCGCGGGGTTTCTCTCTCCGCGTTACGTAAAGGAGGCCACTTTGTAGCCTTGCGATATACACGGCTATAATATATCTATATACACGCTGACTCGAATTGCACCCTCTTACCGGGGCGATTCGTTATCCGAAACTACCACAGGACGCTATTTAAATGCTTCTCTACGGACGGCAGCGCGGAGCACCCCGGCAGCCCTCCCGTGCAGGAGGGGTGGCTCGCGTGCCACGATATGTTAAACAATAGATCCCCCACGTGTTGGCAACTGCATGCTGGAAGAGAACCACCCTCAATAAAAATCCATACAAGTGTCCAGAGTCGCGTTCGAGCACCACTGCCGGAGGACGTGTTAATGCTCTATAAAAAGTAAGCATTTCCTTCTTTTTTTTTCTTCTCCCCCACCCCAATCTCACTTTTTCATCCCTTAGCCACTTTTTTTTTTTTTTTCACCACACGACACTACAACCCTCGTGCAACACGCGTGTAGGATCGTGTAGGGAGATAGCTCGCGGTTCGCGGTTCTCGTAGAGGTGGGATAGGGGGGGGGATGAGACACTAGTGAAAATGGGCTTTGCGTGTAATTATGCGCTCCACGCTCGGGAACTTATCTTTATTTTAGCTTGTTATAAATTAGTCGCCCCTTCGTTCTTTCGTGTTCGCGCTTGAAAGCCCCTCCTGTATGTAAAAGGTGTAAAGGTACTCTTTCCTTATGGCACTGACGTGCGTACAGGGGGATCGGGGGGATGCTTCATTACGGGTGAACTCTATGCTTTAGATTTTGGAAATACTCCGCTTCGTTATACGGAGACGTGTCTGGTGTTGTGTCCTACGTGTAAAAAATCGTTGGATACGAGACCCGTCGCCGGTAGATCACTTTACGCGATCTTTTTCTGTCACTCTTTAATTTTATCTCATCTACAGGAAAGAGGATCTAGATACTATCCGGGGATATAAGGATACGCGAAGACGTCAAGTATCCCTGAGCTTCCCTAGAAAGTCGTTTCTGCCAAGGGTCTCTAGGGTGTCTTATCTGAATTTTAGCCGAGCGTATTATGGAGATACGCGGTATTAGCGCCTAACTCCCTGCTTTGCATCTACGTAACGCCGTGGCTTTAGTCGCTGGTTATGCAGGGGGGTCGGTCATAAACGTCCAGTGTCTAACGTTAATAACGATCTCACCCTGTGGCGGTTCGCTGTATTCCGTATTCCACGTGGGTGGAGATCCGGGCAGGCCGTTTAATAAATAATGCCAATAACTCGAATAATAGCCACGGCACTCCTGCTAATCGTCAGACCGAATACGGAGAACTTCGGACTTTTAACAGACTTTCAATTAACCCCCAGAGCTTCGTGGCTTCTGCTGCTCGTTATTTTACTAGCCTACTCTGGCCAAGGCTGATACGCTTGTTTTTCAGGGAATTAATTGTAATTCAATTTCGCGATTCCGAGCGTCACTGGCAAGTGTCCATTTAGTACTTTTTCATTTGCTTACTTTTTTTTTATTCTCTAATCCGAGCCAACGGCTTAAGTCGTATGTTTAAATTAAATTTGGAATTTTTTTTTAAATCTACCTTACCGACTGCACGATGTTCATGGCCATCGTGGCATACCTACGTACGTGTAGTGTCTATGGTATAGCTATACTTGTTATACATATACGATGCATATAGACATTACCATTGCGTCGTAACGTGGGGGTAGCTTGGTAATTTGACACACGTGTTGCCAGCTACGTTAATGCGTTACGATATGTTTCGTACGCGAAACGTGTGCTACCAACCTGGTAGGATGTTGCTGCTCGGCTATGATTGTGAGCGATTGCTCGTTACGGCCTACTATTAACCGCCACCAACGCCATTACAGTGTATGACCGTCGCTATCAACATTAGCAACAATGCTTTATCGCTATACTCGTGAGGCTTCGAGTTTCAGCTCTATCTATTTATCTATATATATAGGTCGTTAAGCAGTGAAGGTACTTGGGAAATTTTGTTACACGTGTTAAACGTACACGTGACACGTAATACTATTATTTAAATGGTGATTAACAAATTGCAACTTTGCACCGTTTATACAGTAGAGATAGTTGCTCTTGGCTTTTCGTAGGTAATTCTTTGAGTAAATAAAAGGGGGTGGAGAGGATGCCATGAGTGTTTGGATTACTCAACCCCTTACCCATCCGCCCTCAAGGCACTCGGCGAATGGCGCTGAGCGTGAAATAAGACATGTCGTCGGGTTGGGTGTCTCGTTAAAATCATAGCCACGAGCCAAATACCCATGAAATTGTATAGTGCCATTGTACCGTTATACTATGCATTGACCTACTCGTCTTTTGCTTGGTACGTAAGATAGTCGATCCCGCACTGAAAATTTTGGTCTGACGAAAGTCTCTTATTTTCTATGCGCAATGTGGTAGCAACTTTTTATAGACTTCCAAGCGTGCTTGTTACTCCCATATATTGCACGTTGATTTTTTCTTGAAGAAAATTAAAAAAAAAAATCTATTCCTGATACGTCAAGACTGCGTGTTCCCGATGTCAGCTTAACATGCTTGGCTGAAATTTCCAAGGGGATTTTCGGTCACTCGATTGCCAATTTCCTAAAATTTTCGTGATTGCCTCGGATTTCTTCCCCTCGTAGGAATGCTGCCTATACCATTGCCTATTAAAATTCCGTGAAATCCTTAAATCGCCATCGATTGGCCCTGTAGATGCAGTTATTTGGCTTATAGTGTTTTTCACGATTTAAAAGGGGGGAACAAAATTGAAAATAATAATTTCACGTGACTCGCGTAAGTATAGGGGTTGGAGGAGGCGGTGGTTAGCCCGCGGAATTTGGAACAATTTGAATTCCATAACACTCGGCGTGCCGAGCGTTATTTCCGTAGATATAGTACGTATATGCATATAATACCAGATAAAAGCATCAGGGTCAACAGAGCCATACGTAACTGCCTACCACTACTATGTCTAAACGTATTTTCCTTCAAGTTCTCCCAAGTCTAACGACTTCCATTTTCCGCAGCGTCGGAAGTCTTGAATGCGTTTTTCTCCCCGAACGAGAATCCTCGATGCATTTTTATCGGGCCACTTTTCCCGGCATTAGTTATATACCGCATCTCACAGTCACCTAGCCAGCCGGGGCCGTCCGACCGCCTATAGACGTAGCCAGCAGTCTCGAGTAGTTGGAAGTTTTCTTACGACGAGATGAAATTTCAAGTAATTTTCTTCCTGGACCCATTCTCTTATTCAAGAAGAAAAGATCGGAACTAACGGGATCCTCCGGAACTATCGCTCTCGATTGGCTTCCATTCCGCCGGGGAACAAAGGACTGGAGAATTCGCCCTGGATACTTTGCAGATACTTTGCCCATGTAAAACGGCTTGGATAGGTATACGTATAGATGGATTCTATAGGATTGCCAGATAGACATCTACGGATTATATTACTTTAATCTACGTGTTACGTAGTACAAAGACAGTTGTATAGATATACGTGTATATAATAACAATATGAAATTTTCTGACGTATCTGTCAATATTCCGTTCCGTCATTGTTCATGTTCTATGCTGTTATTCTAAATGTCGCATCGGATTTTGCGATGAAATCCTAAAGCTAATAATTAAGGGTGGCAGGTATTTCAATTTTCAGACTCTATGTAAACTACATAAAAAATAAATACATCGCAAGAATGACGCATCGTGATGCGCTCGGAGCTTGCACACGTGTTGCTCGTTATAACGGTATTAGACGGACTCATCCCTCGTTCTGACAGCCGGGAACAGAGTCTGGATGTGGGATTGTGAAACAAAGGACTGAGGATAGAGACACGTAAAGTAGTGGGTGCCAGTGTGGACTGCAGGAGTTTGGATTTTAATGCTGCGGGGAGGAATCCAGCGAATGGAGTATCAGGAGATCGTCGACGCGTTGAGTTTTCGAACTGGACTCGAAAAGTGCTTGGAAGATGCCTGGTCCTTGGGAACAAGGAAGAGCGGACAGAAATAGGAGATGGTCACGGGAGATCTGTGACGTAACAGAGTTATCATGACGGTTAGCAAGATTGTAAATTATTCAAGGTCACAGCTCGAGCAGTGAATTTCAAGATTGCTCGTTATTGCCCGGCGAGGTTAAAGTAAAGATAGATTCATGGAGCTAATACGCTTTACGGCGATCGATACGGTAATGGGTTGCCGGTACCCTCTTGGAAATCGTCGAGTTTCCGGCATGGCTAAACGATTCGTTTACGTTGGCTTACGAATTTTTTTGTTTCGTCTTCGCTCTTACTACGAGTCAGCTGATCAACCTTGGACAGTCAATTTATGTTGCTGATATTTTCGGCTTTGGATTCCTTTCGATATCTTGACTCGGGATGCATTCTGATGGGATGCTGATTTTTCTTATTCGCGCGGTGCATCACGGGCTGGGTGGAAAATGTATTAAAGGTGCATTTGGCCTAATGGAAAATCGTGATTTTGGTTCAGTTCGAATACTTTGTTGATTATTGTATATGAGCTGTGGTATATGGGTGGCTTGGTGTACTATGTGTAGTGGTGGCTCTCGGTATTATTTTGGTTGCAGAAGGAAAAAAAAAACGTGGGAACCAGTGTTTCCGGCTTTTTCGAAAAAGTGCATAACCATGCATCGCGCGCGTATAGCGTGACCGCTGTGGCGTGCATCGGAGTCAAACGGATTTCGTGCAATTTACCGACACACCACGATTTCATTTATTTCTTTTATTCTTTCTGCTTCACTCAACGCAACGTAGGCATCGACCGTCATACCTACGAACGGCAGCAACATCACCAAACCCATGGTCCGTGATTCACTCTTGCATTTCCCGGGCAAGCAGCGGCTGCGGTGCAGTTTGCCGTTTCGGCGCGATAGAAAAATTCGATATTGTTCTCGAAAGCCCACGCGATAATCAAACGAATCCGAAATTACGGTTTGATGTGCTTTGCCGATTCGTGAACGGCGGGGGATGGGATTTTATTACTTCGTTCCGTGCTATTTCCGACTGTTACTTTGCACTCGATTCCACGTTTATCCGAGCGCGAATTTTTCGTCGCTCCAGTCTCTTATATATATGTGTATTATATGACGGAGCAGAAAATACGACGGTTAGTCGCGAAAACAGTTGATTTTGCGGTTCACTGAATATCAAAATAATATTTCCTTAAAATCATAGGTTTTTTTTCGCGATATATTTATATTTAGACCATACTGCCGTTTCCAATGCAATTTAGCTAAGTGTCGTATCCGCTGTACCGCGCTGCGAAAAACGAATTTGTTGGATTTTCCTAACGAGAGACTCGCCGAGTGCGCTATACCGGAAGAAAAAGCCAAGTGCACGGAAAATGCTTCTCTCCTTCGATTGGAATGACTAGTAGAAAAAGGAAGGACACCTTGGATTCAGCTAGTGTGTCTGTCGTTAGCATTGCATTTGTCCGTTTCTGCTTGGAAACCCGGCGTTTTACCCTTATAAACCCGTAACGATTTCTCCGTCCGTTCTCTTTCCCTTTACGCTGCAAACGATTGTCATTCGAATGTAATTTCCTGTATACTCGTTTCCCTTTCGAATGCAATTTTCTCTCCTCGCGTCGCGGGACTTGGAAAAAACATTGCGGCTTTCGTTAACGAGATAACGTCTTGCACTTTGGTGCAATCCCCCCGCTTATGTACATCCTGGGACAACTTCTATGGGTGCATTCGGAAGCTCTAGTAGTAAATAGACACGCACCGGAAATCAATATGTACGAATGCAGGCTGATCCGATTGATTGTATGAAATTATTATTATTATTTAAAAATTGCAAAGTGCATATGTGCATTTTCATTTTCGTACGAGCTCACGTGAAATGCAGGGGGGGGGGGGGCGACAGGGGGCGTTGGAGAAAGGGTTCGAGGGCAAGGAACTTGTTCAAAGTCGAAGAACCGTTGAAAGGGACATAGACTTTTTTTTAGAAAGGGGGTGAACGCCCCTTGTACTTTGAAAGGGTTAAAAAATTGTCAGACTGCTACACGCGTGCAGTAGAAAGAGGATGTACGGACAGGCGTGGAAATGTTGGCACGGACGGATTGAGAGAAATCCCATACAGAAGGAACACCAGGGTGAATGCGTAAGAGAGAGAGAGAGGGTTGTGCGAATTCTCCCTTTCTCGAATATGTCCAGTTAGAGAAACGTACCGAACAATAGTTACTGTCTGTACTACTAGCATGTTAAAGTTACTCGGCTAGTTTTTACTTGCAGCTCCGGCTACAGAGCATTCCTACCCTTGGCTGGCTGGCGAATATACCTCAGTGCTGAAATCCACTAGGAGTGCACTACGTACGAATACACACACCCGACGGCATTCATAAGGGATGGTAAATTCGTGGCTCCCAAATGTTCTGTCCGTCACTCCGGTTAGTTAAGAGATAAGATAAAAAAAGAAAGTACTTTCTTTTGTCCTTGTCCTCGCAGTCCCAACGGCATGCAGAGTGCATTGTCGTGTTGCGAATTTAGTGTTCCGACAATCCTTTCTCCGGGGTGTTAGCCTGCCTACTGCAACTACCGAATAATATACCACGTACGCGTGTCTAACGCTTTGAGCGGCATTTTCGAATTTTTTTTTTCTCCTTACGTCTATTCTCTCACAATTATCTTGTCCCCTTTTACGCTGATGGACCCGCTTATGCCACTTTACATATATTTATCCTCCTTTTTCTCCATTACTTTTCTCAAACGGTCGCAGGGGCCTCTCTTTCGTCTCGGCGCTCGCTTTCACGTAAAATTCTTTCGACTCCTCTTTCCGCTCCCGTTTTTCTCTTTATTCTTTTTCAGCTGTTCCGCGTTCTTTGAACTGTCCATGCATCGCGGCTCTCACGCTTGGCTTCATTTCGACTCGAGGCTCTTGCACCCGAGGATGTGCATCTCTTTCGGGTAGACGCTTCTGAAAAAATTTTTTTTTCTTTTTATTTTTCGTTCTCGACAGACCTCGCGTTTTTCTGCGTTTGACGTTATTCACGCGAGACTGACTAGAGCGCACAACACAGTGTGCACGTACATAACCTCCATGCGTTGAAAACTCTAAGCAACTTTTGCACATGGCTGTACATACGATGTAAGTTCGCTACCACTAATTTTCTCATATTTTATCCAAAGTATATATATCTATATATATATAACAAGGATAACATGTGACACATGGCCAACATGGCGCATACGCTGGCTATTTCTCAATTTTCGCTTTCCTCGTACGCGAGTGATTGGTTTGCCTAGTCTGAAAAAATTTTCACACTGATAACAAAATGGAGGTGCCATTAACAAGAAAGCACTCGCGAACCCCAAATTTTTTGGTAAAATCTCTTCATAACGTGTTAATGGAGCCCGGGCACGTGAGTGGGTGTTTCGCACGTGTTGGAAGATTGCGAAATATAAGTTTACGTACACGTAGCTTTTTCTGCGTATATATGTATACCTATATAAACTTGTCAGGCGGCGGTTTCTAGGACAGCGGCCATCCACAACAGCAAGCTAATGTTTTTTTTTTTAAAAAAAACTAGACCTTGGGACATGTAGCATTGGAATTCTAACTTAATCTAACCTAACGTACTACTTCTTAGCCCATGACAACTCCGAGTATCCAGCATTAAAAATTTTTTGAAAAATTCGGTGTGGATGCCGAAAATCGGTCCTGGAACCTTACGATTGACATAAAAGGTTTCCAGGACTGACCTGGAACACAACAGAAGTCCTGAAAACTGCCAATACGCATCGAAAAAAGTCCTGGAAACTGCCGCCTGACATAAATATATGTATTATATATACATATACATACATTTATATGTCGATATACGTTATACACAGAAACTCGAATATTCAGGGGAGTAAGTTTTTTTTTTGAGAATCCTTGGCTATCCCATATGCGCTGCGTGCTGAGAGAAATCCTTTCGCGCACGAGACCCCTGAGAAAATGATGACCGACGTGGTTCGCGATTGTATCAAGATCAGTTGATTCGTGCGTGAGAGATCGTGAGAGAGAGAAAAGACGGAGAGGAGGAGGGCGAGGATGAATGGAAAAAAGGAGGGTTGGCTCTGCGTGTTTACACGCGGCCGAAAATAACAAGCACTTTCGAGAAGATATATGATTACTTTTGGAGTTTGTTTTTCAATTTGGCAAATATAGGGAAGAAGGAAAAAAAATGTATTTCATCTCAAAATATACATATTCTCTTTCTTTTTATACCTTATCGTGGTTCTGACTCTATTACACTGCATTATAGTTAGGTCTATAATATAGGCCTGATCCAAGCGCAAGATAACTCGAGCTTTTCTTTTACTGTGTGCTATATTTTTTCAAATCCTTTTTTTTTCTACGCTTTTTGCTCTTACTAACAGATATTTCTCTCCGTCCATTCCGATCGAGTATCGAGAAACCTCGCGCGAACCAATTATACGGTATCGAATTACTGTTTCTAATTTCGCCTCGCAATTCGTTTCGGCTTATCGGAATTGAGATCGCAATCGAATCGATTTGTAGCTCATCCAGGGCGTGATCCAATCACCGTCATCTCGCCAAGAGGCCTTCAATGATTCTTTTATACATGATATACATGAAGCTGTCAGCTGTCACACAGTACGTCACCTGTTCGATAGCGGTCGCAGACTTGTCGATTTTTCTTACAGGTTATAGCTTATAGACGGTGCATCCTGGTTAGGGTTTATATTTATTTAGCTTTTTATGTATTTAGCTTTTTATCTCTGATCCGTATAATCGAGATATGAAGCGGTTCTCTATTATGCATATGTATATGCATAATAAATATTTTCAGTATCAGCTCATTATAAATATGTATGCATATACGTATACCGCGTGTAGCTGTAATACGAAAAAAAAAAAAATGGCAACGCCAATACCTGCTTACTTTTCCAACGACGGTCAAGGAACGAAAGAAAGTGAAAGACCGGATAATCGTCGACGAACTTGGAACTGCAAACCGGTTTCGAGCTGCCGGTTTTCGTTCACGCTCTTGGTCTTATCAGATTTGTCACAGTTAAAGATCTGCCTGGTGAATACCGGTTTAATTATATCCAGCGTATTGGAAGTGTCGATATAAAATACACGTGGGTCTGGTATTCCGTGATCGAGTAATTTACGTTGGTTTTTATTTTTACGATCCTCGTTCAGCGATATTTCTATCAGCGCGGTATGACAGGAAATTAAAGAATGCACGTATTCGCTTTTCACGTAAAAAATACACTGTGATTTTTTTAATATTGTCATTTTCACTAGCCCTTTATGAATTCGCATGGCAACCGGTTTACAGTGTGCAGTAATGCAGTGGCGACCGCGTTCGCTATACGTCGTATTACATTTAGCGCCCAGCAGCTGACTGTTTCCCGTGCATATCTCGCAATGCTCGCCAATGGAGATTCGAGCGAACCGAACTGGAACACATTCGAACAATACTGGATTATTCTGAACTTCGAGATGCATCTCGTATATAAGCTGCACGTGATCCGCTCGGAATCTTCGTTATTTTGAAATTACGTCGTACGTACCTTAGAACGGCCAGAACCCTGCCCTGTTGTTTCTACTACGTCACAGTAGACGCTGACCGAGCATAACTTGGGTGTGGTCATCCTTGCACGAAGCATCCTCGCTTTAATCCTGCAAACGGAAAGCGACTGACTGAAGAAAAGAAAGACCGAAAGTTTCAGTTCTTTCTTTTTATCCACTTCTTAGTACTCGGACCCAGCAGTAAAGTGACGTCAGGATCTTGGTATAATCCTGCTACCGGTATACAGGGTGTATCGTTATTCAAACTGATAACTACGTGATATAATCTATCGTTACGAGGTATCGGTTATCAATGATAACTTATATTCGAATTTGTAATACCATTAGATATTTATATCACGTGGGACATTTTGTACGACGAATATTTTTTTTTTTCGTTTCTTAAGTAACCGGACATCCGGTGAACGGGAAATTTCAGGATATGATTGTTATTTTTTAATTTTATCTACCAGGCGATAGTCTTACAGTATTTACTGTGTAAACCGATCCGAACTACTGTGGTCAATTCACTGCACGAAACAGAGACCCATTGAGTAGTAGAACGATGGATCGAAAACGATCAAACGATCCATCGATCAGTCAATTTGAAATGTCCCGACGGATAGCACTATTGTTGTATACAAGTGGGCGAGAGGTAGTTAACTGGGGTAAAGAGGGAGTATTGAAAAGAGTGTGTTATACCTACCCCTTATACTTGGATACAACGTATACCTATTTTGTTACATGGTTTACGTCTGAAAAAATTGAACGAACAAACTGTACACTTCAGATTAAAGGGAGGAGCTGCGTGAAAGAGAGACAGAGAGAAAGAGCATAAGATTTGAATACAAGTACTTATATACAAGTAACACGGTGAGAGTCATGGAGTAAGGCTGAGTTTAAAGAAACAACGGCATTGGATTCTCGGCAACCCTCTTTAGTCGTAAAAGCATCAACCCCCTTAAGAAAAACACACACGCAGCACACGCTAAGCTTGGATCTCGAATAACGAGTAGTTGCAGCACGCAGCTAGTCAGACAGTTCTGCTTGACAGAAAGTTCTCAAAGGTGGCAGCACCGTAGCGATGTCATACAACCCAAATCAACAAGCGGACCAATTACCTGGCGACTTTTATCGCTAGAACAAAAAGTGGGACGGTGATAAAAGAAAACTAAATGATTTTGGCACTCTTTTTTTTTTAATTTCTATTATCTGTCAGTGGGTCAATATCTAGATCGATCGTTTAAAGTGGAACGTCGCTTGCTCAGAAACATCTTCACGTAACCCCAATGGTCAACAGGTGTAAAGGGAGCATGTACGTATTTGGCGATAAGGGCTCTATCTACCTTATTGTTCTAGACTCCCTGAACCCTTTTACGTGCAATTTGCTCGCGTTTGAGATTATTCAGTTATCCTGCCTACGTGCTATTCTAACTGCCAGACTTATAAATACTGACGACGATCAATTTCGCTCTGATTGTGAGTTTAATGTCTTGTCGAGAAACCGGCTCTGGTCTACCTTGAGATCTTGGAACCTGTAGATTCCATATATGCCTAATGCTATACAATTTTGTTCTATATTAAGTATATGTATACACGTTAGATATATTCTGTATATAAATGGACAAATATATATATGTATATACTTGAAAGCGACGTAACTTTGACATCGTGCGAGTTCATCGTGTGTAATGATTATACGGTGCGTTTGTCTCCTCGTAAAATAATTGAAAGGTCTTTGTGTATACCGGGTGATTCAATTGGAAATGCATATACTCCTTATACGTTACTACTGTATACATATAACTCATACAGTATTATGATAGGTAAATTTTGATTTCTAATATACGTAATATTATTCACCCGATAGCATCGTTCACTTAGGAATTTTTATTTGAATATTCATTATTTAACGTAACACGCGTATATCCAACGAAGCTTATCGCTCTTTCAATTAGTCGATTCGATTTTAATCCACTCGCACGAACAACGGGAATTCCTGTTTAACCATTGTTCCTGGTGAAGCGCATACTTTGCAAAATTATATGAATCTTTGACTGTGCGTTAATCAACAGAGTGGCTGGAACGTGAATATGAGTTTTAAAAAATAAAAAAAAAATAAAAAAAAACGGAATAGAACCATTCGCATCTCCCTAATGATATACCTGCCGTGCACACTTGTCAATTTGCTTTATGATCTCTCTCGGGATATTATTCATTTTTATTAAGAATTTAATTAACATTTTACCATTAACATACAGCCGGAAGGATCCTCGTCGCTTGACTCTATTATATATTTTTCCCGCGAACGTAGTAGCTCATTTTACGGACCACGAGGATGGCGGGGAACCGGGAGGGGTGGTGGCGAATTCCTATATTTTCCAAACACTCGACGCCATTATAAAAGCCCGTAGGGGATGAAATAGCCAGGATAGCTTCGCCCCGCGAAAGTCCGGATGTTAATACAGAAATTATTTTCGGGCAAGTCGGTACCACCCTTCCGGTAATGTGCTCCCTGAGTCGTTTGTATAATATAATGACGCAATGTATGTGCCCCGGAGGCAAATGCATTGCTGGCTGGCTAAATAAAAGGAGGAGGACTGGCTGGTTGCTAGATACAGCCGGTGAGCAAGGAAGGCTGCTGGAATTATGCGGAGGTTGTAACGAAGAAGTTGGGTACAGTATCCGGAAGAGGACCAGCATCCGAAACAGGTCCATGCTCTCCACCCTTGTTACGAACCTTAAAGAATTATATCTCTGTGGGAGGGGGGGGGATGCACTTGCAACGCGGTGTCTGAATTCTCTGCTGTTTTGAATCGGGGGGAGGTTGCGGCAACTACAGTTGAATTATTTGTTAATTAACAGGCGCCGCCAGAGTCGAGTCACAATTAAAAGCGTCCCCCGTTATTAACCCAGTAGGAGACATAGGGGGTACGAAGGTTCTAGAACGTCGGCGAAAAGTTAGCATTGAGTTTCTTTCGAGAAGTTTACCGACGGAGATACAAGAGCCCAGCGTATTCGCAGCGAACTCGATTGGTTTGATTTGCTTTTCTTCACTTCCTTTTACAACCTTCATCCCCTTTTTATTCGTTTTCTCTTTTTATTTTTTTTTCCGGCACATATTGGTGCCTTTTTTTACTTTACACTGCGAGCACCGCGACCCTTGTTTGTGGTTTGAATTTCGACACTTGAGATTGTGTATACGTTTCGATGAAAAGTCTGAATGTAAAAAGGGGACGAATGGAGGTCGGAGTGCGGGTTAATAAATTGAATCGGGAATGTAGGGACTGATACTTATCAAGGATATTTTTTTTGGGCTGTTGAACGTATTTTTAATTGCTCGACGATAACGCGAAAGAGCATTCGCGAATATTTCGCGAATCATTGGTATTGATTGGAAGAAGGCTGTATATAGATACGGCTGTCAAGAGGGCTGGGGGGTTGATAGGAACATCCAGAGTTAATATTTGTGAAAATCCTTTCGTGAAATGTTGCATTCAGTGAAATGAATAAAATTGCGACAGCCGGTAGATCGATTATCGATGAAAAATTTGTTAGGTATCGAGAATATTTTTTTCTCTTTTTCATTTCATCAAGATTACTTATAGTGGAGATTTTAATTGGGTTGGCCAATTTATCGTTGCTTTCAGTGGTGATACTTAAATTGTCGAATATACCCGATTCCGCGATATGAAATTGAATTTTTCAGCTATAGTCATCCCGTAACGTTATAGGCGTCGTCGGAGACATGCAGTTTCTCATTTGAGCGTCGTACAGACTATCGCAGTTTCCTTTGATCCAAATCCTCCTATAGCTGTAGGAAGTCCATGCGTCACTTTGGAACTTGCATCTTGACTCCTAAAAATCCCCGTCAAAGAGGTAATGAATTTTGGTCGGAAGAAGTCGAACGTTTGGTTTCTTATTTTTTCTTTTTCTTTATTTCGTCCTGTATACCTGCATGCTACCACGGTGGGATTGAAGGGCTGTAGGGTGTCAAAAGTAAGTCTGGGTAGAAGGGTGCAGCATTTGAGGGTGGGACGGGAGGGAGGAGTACCAGCCTGAAATTTTACCAGAAATTCATGGGTGAATATTAAAATATGAAAAGTAACAGGGGTGGTATAAAAATACCTTAAATGGGAAGACGGATAGCGGATGCTGCCGAGAGATGTTCGTAGAGCCATCATACAGTGCAGGGTGATGCACAATGTGACGTTGCAGCGACGGTGACGTCGCGCTGGGTCGGAAAGAACGTGGAGAAGAAGTTGTCGGGATTTAGGAGAAGGGTTGACGGGGGGCTGCGAAATCCTGCTAGACCGAAAGTGAAGTGGCAGGCTGGTACCCTGCTTAGGTAGTCTGAGCACCGTCCTGATTCTATTAAGATGGCGGAGACCCCAACTCTCGTGACGTAGTACACCGACTCCCCGTCCCTCATCCCTTATTCGAACGTACTCTATTTACTATGCAGAGTAGTTGGTAGACGTGATGGATATCCTTTGCTAGTTCATATAGAACGAGTATACGATATATCGTAAGCGGATTCGTTAGGGGTTGTTGGCTCATCTCGAATCACGGTCGTTTAAGAAAACATGGCCCTGCGAAGAAGTTTTCTATCCTTGTCTTATTCATCGATTTTTAAGTCAGCCTCTGCGGTACCTAAATCCGGTCAAATCTGTGTGTATGTATAGTCAGCTCCCTTCCCGTCTTTCATGTTAAAAAAAAAATTACGTATATAATCCATATTTAGTATATATTTTATTAAAGATAAATATATAATAAAGATAAAATATATATACATCTATATAAAAAAGGGTTAAACGCGTACTGAAGAGAGAATAATTTATTATGTACTACAATTTGATATTTTAATGTGAAATTTCAATGTCCAGGGACATTTTTTAATTTTAATTACAACTACATTAATATCTTCGTAATTATTATAATTATGGAGCATCAGGTACGTTACCATGACGTTGAAAATTATCCCTGCTAATGTCACCGTAAAAAACACCCGTAGAAAAATCATACTTTTGGAATATCATCTCGCGTCCCTGAATCCTCAAAAGAGTCGAATCTTTTATTCGAAAAAGGAATCCTTATTTACCCTGGCAGAGCTCTACGAGCTAGAACCTCCAGGGGTTTGCTTGCCTCGCGATCGTCTCGCAAGGCTGGCTGGTTGCGTGCGAAACGCGAACTACTGGCGAACCGACGAAACTGCTCGACACATTATTCAGGATGATTTATTCCCGGCACCTCAACCAATTACAGACAATGCTCGTCCGATAGTACTGCTTCCTCCTACCGCGAAGGTTCAATACTCTGTCTAAGTACTATGCTGGTGAAATTACTCATTGCGATAGAAACTGCACAGAATTCACCCCATACGTTTTCTATCTCAACGTGAGTAATTATTTTAATTTTCATTAACCCCGCTGTTTTGAAACGTGACAGCGTCAAGGATACGTCAAGAGACGAATATATCTGTTATATCAAATCTTGAATGACGTCATAATTGTTTCACTGAAGTTCCGACAGGGGGTGGTTTATTAAGGATCTCGGACAATATCTAGACGAGGGAGAGCAATTTGATAGGGGTTGAACGCGATGAAATATTAATGTGCGGGTATCTATCCGTATAGATCAATTATTCTTATATACGTACAGTATGGTTTAGAATGTACTATGTGTATCTATGAATTCTACTGTCAATTTCCATTGCCGTAGTTACTTGAGAGTCAGTCGAGAAACTTCTAGAAGCTTAAAAGACGTATGGAGCCCACCTGGCAATTTTGCAAGCTTTGGGTATCTACCCGAAATGGGACGAAATGACAGGGAATTATTTACCATCCCGGCGAAACAGTGAAAACTAGAACCAGCTGTTCTAATTTCATGTTGGAGTAACGCCCTGCAGGCTGGAGACTCCTTCTCCGGGAGACTCCCTGAATTTTCAGTGTGTCAGATCTATAGTTTGCTTTTGCATCACTTTTTCTACGTATGTACGTACGTAAGGCTGTATTTCCTTCCCTATCGTATATCTGTAGCGAATTAGTGAAAAAGGGTGGAAACTACTGTAGATGGTAGTAAATTAAATCCACCCCTATTATATCTATATACAGTTCGCGTTACGTAGCAAGAAGCATTAGCAGCACGCGATACCATGGAAATCTTGCGGAGCCGAGAACGACTACTGTTCTAATTTCAAGTGCAACAGGGGATGGGGTTGCTTGAAGGGGATGGATAAATATATTTTCCAAAATATTCCCTTTTCTCGTTAAGCAATAAGAATTCCTCGTTATGCATAATGCGAATTGAAGTACGAAAAAAAAGATAAATCTGACCTTTTCCTCAGCATCCTTGTAAATATTTGAGCATCCCTTGTTTTTCTGTATGCTCGAGAAAATTTATAGCTGCGTAAAAATTGATTTTCTCAATTTATCAAGGACTCGCGAATTATACAGAAGGGTAAGTTCACCCTGTCGGTTGCATCTAGGACGCTCTTAATCAGTCACGCTCGGAGTTTAGTTATCATCGTACGAACGGTTCCTTTATTATTTTGAAAATTTAAAAAAATAAAAAATAATTTTTCATTTTTGATAAATCTTCTATATATGTATATATATATTTACACAATTAATCGAACTCTATATAAGATCAGTCTTTGTCCGAGTGTTTATTAATCTAAACGACAATATACATACGTGTGTATATATAGGCCACCCGTTATACCGATCATAAATATGAAATGTGCCGCCCCGACCAGGTGGTCCCCGTGGGTGCATGGGAGCACACTAGTGTGGAGGGTTCGTTAGCGTGGAATGGGGGTGCGAAATTTAGTGGTTGCGATTCGACGATAGTGGCATGCTGCTGCTGCTGGCGTTGGCTGCCACCACCCTTAGTACGAGTGTGCTACTGTTCTATAGTGACGGTGGTGGTGGTGGTGTTGCCGCTATCTGAAAACCGTGGGAATTTCATCGACCTTTTCGAAATTGCGCAACGGCCACGAGTTGCCGTTTTATCGAGGCGCGATATCTCACTTTGCCACTGGATACGTACAGGTTGCAAAGTAACCCAGGGTGGTGCATACCTATGGTATCCCCCTAGCGTGTGCAGCTACTGTACGTATATAGAATAAACGTGTATATAGTCATCCACTGCGTAATGCAGCTATCCGCGTATCATCCCTTTCACATTTTCTCCACCCAGTACTAGCGCGAACGGGTTATGTAATTTTAACTTTGAAATTATAGATTTGCACGGCCATTCGTTAGTAACTTGGGACAAATTTATAGCTCGCCGACGATCGTTAATCAGGGTATCGACGCGATATCGCGTGCCTTCCTAACGGGCTTTCGATAAATAACCTCTCGACGCCGGGATATTATCCTTCTGGAAGCTATCCAGAAAAAGAGAATTCGTCTGGCCAACTTATCCGGGAGGGCATGGAGAGTATGGATTTTTGTGAACGTCAAATTAACGGGGCAGTAAATAGAAGGATAATTGGCGTACACGTAAAATGACGTTAAATTATTATTCACAATCTGTGTATATTGTGTATACTGTAATACATGTGGGAACGAACGGGCTGGAATGTAGGGTGAGATTATTGCAATTTAAATCGCACTGCAAAATCGGTGTCAGTTGTTCCGCCTCGCATTTGCGAATATTCTGTAGATTGCGAAGCAAGGAGAGACGCATGGCGTCGGTTCAGCTCGTGTTTAACAAAGGCGCCAGAGGACGATGTGTCACGAGGGATGAATCGTGAAAGAGGAATGATAAAGGAGACCACGGTGGAAGGGTGATTCGTATTAATGCCTGCGGGTTAAGGGACAGCGTGTTGACATCGAAGTTTCTCAATAGTTGAGGATTTCGTTTAAACGCAGATACGAAAGAAGTACGCCAATGCCAGGAACGAGTCGCACTCGTGGCCTTGGTTATTTTACTGGGATATTTCGTCTCGGTCGTACGTTTCTAGTATTTCTTATGCGCATTTATCCGTACCCTTAAAAACTCTTTGTACCTCTGTCATACCTCTTTTTTTCCAAGCTACGTATTTTCCTCGCGATTAAAATCGAGGTTACGTGGATTCTTGTATTTTTTGTACTTCGCGTTACATCACTTGCTGGTTATTTTATACTTTATTTAGGCCGAAGTCTTTATTTTATTCACGTCCCGTCCTTACTTGGTGTCTCGTATTTTTCCTACAGTGTTACGTTGGGATATGTATTAAAGTTCCGAGTCAAAGACTGTACAACTTGTTGAAAAAAATCCACCTCTAAAGGTTAATTATACTACAGAATAATACTAATTATACTATGGCCTCAAATGGCTTCACTTCTATTCATCCTCCAATTCTTTTAGCGCTGATGCGAGATGCGAAATGGGTTGACGGTGGAAATGGCTATTGCAAACGAAAATTTTTTCCCACAGGTACATATACATATATATAAAGTATATGGAGAACTTTGTAAAAATTCGACTTCCCAGGGATGCTGGGTCGTCTATTCTGGGAGATAATTACGACGGGGATGATATTTTAACGGGGCACGAGTCCGTGCAAAATGAGGCCATGGCACATTAGAGTAGTCTGTGACTGTCGACCAGCGACGTTACTGGATAATCATGAGATTTTTCTACTTTTCCACTTTTTCCCTTCCCTTTAATCTCGCGAAATTAATCCCCAACGAAAAAAACTTCAATAATGCCGTTATCGCATCGATCGGTACCACTGCACGCGGTACGATAACGAGGTATACGGTGGGGGATACAATTTTCTCAAGTATTAACGTACGAGTCAGAGCTGCACGATCTGGCTGCGTCTGATACGTGAAAATCAATCGCAAGGGTGCGTAGCCAATAGTTTGACTGAACATTCTCACGCGACGTACCCGTCTATTAGTATAGATATATCGTACATTGTTTCCGACTTTGCTACCTAAGTACACAAAGCTGACATAAACTGTACGACCTTTGATATAGCGAGGCGCTATCTTCGGATCGGTAATTTTCAAGCTGAAAACGGTGTCAGCGAATTTCAATCCCATCGCACATCCGACGTTTAATCGCTGTTACGCGTCAGCGAACTAGTCGATCTTGTAACAGCAGGGCGTAGGCCAACATAGGAAAAAGGCACCTGCGTGACGCAGATCTAATAGATATTCCGAAAAATTACGTCACCGTGGTGAGATGGTAGAGGGCAGTAGGATCGCGTGACGTACGTAGAATAACAGTGGTAAGCACTTCCGTTTGTAATTTGGCAACTTCCGTTTATATTCTTAATTTAGATTTGGCACAAGTCGGACAACTTTTATCAAAGTATTGTTAGGATTTCGCACAATGACGTCGAAGGGGGGGGGGGGGGGGGGGATTTATGAAATTTGTTTACGCAATATATTTTTTTCTCACAAAAAAAAAACACAGCACCAAGTTTCTGTCTAGGGTGAGTTTCTTGTGCTCGTTTTGGGGTTTGCGAAATACTTGGAAATCCCTTGAAGTATATCAGCCTCGATAGGTCTTCTGTTTGGGGAGATGACATTGCACCCTTGGGATTGTCCGGGTACACCGGGCAAGAATCCAAGTCCGTTAAGGATTCACCCTTTACGGCTCCGTAGAAATTTCCAGGGTGACAATGGCAGCCGCCCGGAAATCTGTCCTGCGAGATCGCGAGTCAGCGATTTCATGTAATTCTCCTGGTGGCCTTTTTTCGCAATGAAGCGTCACCCGTCTTACGTGTCTTTGCCGTCGTCGGAAAATGCTCCCTGAAATTCGTGCTCGATTCCAAGTGAATTAGCGGGTGCACGTGTACCAAAGGGGGTAGATAAGCTTGACTCAATGGGCAGACCTCCCTTTTAGCCATTTCGAAGTTTCCTGCATTATCGCCAAATAAAATTAATTAAATCCCTCGTTTAACTTAGAAGTGGAGGGAGAGGGGGGAGGGGTAAGTGTACCCGTTGGAAATCGATACCAGACTCTTAATTTCCAGTTTTTACCCTTATTCCGCATTTTCACTTTTACATTCATCCTTTCTTCGCGGTGGCATCCACCGTTCTTCTCCACGTACATTTCGCTTTCTTTTTCTTTCTTTTTCCCTACATCGGCTTCTCGTTCCAGTCAGTAAACGAGCACTGTTATACATCCGGCAAGAATCTCCTTCGATTGGCCACTCTGGTTTTCCCAGTCCAGATTAAGTGGGGATTGCGTTCCCATGTTTTTCAACCACGGGGAATCCCCGCAGCAAGGCGCGAGGATTTAAAAGCTTCGTACGGCTTTAGCGCTCATTGATCGATACGCTTATACCGGCGAGAGGGAGGGATGTGCCAGGGGGGGTACGGTGCTATTGCTTAATATACGAGGTCGAGTTTTTTTTATCACCTCCCCAGTTACGCTTCAGAGTGCGAGATTGGGTAGGTGGGTGGCTGAATAACCGGAATACCTAGGATCGGCTCTTTGAGCTCAGCAGTCCTGCCAATCTCTGGCTTTTTATGAACCGCAAACTTTCTAGATAATGGCCATTACTATCGAGTCACCCTGTAGGGACTGAAATTTTCCCACGCAAAAAACGTTCTATTGTCTAACGAGTCTTCGGCAAGTGTGCGGATCATGCTCCCTTTACTCAGCATATTCAAATGATCCTAGAATTCTCGTTCAGCGAGTGCTAGGTAACTCGAAGGTTCGTGACGGGAAATACGAAGAGCTAAATGAACAGGAACGCCGATAGTCTTCAGGCCTGGTTACATAAATACCTGGCTGTCTTGCCGAGGATGGAGAAGACGTACGCCAGGAGTTGCTCTCGTGGAGGGGATAATGGCATCATCTGGAATTCGTATCAAGTCAAACTGACACGGTTAGCTGATCTTACGTCACTATCAGTGCGGATATATCTAGGAAATAGGGCGGAAGTAGTACAAGCGTAGCGGGTGGAGACCAAGAGCAACCTCAGAAACACAGAAGGACCTGCTGGCATCTCTAAAAGCTCAATTGATGGACCACTTCGGTGAACAAATTGCAGAGCTCCGAGTTTCCGGTTCACGGTTCACCGTTCCTCTAATCCGCTCGAGATAAGCTAACTAAAGGAAACAGACGTTCCTACCGAGTTGCGAACGACGTTCTCTGGCTTCCCTTGTCCAAATCTCCGAGTTCTTTTCACGACGGTATCTGTTTATTTAACTGTGTCGATTCTCAGCGACATCCATACCCTAACCTAGACGTATCGTTAGGATTTATTCTGCGAACGTTGATTCAAGGTTAGGGTATCGTTCAGACGATCAGACTTAATTCTCTTCTTCTAACCTTATTAAGTTGACTTCCAGATTGATTCTACCCTTTTTTTATCTCTCATTAGCTAGCAGGTACTTTTTTTTTTAGATGTGCAAAAGTTTCGACTTGTTATCCAATATACTCCCAATTAGGAAGAAAAGGTCAGTAAGTCGTGCAATCTACGAGGATCTGATAGACCGGATACCAAAATGACGAGGATGTTGGCTCTGATCGGATCTTCTTGAGCGTAATTGCAATTCTGCGAAGTCAAGTGTCCCGACAAGGCTTCCATCTCGAACCAGCGAATTGAACCCTCCGGCTACCGAGCTCTGGTCGATCGACGGCTTGGATAACGACCCAACCCTACCTTACTGTTCTCTACCGAGGCTTCTAGAACCTCCTAGATCAACTTCTATACCCTGTCGGAGATACTTCGAACATAACTTCTTGAGGCAGACGTGCTTAAGCTAATCCTGATCTTCATCCTGGCTCTTTCCAATGCTATTTCCTTAGGTCCTTCGACAAGGTCGCGTTGCCATACTGGAGTTAGCAGCTATCGTAAATACAATTGGATCCGAACGACCAGATAGTTCGTCTAACCCATGTGTAGAAACATACCACTTTATGGAAAATATTTAGAGTGGCTGTACCTGATTGTGTAACTTTCAGTGTAAAATATGTGTGAAGTATCCAAATATTAGGTATGGATAGTTATACCGTGCGATGGCAGTTGATAAAGATTATATAAAGTTAACATTTCTGATTGATAAGGATAAATAATTTTTGAATATTACGCAACAATTTTTTTTCCATTTTACTTTCATCGAATGTTCACTTAAAAGTCCATTTTGATACGGGTTGAGTCAACATTTTTTATTTTGTACTGTTTCCAAAACCACGTTATAGGGCTAGTATTATTCTCGTATACATCTGACATAGTATTATTTTACGCGGGGATCGAATTTTCTATATCACGTGAAAATTGTACGGGAGGGACGTCAGTGGTGAAACGATGTTTTTACATGGCCCAATGGACTTTTACCATATTTTCCTATATTTTCAAGCGGCTGTAAGTTCTAAATGGTTTCGGATATTCTATATCCCACGTTATCCCCACGACACGTGTCTCTCCGTTCTGTCGCCTGAAACACGTGGAACTTCAAAAGCCTATTGTACATACACACGGTTATTCGCACTGAAAATCCAAGTGTGTAGCCTAGTGCGTTATTCCCTGTTCTTTTTATGGTAATAATTTTTTTACGTGTACAACTGTCTTGTTGTTCCCACGTATTTTCACGTAAAAACAACGTATAAACAACAGACGTATAAATGTGTCAAAAGTGACTACCATACGAGGGATGGGCAACAGCCCACTTCGCTACACACTTTGATTTGCAGTGCAGAGCCATACCACCTGAAGATGGTTTCACCATGCTAATTAATGTAAATCAAATAGACTGAAACATTTTCGGATGACCCGATACTCCTGAAAAACACGTCTAAAATTACGTATAATATTACTAAGTGACTTCTTCCTTAATATAAATTTCCCCAATCATCCTGGACATAAGGTAAGAATCTTGTCCAGAAAAGCGTTTTTTTCGACGCCATTCGTGATGAAGTTTGCCTAGAGAGGCTTTGTGAACAATACAGCACCGTTTTCCCAAGAGCTTGCAATTCGCAGTAATACCGGACCATGAGCTAGTATTGATATCACGACTGCAGTGACTGCCTATACATATGTCCAAGACTTTTGTATTACATATTTACAGTGAATATATCTGTATATACATCGTACCAAAAAAAAAAAGAAACAGAAGAATCTCAGCACGAAAGAGGATTCCGTGACAGTCCGAATAGAAAGGAGGGTGAGCTTTATTTCTAAGCGGCAGTTACGACGCCACTGGAGCCAGACGCGATCCAATTTGACGGACCAATGAGCGCAAGCTCCTAGGAGGTTCTTCGAGTTCCTGGATGAGGACCAAAGATTATAAGTGTCCTTGTGCAGGAAATGAGTTGTCGAGTATAAAGAATGTCGATAACATTAAAATTAAAAGGATCGCATTAACTTATTTTCAAATTCTTTTTATAAGGAAGACGCTTATCCGTTTGTCTCTTGTCCTCCTGTCTGCAGTGGGCAATATCCGCTTGATGGCCACTGCGTCCTTACGCGTCCATCCTAAGGAATGTCTACCTTCGTTCCACCAGGAAGGAATACAGGACGCGGTCGCCTTGAGGAATTCTCATATTCAGCTCGGGCTGTACCGAGGACTTAAGCAGCTGACAAGCTGCTTCCAGGCTTTCCTTATCGTTCTTCTACTTGTACGGTTCCTTATGTCAGGCGGAAGTAAGCCAGCGTCCCCTAGGACTTTCGAGCCTTTCGACCTCGGTGAATTTTTAATATCCAATTTTGTTTGACATTCGGCCCCCAAGTCAGTCTGAATCATTTATTCGCGCCTGCACGATTGGTCCAAAGACATTTTTGTCCCGTCTTATATCAAACGCTAAATCATTTACGAATAATACATCAGAATCTACATCGCACTTTTTCGTTATACGGTCTATTAATTCAAATGGGTATAATACAAAAATATCTAAATATATTCTGCTTAATATAGGTATTCGATTAAGTTTTATTCGTAAGTCTGAAAAATTATAGTCTTTTAATATACTATCTTCGATCTAACATCCTACTTGAAATTTCCTCGTAAACCTCATTTTCCTTTTTTTTTTTTAATAAAACTTTAACGTCCTCGTATAACGTAATGCCTGTCCGTGGTCCTAGTTCGATATCCCGTACCCCTTCGGACAGCCAATGTCTGCTATACCGGAAGGTCGTCCACGTACGTAGCCGAGTCTCGGAGGCGAAAAGGGCTAAGGTCAGAGTTTCATGAGTCCAGCACACGGGAAGGAGTATCGGCGAAATTAGTTTGAAGTTCGAAGTTGACTTGCAGGATGGACTTGGGATATCGTTAGGCGCGGTTCGTAAAGTCCGAACTTTCTTAGCAGATCTTTCGGGGGAAAAAAGAGCTCTTGGAAAGTTCAAATATTCGGCGTATATCCCGTCAGCCCCTATTCGGAAGGGACGAGCAAATCCAGAAGCTCGAAGAGAAATGATACAGAAGGAAAATCAGTTTCGATAGCAACCGAAGTCTATCGAGTTTCCTTGAAATTGAACGCACGAGTAAAAAGAATTCCAGCCTTGTCTTATACTCACGTGTCTTATACCACGCCCACTTGACACCTTTTGCACTCTTATACGTAACAGGAACTAATATCTTCCCTCATCCATTGTATCGCTTCGATACACACGTATGCCTACCTACGTTCCCTCTGTACCAATTAGCTAGATAATCTCGTTGTTTAGGCCGATTAGAACTGACCACTGGTCAAGCCAGTGCTAGGAGCTACGTATCTACTGCTCCAGTGATAAACCTAATCGGTTACTAGCTTAAAGGCCTTTGTGCCACGTGGTGCCTTGCGCCGTCTCTGCGCGAATCGCTTATCAAGTCAAGTTATGGGATTGAAGTTGGTTACTGCACCATAGGTACGAGTATAGATACGTAGACCAGATAGCGTTAGGTCCAATAAGTAATGCTACTCCATAGGGAATAGTGTATAGAGTATATATACACACGTATATATTGTGTTAAATTTACTATGTTTCCCTTTTTGATACAGCACGCGAGAGACCGCTCGTAAAGGTACAGGGTCGATTTCGTTCGATCTGTTATAGGATGGTATTTCGAAAACGAGAAATCAAAGAAAAATATATATATAGGGGAGAACGCTAATAAAAGTGTAAGCAAAAAACAAAACGATGGAAAAGTTACGAGCGGCTATTGAAGATAAGCGAGAGTAGAAATACTGTTACTCTTTTACTTTTCTCATTCTGATTTTTTTTTTTAACATTCCTATCTATCTTCTCTACCTGAAAGCATCCTCGAAAATTCATCCCCGAGTGCAGGGGCGGAACGCGATGAAGTTTGCTAAGGGAGGTGAAGTATGTTTGAGTCGGCGCTTCCGGCGCTCTGTGGCGATTTAATATCGTCCTCCCCTTTCAGAGGGATGTTTCAACCCTCCACCGATAGGACCAATGCATAACCATGGAATCACGTTATGATTATTTTCTTCGACCAGGACCTCTTGACCGCTTCATTATTCTGCCAGGTAATGGCTAGTTATGTATATATGCATATAAATATACAGATACGTACACACCTTAGAAACAGTGTAGCAATATGGTTTCATTGTCTCCATAGAATTCTGGTCCAGCCATACCCTCTACATTGTACTACTGATTATACTGGCATAACCATATAATTATTTACAAGAACTGTATACTGTCATTGTAGTACGATAATTCGTAGAGACTCTTGATCAGTGGATTTTCGAAACGTATCCCGAATTCGTTTTATTTTATACAGTAAACTTTTAAGACTAAGAATGATGACGTCATCAGGGCCCTTAATTATTAATTAGTTGAATTACTAAAATTTTTCATCAGACTCGCGATATCGACGCGTTACCTTCATTATTCTTGCCCTTTGGGGAGTCTTCGGGCGCTCGGCGTACCAAAAGTTTTGTTTGCACTGGAACTTCCTACGCAAGAGAGTGCTTCCCCACGTTAATTGCACCCCAGCGTTTCGACTGGCGTATTTTCCAAACGTTTCAAAGGTATGCAACACGTCCGCATATTGCGGATTTATATACCGTGAAGAGACATAGGTATTTTCCGTAGTTAAATACAGTGCATTTATTCCGTAAAAAAAAAGAGAGAAATTCGCATATCCACATACGCATCGTACGATCAATACCATTCCTATGAAGTATCGCGACGTATAATCGTATACCATGTAAAAAGTATGACCCTAGATGGTTAGGTTAGGTCGAACGAATCCGTACGAAACTCATGCATATTTAACCAAGTATGCATCTATGCATGAGTCTCTAGATCGTACCTAGCCAGTCGCGTATATAAATTTTCGTAGTACCCGGTCCACTCGAAGATTTCATGCCAATTGAATGGCGAGTGACACGCGGCATGGGGATTGTTACGCCATTGCTAAAATTATGAAACAAATGACGTCAGCCCTGTTTTAGAACGATGGAGGGGGGATGCTGTTTTCCCAACGGTCTACACGCAATCCCACGTTTGTTCAATTAGCATTGTGCCGTCTGTTCTGCTTTTGGCATTTGACACTGGACAATTTTCATGAATTTTGCGGAACGAGTCTTGTCCACCCTGCGGGGGATTGCGTTGTCCCAAAATTTTCGAGGGTCACTTCCGACGGATGCGAAACCTCGAAATTTTAGGGAAAGCCACGCGCTTTCGTACGTTTCGTAGATTCCGAGCGTCCTTTGAGGGACGAATTCTTGTTAAATGTATAATGGCGATTTTGGCCGTGCTTGATTATAGCAGGGAGCAAGGTGTAGGATTCAGACCTTATTTAAGTAACACTTTTGAAGTGTGAATGAAATTTTCAAGGTTTATATATATTTCTATGGACAGGGTATATGGGGCGTTTCGCGTCAACTCTCCCAGCGCGGCGCGCGAGCACCAAATCATCCTATTTCTAACTCGTGTTAGCGCTACTATAATGTGACTAAAAAAATTCTTTAATAATAGTTTTCGATGTATTTTTTCCTCAGCTTTTCAATGGTGTAGGCAGTTTTTCCAAAAATTTTCATTTTCACCTTGAAAAATTATAAAACGTCTTATATCTTGAAAAGTATATTTTTAATATTTTTTTTAATGATTTAGATCGAAAGCTGAGTAAATTTTACATAGAAAAACATGTTTTCCAGAGAGTGCTCAACTGTACTAAAAGCGTCAACTAACACACAGAAAAAATCAAATGCAAAATCGAAGACACTGAAAAAAAGCAATCCCACGTCAAAAGCTAGGAAAACTAAAAAAAAAGCAAAGAAAGTATGAACATTTATAAAATGATTACTTCGATAAATTAAAATTGATAAAAATCGAATGGTTACCAGGTAACCAGGTAGATCAGGCCCACGCGCCGTAATGCACGCCGGACCGCCGAGCGGCGCGGCGTTGCGTCTACTTTTACGCGTTGTATTTCTTAATGATAACAAGTTGAGCACTCTCTGGAAAACATGTTTTTCTATGTAAAATTTACTCAGCTTTCGATCTAAATCATTAAAAAAAATATTAAAAATATACTTTTCAAGATATAAGACGTTTTATAATTTTTCAAGGTGAAAATGAAAATTTTTGGAAAAACTGCCTACACCATTGAAAACCTGAGGAAAAAATACATCGAAAACTATTATTAAAGAATTTTTTTAGTCACATTATAGTAGCGCTAACACGAGTTAGAAATAGGATGATTTGGTGCTCGCGCGCCGCGCTGGGAGAGTTGACGCGAAACGCCCCATATCTGCGTACTGTTATTACCCTGTGATATCTGACGAACCTGTTTGTATAGTATATCTATATATATGTACCTTTCCTCAGTGAAATTAATGATAATTTTTCTGGGTAAATCGATTGACCTTGATAACGATATAGTTACTTAGCGTACGTATTCAGTCGGCTGGTAGTAAAAGTAAATACGCGTCAGACACGACTGAGGGGGTCGTTGACATTAGATTTATTTAAGTGTTAAATGGTCGTGGGTTTGCATTCACAGTCGTCGATTTTGCCGCTGGTACGAATCGGGGAGCCTTCCTTTGTCAAGCATATTAGGAATGGAAAGTTTGTATGAAAACAAATTGTCCGTTGTTGATTAGTCAATATTGTTCGTATAATATCGTCTAATTTCGTATAATTCGTCGTAAGGCTTATCATTGGCAAATTGACATAAGTATATCAATAGAAATGTAACATACTCTAATACGACATAATGATTTAGTAAATATACGATTTTTGGATTAATGTCTAATTTTGAGTTACTTTGAAAACGAGTCACAGTCAGTTACAGGGAAACGCTTCGGTTCATTTCACGATGCTTTTTCCGTCACGTTATGCAATGCGATGCGACATTCAAACAGCTCGTGAAAAATACGAGCTGATTTTTGCTCAGAACTGTTGACGGGATTCCTACACGAGTTTCCCATTGGCGTTCGTTAACCGAACTGTCAGCCACGTCGAGTTTTACCTGCTGGAGATATTTTTCTCTCTCGTCTAACCATCCACCTGACCATCCTTTATCCTCGGTGTGCTTTCCGTCGTTCGATTAACTTTAATGTCGACGTCGATTTCTTGCTCGAAGGTTGGTATATTTTCCTGTGGCCTAACCTAACCTTGTCAGAGTTTTCTACCATGACTTAACCTACCCAACGATTTCGGAAATTATAATTAAAACCGATATAGAAAAATGGTAGAAATTCATGTGTAAAATATAATTAACAGGATAAATATTTACCTACCTGATTGCTTGAATGGGGTATTTTTATTTTATAATAATTTTTATTTATTTCAATAAACATAATTTCACCAACTAACAACCTTATTCAGTATCATTTCTGCAATTGTTATTTTCCAGTTTTTACTGTACATTCGTTGGTGCTTATAACGTGTACGTGTCTAAGGTTCGCCTGTCGTACAGAAAACGCACAATTGCCGGCACTGTTTCCGCAGACGAAATCGACGGGGCTGGTTCGAGCACCAGCTGACGCTGTCCCTTTGTATTTTCCAGTTCAACGAAGCCTGCCCCGTCCAGATTTTCCTCCACGTACAATCCCAACACAACTAGGCGTTCTATACTCGGATTAACGTCGGATTCAGTTCCACGATAGCGAGCACGACCCTAAGTACACCCCTTGTCCATCCTTATTCCTCGAGAACATCCCCTAGCGCCTTCTATAAGGCGATTCTTGACCTCTATTTGTCCACCCGTTATACCAACCTTCCAGACCACATACACCCTACCCCACAAGGCAAACGGGACTAGGGATCCGTTCCTGAGAGTGGACATAAACAACCACCCCCCAGCATCCAGCACAAAGAACGATACCTAGCAGCCCTGTAGGGCACTCATGTGAAATGTTACGCGAGATTGTTTGACATTTTTTTTTTCTTTCTATTTTTATAACACACACTCCTCTGTATAAATTACGTGAAAACATAGCTATCGTGTTAACACGTAAACCTCCTGGATCCAGGACTATGGGGATGCTGACGTCTTTTTCGGCAGTCCTTTTTTTTTCCAATAAGGTGGCAATATCCAGTCGCTAAATGCACCCTCGAGCCATTTCTCCTGGCAGCCCCCCGAAAGTAGGACAAGACTATGATAGTACGGCAGTGACGTCATGTAACGAGTGTGAAGTTGGTAACTCATTTTTTTTTTAATTTTAAAAAAACTAAGCGATTTCCAGTGGCACCCGGAATAGTTGTACAGCTCCTGATACTTTTTAGAAATACCTCCGACGGTTGAAGCCGAAAAACGAAATTATTACTTTCGACGTGCTAAATTCCCGTACAACTTCACGCAGTCTGTCAGTGCTTTGTGGCTTTTTGCACTGTCGCGATGGCCACTGATATCCGTCAGATCCCGGTCTGTAATTCGAAGAGGGCGAAATCAGTTAGGGGGGCGAGTGGTTGAGAGGTAATAGTAAGAAACAGGACTCTAGCAGTGTATTTTATATCTATACTTTGCTTCCTATAGGTATATATAGGCATAGAATATCTCACCTATCTAGGGAGGCCGATTAGAGAGCTCTTGGTGTATCGTGCATGGCGCCATGACACGCTCCAGACCTTAAGTAAATAACTGTAACGAATGTCGCATGATCCAGGGATATTTGAGCGTGTCGATGGCGTGCTGCTGCGGAGTCAGGTCCTTTGTGTTCTCGCGGTAACGTTACGCACTAATCTAGATCGAATAATATCATGGTCAATAATCTAAAATGCCGTATACTGCCCTTTCGTTCGGTTACTTTGTTAAGAGTTGATTATCGCCATTAAGATTATGAAATCGTCGTGTTTCGCGCATTGTGTTTTGAAGGGTTAACAATTTTTTTTACTTTCTCCTCAATTTGTATACTTTAATTACACCACGTCTTTTTTTTTTCTATCTTCCTTTTTACTATCTCTTTATGTATGTACCGGAAGCCTTTGATACGTATTGTATCGAGCTATTACCGGCTTTAAGTCTTACGTTGTAACACGCGATCTCGATAAAGTTATTACACTCTCTTGCTAGGGGGTGCTGGGTGGTTGGGGGTGGTTCCCAAGCTCCTTCGCAATATGCAAGTTTTATGAAAGTGTTGGATCACATGTAAATTTTTGATTTCCCATTAGCATGCACATTCTCGACCTTTACGGATCTTGCTTTTACGACCCACGTTTCGCCATTTTACGTCAATAATAAAAATGAAAGGACGTCTTCTGCTCTTCGTTCGTGCTCGTCGATCGTTAATATTAACTTATATATCGACGCGGCTGACCAGAACTTCGTTTTTCTACTTTTCGTCGTCTGTATATAGATATATACGATCGCGGTTTCTATCCTTGTGTATATCTATATATGAATTACGTAACGGAGATATATTACCTGTAGATAATTTCTGTTTATCCCTGCTACTATAAATCGGGTAAACTTACCCGGTACCAATATTGACATTGTACATTTTTTCATTCTCGTCGCCCAAATACTTTTCATCAAGAATCAGGCACGCGTCATGCACAAGGCGTAGTGGATATTCTGGCTGAAAATCCCTCGTGTATACATATATGTATACACGTGTATGAGAATTTTATGAAACCATATGGAAGTTACGACAAAGCGAAAAAAAAACAAGTTAAATCTTTCGTTGATTTTTAATCGTCAGTTTTGAATTTTTTTCCAATTTTCTTATCATTTTTCATTTTCCAATCGTCATTTATTTCTAACTTCACGCTTCGGTACGTGAACGTCAAATCAATAGTTATGATCGTTATCGTGGCTGGATTGCGATATTTTTTTTAAATTTTCATTTTATTTCTTTTTCTTTCATTTTCGTTAATGAAAGTGCCAGGAGTCTCGTAAATACCACGTTGCCCTTTCTTTTATAGTGTCAGGTATAGGATATCGTGTAACAGCGTAAATCCGAAGCCGCTTCATTTTAGCCTATAATTAATTTGAATGAACGTTCAACGACCGACGAAAAAATGTACAATTTTTTCGTAATCGATACCGTTCAAAAAAAAAGAAAAACCTTAATATACAAAACGCAAGTTTTACGATTTTCTTGATTTATTATTTAAAGGATATAATCGGCCAACTATAAACTCCGATCCCCATTTTATTTTACTCTTTCGTGTCGACACGCGCTTTGTTCCATGGTACCGATAGTTCCTCGCTGATAACGTTTCACGTAGCCATACTTTTCTATAAAGTCATTAAATTTATCGTTCGGTGAATCTTCAACGCGTGACGTCACTTCCCGCGAGGGACACCGATCGCACAGCTGTCCGTATGCATCGGTGCATAGTTTGTGTATTCAATAAAAAAAATGGCCATAAAAATTCTTCATTTTTAATCCCCCCAAGAATATTCAGACAGTACAGTAATACACCCCCCGTGCAAAACGAGAAAAACGTAAAGGGGTCGATTCGTGTACTCATCTTAAAATTCAGGATTCGTCCTGCTAGGAATTCCTCCCTCATTCTTGTTCCCTTGTCACCCTTCCAATGTGAAAAACCGCCTCGGGCCATTTTGCAAGTCCCCCGGGTCTCGTCCTGGAAAATTTAAGTCGGAAGACCTTACCTAGGACGGGACCTAACGCTGCCCTGCTGAGAACGACAGCGCTCTGAAATTGAGCTGATATTATCCTCGGAACGTCATCTTTATTTTCATCAGATTTCACCGTATACACCCTTTCGATTTGCTTGTTGAAATCGCGAACGGAATATACGCAGTGTGAAAACATAGTGGAGTTGGGTATATATATACATACCATACACACCTTATGCAAATACGAAAAGCTACAGCGCTAGCGAAATTCAACGAATTATAAAGATCCCTCCTCCCCAGCTATTGGGATAGGACAGTGTTTACGTGGCAGAGGAGGCAACTCGGTACCGCAACTACCATCAGGAATAACCTGCACTCCCCTTACCGGAAATAGGATTCCGGGATGCTTTTTATACTCCCTGCCAAAGAGTCATCCCATTTATCACCACCTGGGCACGACGTGCCTGTGTAAGGCTTAGTGAAGACGTACGGGTCAACAGGGGTAGCGTAAGAAAGAGAGATGGTTTCTGCTCCAATTCCTCGAGCTATTCTGAGATTCAGTCATATCAACTTCACGGTTTCGAATTTTCCTCCGGAAATTAGGTTCTCTTTTTACGTTCCAATACCTATTGTACATACGTGTACTGAAATGGAAAACTTGCTATATGTTATATTGTAAGATTTTTTTATATAATTTTGCTTTTCTTTTTTTTCCAGGTAAGACAACGTCATATCTCATCTTCAAGGGAGCATTGACCTCGTTCGTCCCTGTACTGCACTTCGTAGCGGTCATGTCATCTGTTCACATTCGTGTACCTGGTATGCGTTCTGTCTCCATCAAAACTGACTTTAAGCCCTGCGGCATACGAGAAATTTACGTGAACCGCCGGGATGCCTCGTTGAAGCCCTGTTGTCAGGTAACATCGACTATCCATCTCTGGAACTATGCGCAAACTGGTGCCGACCGCGCGGTTCAACTTTCGACAGGTAGTTCGGCAAATATCCGACAGCGGGAACTTCCACGGAGTAAATTGGCAGAGAACGGTGCCACTTGTATCCGCCATATGGACAGAATCACTTAGTGCAGTAAAGATATTAACAAATCTTTGAGAAATCAAAATATATTATATATACATATTTATCTACATAATTTAACGTATAAACTTTCCCAACGCAAAGTGGCATCCTTATATTTAAGTACTTTGAGAAAAAAAAAAAAAAGTATAACGTTCACATGGTGAATTTCTCACGGATACGAGATCGAATTGAAATACTGTACGTTTCGCTCGCTCTCTGCAAACAATCCCAGGAAAAATATTTTTCCAACGTTACCGTCGTTCGTAAATGAAATTATTTCGCGAACTTGAAAACAAAAACAGTCCTAGCCCTACGTTAAAATAATTCGAGTCACAGCAGCGACATAATCTCGAACCCAAAGTCATTCGCCAATTGCACCTTAGTCACGTTACACCAATAGTACAAGTCACGCAACAGCGTATATCCTAACGGAAGAGTCTGCAAAGATGACTTTTAAAACAAATGAAAGCAGCGTGATTAGTTAAAGCTTTTATCACACCGAGGGTTGTTTCGCAAAATTAGATTTTAGGATACAACGTGACTCAAGTCCTTAAAATTTTACGACGTTCTCAACTGGGAAACAAGAACACCCAACCAACGTTATCCTACTGGAGTACCAATATATCAAGTTATGAACGCACCTTAATTCGCGCTATCCACCGATATAGATACGAATCCCCTAATAATTATTAATGTTTGAGACACAAGGCTCATCCCTGGTTATCAAGGACGTCTTATGAATTATGGGGTAGCAGGTCGTACTACTTGAGGTATTACGTTCCGTACAAGCAGTAGTTGTCCACGTGGTTGGTCAGACACGGAACCAGAATCCTTATCGACTCCGTAAACGCGAGACGTAAATGATTTACTAGCTAATTTACTATCGCAGGTCAGCAAATCCTGAATAAACGTGGACCAGCCTTCTGCATATACGTTAGGGGTAGTTTCCATACACACCATAAGATACAGGTATAGAAACTTTACAGCTGGCTCGCGATATAGGGGCTTCAGGATCGTATATCGAATGCCAAGGGTTTACTACCCCGGGTTCCTCGTTCCAACAAGGTACAAGTGCAGTCGTAACCTTCGAGGCTCGTAAGTGTCGCAGGTGCGGAACCAACCCCTGTGGAAAGTGTCTAATGCATAAAGGGTTCCCGGGAACCGCCATTACGTTACCGTTATTACCACCAGCTAATATATTCCATACGTTATATCGTATACCCGTATAAGATTGAATTAGTCAATTGTGCTCCTAGTATATACCCTTATTTATTACCATAAAGTTATCGATGTATCGTCAAAGCACCTTGATTCAATATTTCATCCGAATCTCGCGATTTTTTAATTCCCGCCGTATCGTTAGCCACGTCTACCGTGATCGTTATTTGCGCTCTCTATAGCGAAGCAAAATAATTTCCTGCCGAAGCATAATTTATGGACGTGTAAACTGCGCCTGTTCCACGTGTGTAATTGCGCGATCGACGGGGATCCTGCATATGCGTATACTCATCCCACGGGACACTTTGGTACATACGTAACCTGGTATCCCGTATTTATGTAGTTTCGTAGCTGGTTTAGGGATACACGAATATGTGCTGTACGGTATAACTTTAATGGGATTCTATGTATATGGTATGGAGTGGATCTAGTCCTTAAAGCTTGTTCACAGGGAAAATATTATGACTCCGTAGCTAGTATGCCAGTACGTATACGTAAGCTGTACCATAGGCACGTATAGGTCAAGTCCGTAAAGGGCGACCGATGACTGCAATATACGTAAGATATGTGCTTCGACGCGAAAGTCTGGTGTGTGGATTTACTACGTAGACCTGAGGTCAAGAGAAAAAAAGCCCTGGAACTTGGCCTCCTATGAGAGCATAAAGTCAACCGAGGAACAAGAAGAAGAAGAGAGGAAAGGCAACCACTGAGGTTTCACTGCGTTTAGGGTAGGTCACCAACAAAGTTAGACGTAGGCTGTGTTCCGAAATCTGCTGCGAGTACTACGGATTACAACGTCACCCAATCGTGCTAGAAATGGGTTTAAGTTTTGCGTTACTGTTGGTAGTACCTTAAAAAGTATAACAGGTTGCAGTGTACGCTGCCTGACTTCTCTGGCTGCGGTAACTGGAGTTTGAAAATCATCGAGATGCATGACGTCATTGACGAAGTTACAGTCAACTGTGCTCAATTTGAGAACGGGCCTTTTGGTACTATCAGTGAATTTCTGAACACAGTCTTCGCCTCTGATTTCCTGTCAAGACCTTCGGAAATAGGTCGTAAAGTTGAATGTATCTCATACTTGGACTGCCGGAAGGGTTCGACTCAATTTCTACCCTGGGTTCCTCGAGCATTGTACTTTTATAATAATATACGTAGAACGTCTGACGTCACAAGTCGAACATCACGTATCAATGGCACCTGTAATTTTATCAATTTGACCTCAGCAGATTATTTGGGTCACGGAGTCATCGTGCTGTCACTAAATTATTTGAGAGTCAATTGTTCCTTGTTAATTTAAGCGGCAGGCCGTTACGTCGTTTTCTGCCTTCAATACGAATACGAACGCCAATAATACGCACACGTAATGTGGTAATGGGCTAGGGAAAATTGAGGCATTTGTTTAATGGGCTTGTATTACAGTAATGTGTGTATTATGTATGTACTGAATTTCGTCAATAGCGAATCATTTATTTAGGAGCATTTTCTGGGCTCCAGTATAATTTATATGATGGCTGTTTTGCACTGTACAGTGAGGAACGTATGGCGAATGTATCTAAGTTGTTCTATTTGAGCTTTATGGGCTTTTGCTGATGTTTAAAAAAATAGTGATCTTTTTTTTTCCACAAATTGGCGCATGATTATAACACACTGGTGGTTGACAATTTAGAAATTATCCAGACTACCGAAAGGGACTTTCTTGGCAGTCTAAAGGTTAACGTGTGTTAATCAAAGCACGTTTCCGTCTATGAAAATTCGTCTGAACGATTTCTAGTTGGAAGTGGAATAACACGTTTCGTCCTTATAGAGAGTTCTCTATCTTGTCATATATTGGTGAGGTCAGTCTAGGTTAGATATTTGGCTTCCAGCCATTCGTCGATTTATCGTCCAGCCGAATTCGATAGATACGTCTCGTGGGTACGTACGGTAGATATACGAATCCTTGGAAGACATATGTACCCACGTAGGTAACCTAACCTCAAACAGGAAGTCTGACCAGTTCGCGTTCGATTGGCAAGTTGAAATGGTTTATAAAAGTTGATCAAAGTGACGAAGAGCATAAAAAAAAAGTGGGACTCGAATGAAAGTTAAAGAGTAAAGAATTAATATAAAAAATTTATAAAATGGAGTATGAATATTTTTTTAGGGAATGAAATTCGTGAAAAATATTTGTTATATTATCCTTTGCCCCGAAAAGTACAATTTTTTACTGTCATATCAAGGCTTTTCCATTTTCCTCCTAATCTCCTCCACTCGCAACTTTCGGAAGCTGCCGGCCGGCTTAGGCTTTTCCAAAGCCCATATTGTTCCCCGGCAAAATTTATCTTCATTCATCGAATAAAGTCTTGTTCAACGTACGTGAAAATCAGGGAATCCGAGTATTTCTCTTTCTGCCGGTCCCCGATGCGTTAGCTGGGGAGCAACTGCACATCATCAAGTGTACGGTACCTGCAGCTTCCTTTGAGACTAGATGAAAATATATTCAACCGAGCGTAGGAACCTGAAACTTGTTTTTCTAACACGGAGATCCCGCGTTACTACGATAAAGTTTCCGTTTAAATATTAAAACCCTAAAAGGCTTTGAAGACGCTAGTATTCGCTTCCGGAACTTCCGGCTCGCCACGCAAAACGAATTTCCTCCCCGTGAGTGCTCCTTTCAACCCTTGGAGGATCGAAGAGCTTCCGAGTGTGCGGAGTGACAATCCCCTCATACGTGCTTTCCGTCTTTTCACCAGCTCTCCCAAAGGTTTACACGCGTGCGTAATGCATATCAAGCGAAAGTAGTGTAAGGAGTAACAAAAAAAAAAAAATTTCAAAAATTTTACATAAGAAATCAGATATTTTTCACATTAAAATCTCTTCTGACAGCATATAGCATTCGGTGTGGAAGGAAATGATCTGTTCTATGGTGAAATTGAAATTTTATAGTGTTATTTTGGAAATTTGGCAAATCCCATACCATAATGACACGGTATATCTGTATACTTACCATAATCCTAAACTGGAATATTTACGCGCGTTACTGTTAACGGTTTTGCGAATGGGAGCTGTTTACGTAATGGAACATGTCGAACCTGTATTACACGGGAAGCCAATGCAGTTCATGAATTCTAATGCGATGGACCCCTACATTGTATGGTTAGTCCCTTTCTGTATGGATAAACAATTCTCGAGAATTTCATATCGGCATGGGACTTCAGTCTCCCGCGTTAACTACAGTTAGCAGTGGAATTTCAATGAGACATTATATAGCTATCGGGGGGGGGGGGGGGGGGGGGGAAAGAAGGAAAGGAACCAAGAAGCCATTTTTCTACAGCACGAATACGGGTCTGTCGATTCCTCTATAAAAGTTTATCGTAGATATAACGTAACTTGCCGGATCCTCCATTCAGGTTTCCTTAGATACCTTTCACCTTCTACCCTCAGACATCAACCCCAAACCACAACTCGATGATACCGGCCGACCAGTGAGCCAAGCAATTTACCCCCTTGACTTTTTTTTGTATTATTTATCGTTTATTCCATCCTCGCCAGGCAAATTCGCCAGCGCTGCTCCCCGGGTCTATTGTAAAAACGTGAGATCCCTATTATCCCTGCAATTTTTCAGCCCTTTAAGGGAGTTTTCCGTAGCCCTGGCGACAGCGGTCGTTTCTTAGATGATCGTAAAAAATTTGCCCTCGAGGGTCGTACTTCTATATATACTTTGACCCTGGTCGTGCTTCGGGACTTGGAATAGTCGAGAAATAGATTTTTTTTAAGCACATGAAATTTCACGGGGACGCGCGTTGATTGTCACGAGATCGACCCCGTGCTCGAATTATTATCGTCATCCCCTAAAGTCATCCCTTACTTGAAATATATAGTTGACCCTATTCAATAAAGCTCAATCGTTCGGTATATTATCGTTAATTATTCAACCAGCTGATTTTTCTTTGAAACTACCCAATTTTTATAATAAATTGACCCGAGTATTAAAAGAGGAAAAAAGAAAAAGTTAATCTTTCCTACACGCCTATTTGCTTTATTGTTCTCCCCGTTTAATCGAGTTAAAATATTTCCATTCAACCTCACTGCGGTGGGATAATTGATATTGCTGACGACGCTCGGAAGGGACGACTCTGTTCATCCATTCGTAAACGATGATAAAAGCCATTTTTTAATAACAGCTAACGATTCTACCTCCCGGTCAGGAGGCGCATTCGCCTTTCTTCGATACTAAACGAATTACTATCTGGCTCTCGGTAAGGCTGGTATAGCGTAACGTGATAGGGAAACGGAGACAGTAGCGAAGAGAAGGCGAAGGATAGATGGAAATTGCGATAGAAACGATCGAACGACAAACAAGCGTGTAATCGAAATGGTTGCTTGAAAATTTATGGTAACGTATTTATCATATTTTTCGTGACAATGGCATTCGATTATTCTTCCGAATATTCATGGACGGTTGATTCGTGAGAAATCGAAAAAAAAAATAGTCTCCACTACTTTATGGAAATTCAAGAATACACAGTGAGCCGAATTGACGTTTCGTCTCGTTTTATGCAACTTTTTTTTTTTTTTTTTTTTTTTTTCCGATTGTCAAAATGCTTCTCTACCACTAATTATCCTACTGTATACGTGACCGATTGAAAATTAATGAATTTCCTATTGGAACTTTGTTCCATATTCATCCCTCGTTTTCTTTCCAGCATCCACGTATTTTCCAATTACACGTGCAAATGCTCTCTTCGTTCGTAAAATACCACGTTCGCCTTAACTCCTGGCAATGTCCAATAAAATCCCTGGGTAATTAAATACGATTCAGATTTTCATTTTTAGGCCGTGTCACGTGTCGTAAGTATACGTTTCCATCTACGTTTATTTTTATCGTATTTTACTATATTTTTTTCACAAATTTTTCTATCTCGTCACATCCACCCTTTCTTCTTTCGATCGCGGTTTCATGCCTTTGCATAGGGTTTCAACGTTCTCTATAATGTATGGGAATTTCACGTAAAAATCGTACTCCCTGCGTTTTTATCGCGTGTGTACGTATACAAGGTCTTTGTCGTGTGTACGCTCATTTATCATGAATATTGCAGAATACGGGAGAGTCGTCGCGCCTATATAATTCAAGCACGAAGTGACGGGCAGACATTCGCCCGTAGAGTAATAAATGCGAGCTTCAAAAATCCGGGCGCGGTCCAATATCAGATTACGTACGACTATGTAGGGGTATATCCTTGCTGACTGCCTGGGCCGAATGAACGAGCATGTAGCTGTGCTTGATGGGATATGAAATAAAAGTGATATGGATTGATAGTAGACATTTCGAAAGATAATTAATAGTCAAAATTGTAAGGTATACACGGTACAGTCATTTAATTCAAAGTGATATTTTCAATATGCATTCTAACGTGGTGTTACAATTGGAGAAGGATCACCTAGTAGAAATAATAAAAAAAATGAAAAGGACCCAGACTGATAAGCATAGCCAGGTGATACAGTAATAAAAATTCCTAATTTTTTGAAAATTCTTCACTTCCCCCACTCTTCCCAATGGTCCAGCTAAGAATTAATTTATTTATTTACTACAAGGAGGAACATCAGGAACTGGTATACTATATATATATATATATATATATATGTATCTTGATACATGGGTGGCTGTTATGAATAGGATATTGTGATCGGCGAATCTGAATGGGTACGCGGAGCTTTTTCCTAGGGGTTTTCAGTTACTCGGAAAGAAAGTGAAGGGCGACCGACTTCAGGGCGCACCCTCACTAACCTACTTAAATCTCATGCAAGTGGTACGCGACACTCCTTTTTCACATCAAATATTTATTTGACATGATTGATAAAGCTTCTGAGTTTTGCTGCCTAATCGTGTTTTCTCGTCTAATCGATTTCGAGGGTTCGATGCTTTTTTTCTTTATACCTAGGAATATTTAAGTAGGATGAAGTAAGCTAAGGGTGGCTCAAGTATTGCGCCATGTGCTTCCGTGGTATCGTGTATATTTTGTAATGTTTACTAAGTTTTATTGAAATGACTATGGCCGCGATCGCTTTTACTTCTTACTCGTGAAATTACGAAACTTTATTATTTATTATCTGGCAATGGTTGGCAAATGGCTAGTGTGTCCCGCACAAGGGATGATTCTTGTGTAATACTATTTGCTTTGCGAAAACGTATATGCCCCCCGGAAGGAATCTCTTTTGTCTTATTTTTGTAACTAATCTTTTTCCTTCTACTTCCGTTCTTTTCTTTTTGCGGAGAGGGTGCGCCGCGATTTACAACCCCTACGGCGCATGTAGACAGTTGGAAGCCATCGCCTGATTGTATGGATCGGCCACGCTGGCGGATTCTCAATGCAGAAGCGTTAAGGGTAAATTTGACATTTTTTTTTTCCACAACGTTTCCGGAACTGTTTTTACGTCACGCGAATTTCAAATACAACTGAAATCGTAATTCTCATGAAGTTGTGCCTGACTTCAATATCAATTTTCCCTCGCTGAATTGTCTTTCTAATTTTTTTTTTCCCCCTTTTTATCGTATTCTTTGTCCTTATCCATTTTGTTACGTGACAAAATAGTAAAAACGGACTTTTTCCCCGTAACAACTTTACAAGAGGCCTTACGCGTTATTCCATTTCTCGTGGGCTCAAGCTGGATATGGAATCGTGATATAGTCAGTCGGTCCCTTTCGAATTTTCTTTTTCATTTCAAGACCAATTTCGTCCCTTTCCATCAGCATCGTCCAGCATCTTCAGCTGCTGCTGCCTCCATCCGTCGTCCTGGACCCGTCCTCTCCACATATTAGGCCCACGTTAAATAATGCCTTTATCGAAGGAGAAGTTATACCGACCCACCCAATTTCCGACAACGAGCGATAAAACATTCCACCCCTGAACGAGCATAACTCACTTTTTCGCCCATCGCGTTCATGCGTGTCCTTGAAAGAAAGAAAGGAGATAAAGAAAAGAAAAGAAGAGAAAAAAAAGAAATCCATTGCCCCATACAATTGGGATATGAAATTTTGTGAGAATGCCCTGGGCCCGAAAATACGCCGTTTCGTCCCTGTCGAAATAAAAAGGAAATAACGTTCTTTCCCTATACTATTTCTCACTAAATCCTAAAGGTTACCTCACAACATCGTGACTATCCCTTAACATGCATAAAACATTAAGTACGGGTAAGATCAACTTTGCTACGTGTTTTCTGCCTGAATATCGCCCTACGAGCGAGTAATAAGAATTGGTGTGAATAAATATCCGTAGGTCAGCATCTCTGACGTTCTCGCATTTCTCTCGGTAACACCAAAAAACTAATAGGGGTTCTAGTGGTTGACGAAGGGGGTGGTTAGAAAACACTTTGGAGCAGTCCAAGTGCAATCAACTAATTACGGGACGGTGGTTGAATTTTTTATGAAATGCAAATTTAATGAAACCCACGTCGCTGCAGGCGCCGCCGCGTATACATAGCAATTTCGTTGAGGTGTTTCGTATAGTCAAGTTGTAATACAAAGCGTCGTTGCCAGGCAAACGTAATAAGGCAATTAATCGAGTCTTTGAAATAGCAATAATCCCACGAGCTCATTGGCCAAGTGCAATTTCTATAACGTTCGGTAGGAACGTCTACGATCGTCAGGTAGCTCTACTGGCCACACAGTCCATAGGTCCTTTTAGTACACACCCAGAATTACACATATAATTCTGGGTTATATCAGTCACGTGCGTGCTCGCAGGACTAAATCCAATATCACAGAATCTTATCTACCTGCCTTCCTACATGTATACTCGTCTATTAACCAAGCACAGTTTGCTCCCGATATACGTACGTATTTGGCAAATGACCGATTGCACGTGGAGTTAATTAGTTGCCTGAAGTTGGCTTCGGCTCGAAGGTAAGTGATGGAAATGTAGTTGATTGGAATCGAAAGGTGAACGAAGGCTCTAGAGATTCGCTACAACTTCCTTCCATCGCGAGATGGAAGATTCGTCTTCGCATATTGGCTCCTGTAATTTAGCATGTGCCAAAGTCCCAGATCTTGTTATAGGAAATGGCCTAACATTTAAGTCAAACCTATACCAGGAGATCATTGTACCGTGTGCAGGCCGAAGTAACTGGTTTAGTATCTATGATTCATACGAAGTATACAGTCAGCGGACTTCCTGACTTCGTATTAAGCTCACGTCGTAACTTTTCGACCGATCGAGGTCCACCTTGTAAAGGCTGCACGATGACGTCGCTGCCGTGTAGCCGAATCTAATAAAATATTTGAACCTTGTGAAAATGGGCTAAAAAAATATAAGTATGGATTTTATGTTTAGTTTGAAATTTTTGTCAAATAATTCCCCAGACCTTGCTCATCCATCATTCACGTTACGTCTAGGGAAAGAATTTCATTTCGGTTATAGCCTGCGCAGTATCTCGTCTCACGTAGAAATGGATCGGTTCGCCAATATAGGTTTTGGTACCTTACTATAAGTACCAGTGACAAAAGCATGGTTACTGCTGCCACGTAAGATCTCTACGTGGTTCCAGCTCAGACATCCAGCACGTAGGTGCACCTACCGGTATAGCGGAGACTGTAACGGAAGCCAGAGAGATACCGGATGGCTCGTTGAAAAAGAATGGGAATATCCTGGTCACGTGGAACTGACACTTCCGAGAGGCGACCGGTGCAATCGGCACATTAAGATAACGGTGTAAATTGTGGGAAATTCAGAGGATGGGCTCCTGGGTCACTGGTAGCCATCTACCTGGGTGTCTACGTGCTTGGTCCTCTTTGAGAGGAATTACGTAATTTACCAAAGGTACACGAAAAAAAGATTTGTCTTAGACGTTGAATTTTTTTTGGTAACGGTAATTCGTGTAGATAGATCATGTTGAGGGTCCTTTCTTGTAAATATATAAATTTACTTCTTCGGTTGTTAATCCTGAAAAAGATATCAAAAGTCATGGAGGAAGCCACTGCGATGTGCGGAAGGTGATTTTCTCTTGGGATTTTCTGCGTTACGGTCAGCCGGTGCGATGCAGCTACGACATACGTAAGTGTCCCCTAAATAAGGATGAGCAGGGCTGGTTGGCTGAGAAAATACAGTTGAGGAGAGAGAGAGAGAGGCTATGGTTGCCGTGGGTGGGTCAGGGGTAGGGAAAAAATACTAAAGAGGAACAAAACAATGTAAAAAGGTACTGGCACGCTCGGGTAACAGTGTCGGCGATAAATCTGTCCACGGGATAAAATATGCATCCGGGGAAACGGGCGTCCCGTGCAATCAGGGCGCGAGCCCGGAACAAATGTACCCCACCAGGCAAGTGTCGCTCGTTATCGGAAAATAGTTTCTGCGGCTTTCAGGCTGCCCTCCACTGGTAGGGATTTGCCAGTTAAAGGATTTTTGGTTTCTTTCCCAAATCTAAATGGGCGCTACGAACATTTTCATCCGGGAGTGCCTATCTGCACTTTTATGGCACTAGGGTAGTTTTACCGAAGATCATGGGATATGGACCTGTTCAAAGTCGATCGTTTATCTTTTTTTTTTTATATTTTTCTTTCCTAGCTCTACTAAGATTTCGGAAGAGGACTCCTGATGATTTTTTCTTGTTATTTTCAATATTTTAGGTCCGTGCTTTATTTACGGGAAATTATTGGTATACCTATATACAGTAACTTTCGACTCTGTCGTAGCCACTACGTGCGGAAATATTCATTATGGTAGTCGCCTCTTCGAAAGCTGCCTCGATGAATATTCAGGTGGGCCACTTGACAACAATAAATGGACTCTCACTTTTTCTAACAGTGACAAATTATTCGCACCTCGCTCCCGGCGGTATACCTATGTAGATTCAACGTATACGTATACACGTGGCCAAGCGACACCCATGGGATACTTAATGACCAACCGTAGAGCCATACAATTATTTTACCGTGTAACAGGTATCTCTAGATAATAAAGATACGAGCAGTAACTTTTAGCTGGAACAGAAAAAAATATTATAGAATAAAAGGAAAGAGAAAAGCTTTTTCACTCGTTTTTAACAGGCACTTAACAATCTTCCCGTTCGTTAATAAAATTGGCCCTCGTTATCGAGGATTCGGCGATTCGAGATCCGCGCACTCCTTTCAGACGGATCCTTCGCTCTCCATAGTAAATCAAGGCCAATCGATCGAAACTCCTGATTGCCGCAGGGCTGGACCTTGTTGTGCATATATATATAGATATATATCGAGAGTGCGCTTTTATCGAGAAATTCCAGCAATGGGGTGGCTCTGGGCTTTTACTTTGTTTTCATTGTCATTTTCAGCCAGAGACATACTGCTGCTACCGTTGCCGACGGGCGGCGTCGGTGGACGTCGTCATGCTAATTCAGGGGTTGCGAAACGCACCCAGCTAGCAGAATGGGACGAGGGACGATTTAAATTTAGCCACGTACGACGCAAGCGAAAATTCACCCCCCTCTGACACTGCAAAACTGCCCCCCTCCCCCCACCCTATCACTGAATACCGACAGCCAGTACCTTCCGGTCATTCCCGTACGCGCATGCGCGTCGACTTGTACTTGTTTCTCCAGCATCCACCGACCTGTCAATTAACCCGGGCAAACTGCCTAGCAAAGCGAAATATTCGCAACTTTTCCAAACCTCGCAATTTTCCATGAATTCCCGTAATAATTACCCCCCCCCCCCCCCCCCCCCCCCACCATCCACATATTACCATGACAACCTCTGCTATCTCGTTATCTTTCTCATTTTCATCTCTACTGTTATCATCCGTTACTTCCGTCGTTCATCCTCACTTTTATTATCAGATTTTTCGTCATGAAATTTACAATTTTTACAAAATTTATCCTATGCCTAGGTCAGTGACTAATTTTTGTTTTATAACGATATTGATACACCCCCTGGTATGCTTATCTATTCTCATACCCATCCTCCTCTCCCCATGTTGGCACGTAATGTGTTTATGGCTATGGGGTAAATTTTCGTAAAACGCCAATCCAACCTTGCAGCAGTACAAGTAACAACCCTCTGTGTACATATCCCTACCCTTAAAAACCGATAATTAACTGTTATGTTGACGATACGCTCGCGGTCCTCAATTTTCGGTCCAACCTTTCTTTTTTTTACCGATTCACGTTTCTCTTTTGTTTGACCCATTACACAAGCTTCTCTCTTTGATATCAAACCGAGTTGATTTAATTCCCGTGTCTATTTTGCGTGCGCTTTATTTGCACGTTGGGCGAAGTTACAATTCACCTTCGCATTTTAGCATCTCTACAAAATACTCTGGCGAATCCGCTTTGACAATGTCGATTCGCTGTGATTTATCACTGGATTCGGAATAACTGCTGAGAATTCCGTACCCAAGGAAAACATTCGAATTCACCATTATTCAGATTGTTCTTATCTACGAGGTACTTTCTCCTGAAAGATCGATGAGTCACCATCGAGATTCTGTACGAGCTTCGCTGTTTATCCAATTACCTTCTGACAAAAAATTCTCTCTTTGTTTTTTCAATCGCACAAATTCTCATATTAATATAATCAAAAAAAAAAAAAAAAACAAGTGACTTTCCACAAAAGCCGCCGTTGAACAGTAAGCTTAAAAAAACACTCGACTAATGTATTAATATATTTCCCCGTAAGTGAAGGTATAGGAAGGAAGGAAAGTGAAGAAAAAATGAGTAATAATTTATTACCCAAACAAGACTATTCGATTACGCTTTTAGCTTTATCCTCAAGCAACTTTCAAGCGCTGACTCGCTTATAGCGATGCCTATAGTTTCAAAGTTCTATCCGCACCCTAAATTATTCCTCGGGCTGCTACCTGGAAGAGGGTTATCAGCCACGTCAGTTAACCTTTATCAAGAGAATTGATATTTATCGAGTGGCCACGATGTAATATGCATTCGAATTCGACAAGCGTTATACCTATATACATATATACTCGCCCAAGTATCGGCACTCCGTAACACCTCGCCACGCGTTGCATTATTGAGGACGCGTTTGCTACAAGTTTACAAGTTAATGCATGTTAAATCGCTCGAGTAGGATCGACCGATGTACAGAACGTAATACAGCACAGAGTACGGGCTCCTAGATAAGGCACTAACCTGTATATATCTATATATTTATATATAATCTACACGACCCATGTAATTCTAAACGTGCCTACATAGAAAGGCAAAGGAAAAATAAGGTACACATTGACATCATTATCATATTCGTCGAGGACAACAAACGAGATACGAAATCGAGCTGCGAGGCTATTAATTTTATTAATCCATTGTTCAAATATGTACAGTAAGTAAACGAAGCTTTGATTCGGACAAAGTCAATATGTGCTAAAGGGTGTAATTGCAGTAGTGAATACTGTAAAGTGTATTCAGACTGTATACGCTGCGTATACGCTCATTGGTATAGTGGCGATAAAATAAGGAAACGTTTAAATATAAAAAATTTTATTTAAACTCATGAAAATTTTATTATTAATATATTTTATTGTTAATAAATCCTATCGATTAGCGATATTTCTATTAATGAATTTCGCAGCTTAGTAATACCAATTATGGAATATAAATGGATAGTCCGTTATATGCGATGAAATTTCAAATTGGAATAATCGACCAGTCGATTTACTCTCGACTCGCTAATGGCTGTCTTTGATATTACCAGTTTCCAAAGCTATACGCGCAGCACGTTTTGCAAATTGCTTTAATTTATACGGAAGACTTCTAAACTATTGTTTGGCCAGGTTAGCGATTGTCAGATTGGGGGGTGGTTATAGGGTCGACGAACGTGCCTGTGCATTGGTTATTCTGCCTTGTGTGTTCTACACTGTAGGATACGCTGTCCGTGAAAGCTTGTAAGAGTTCGTGTTGTGTCGTGTACTTACTATATATACATATAGCAAGTATACATACTACCAACCTATAGTCGTTGAACATTCGTGTCCACGTTAACCACCGTGACCATCCTGGACCCGTTTTCCGCGTTTCGATCTATGTGTATATATATGTATATATAAGTACATACCTGCCACCCTGGCAACTCCTTCCAAACCACCCGCGTTAGAGGACTGCCAAGACCGTGACATACTAATATCCGTTATTCGCGCTCTGAATCCCCAGGATTCCCGAAACGGTTTTGCACCAGGAGACTACTGGCTGATCGAACTCTCCAGCGAGATGACTATATATAGTAATCTAGGTCTCGAGTACTGTACATTTAAACAGAGCTGATCGATATAAAAAAATATCTAGAGGTAACTCTTGTGTAAATAAATTTGGTGACTGTCCAACGTAGCGTTGGTAAAAATCAAAGTTAGACTTTGCAACGATATTCAGCCAGCACTCTTGTATATGGAAAATCCAGGGAATAGATGTTCCTCTACTTGCATGACATTTCTGAGGTCCACTGCTACCCTTATAAAGGATGGTCCAGCGCCTATGGGGTAACAGGAGGATTTGTAACCTATGGAAGACCCGCTTAGGGCAGAGTGCTACTTTTATGAATTTAAAGTCCGGACCGACCCCTGCTGATATTCCGTTTAAGCTTATCTGCAGTATATTCGGTGAGTCTTCAAGCGATGACCATCTGCTACGTGGGGCGATTTTCACCCTTATACCTGAATACGAGGTTCCTGCCGGATAAGCTTACAGTATTTCCTACTGGTAATATAAAAATATATGTATACGCATATATATATATACATATAACTCTGCATTATCTTTAAAAATACCCCTTGTACTCACTATCAAATCGAAGAATAAATTCTATAACTTTAAATTGTCTATTTGTTACATTACGTACGGTATATCAAATTCTGTCATGTTATCTCTTACCTCAGATTGATAAGAGAATAAATTGCATGGGTTCGTTACGTAGGTCCTGTATCATTAAGACCATGTCGGACGCTTTCATAACCCTATATATATATTTCGATCTAATCCACTATATTAACGCCATTATCCCATCACTCCATACAAGGGTTTCCCATCTCGTGTGGGTTCTTGATAACAACACCTACTATATGTGTTTGTATGCTCAAGAGCGAGAGAGCTGCTCACGAGTGCGTTATGTACAATACGATAGAGTGAGACAGAGTTATGATAAACCTATAGCGTACCTTTTACCACATAGCCGCACTAGGTTTACTCGCTTATTTAATACTGCACATATATATGTCCTATGGTACGTATATGCTGGGTAAGAGGATCATACCTTTACATATGAGGTTGAATTTTGTGATTGCTAGTGGCAAATTCACCATGGTACCCCCATCGATTTCACGGGAGGCTGCAAGCTTAAGCCAAAAGCACATGGAATCCAGAAACCGTTTCGAAATTTCCCGAAAACGGCTTCGTCGAACGTTTTCCACGAGGACGACGCCGCAGGACCAGGTTCCCGGGTTCGCTTCTTCAAATCAAGAGGGATGGAGCAGTTTGCAGTTCAGCATGGTCTGGGTGCCCTTACCTACAGGTTGCGTGATTTGTGAGCTATCCGAAGGTTTGCTGTGCTATACATATATATCGGTAGCTACACAGTATGACCCGAGCTCTCTCCGATATTTCTTCGGTTTCCTGAAAGTCGAGACGAATGGCCAACCCCAAGTCTGGGACCTCTGGGAGTCCCGGAACCCACCGAGTTTAAAGACCTTCAATTTATGGGGGTATCATACGAATTCAGCTCATTGACCCGTAATTAACTGGCTTCACCTCTTATCGTGATCTCTCGACCTAGCCCTATTACTATCGGCACACTCCAACCCCTTTTATATATATATTTTATTCAACCTTCGCTCTGCTCGTACATCTTCTTGAATTTAGAAATTTATTACTACTGAAATTACTTAAATACACTTGACAGCGGGACCTGTTCTTTTTTTTTTTTTTAATATTTAGTCAGTATTCCTCCATTACTTACCACGTAGCCTATGAAAAATTGTGTATCAAGTGATTCTTCACTAGTTCACTTTTCTTCATTCCTATTTTAATGACGTCTCTCAACCCTCTTCCGGCTCGTCGAGTATTCATACATACACAGCCTATTCATAGTCTCGCGATTACCCCTTACGGTGCTCTTTAAGAACCCTCTAAGCGTGCTATTCAAAGGTGTAAGATGCGACATCTCGATTAGGTACGCCAAATGGCTCCCTGAGAATTCACGGCATGCGGTGCAATATTGCTACGTATAGATCACATTTGGACGGCTGGCAGAGAGAGAGAGAGACGAAGATAGGAGGGAGGCAAGTTGACAAGGGACAACGTTTCCGCCTATGCGAGGGCTGATTTAATATACGCTATGAACCATGGAAAGCGCGTAACCCCGACGCCGGGCGTCGGGTTTGATATCGTATCGTCCTGTGTGGCTTCCTGCATCCCCAACAGTGGAGGCAGTGCCTACGACAACTAGATCTTGTTATCAAGAACTCCGTGACGTCGACAATGCCACCTGATAGCTACACCTAGCTATCAAGTCACCAACAACTACCATTGCCATGACAGTCGGCACTGCTGAATGCTACTGGCTGCTAACCATTTACATATTCTGCGTACATTATATATACATATATACTCGTTTGTACCTATATCGAAATCTCAAGTTTACTCCACCGTATACTATCTTTGTATACTTGTGTCTGACTGGATGGGTATTTACCTACTTTGTCATCAAATCTCACAGGGGTAGATATACATACGTACCTATAACACATGTTTAGAAGCGTCGCGACGTTATATCGTACCATTTGCAGATTTTACCAATTTATTGTAATATCAGTCGTTTCTGTAAATTCTGTTCGTATAATTATATTCCGTTTCAACGTCCGTCGCGCAAATTATCGACGTCTTCCAAGTGCGTCGTCTGATATGCCCTTGGGACGCCTAGCGGCTCCTTATCGATTATCCGTACTGGAAGCTTCGCAATTGAGACGGGACATCGATCCTAAATTTCATGAGCTTAATCGTCCCCCTATGCCCCTCTCTCTCTTTTGTGTAATCTAATGATAATAGGGCCAAGCAAGCGGAAAGCCTCGCTTCATTCTGAATATATTCACGTGGAGAGAAGTTCGTCCCGACGTTAAATTTAACTACGGACGGCTTTGGTGTCTGCATATACACACAGGAGCACCGTAGTGACGTACTACCACTGGGATACCTACCTGCTGCCGACGCCAGGAACTACGACGTGCCTTACCGGGGATAAATATTGCTCATGTCTATGGTGTCTGTTTTCAATGTATAATTACTTAATTAGTATACCACTTATGTAAACCTTCTTGTTTACTTACGCTCAAAGGAATTCATTTACGTAAATCTCATACTGAAAAAAGACGTAAGGACATTTGTCATTTGGCTCGACGTCCGGTTGAACTTGCTGAAGTTATTCTGTTAAAGCGTTACTCGTATTTTTAGGAACTGGCGGCAGGAGGTACTGTACAAAAAGTGGGAATAGTTTAAACGAACAATGTGGAAGTGATAACTTTATTATAAAAGCGATTAATAATAACAATTTGATACGGTAATTTTTTTACCGGAAAAGTATGACCTGGGAAACTTTTCGAACGGCAGGGATAGCCGTGAAAATTTTTAGTGACGAGTGCAGACCATTACGTCAGGTACTGGTCTACCTGACGTAACCATTGGTTCGTTTGGTGAATTGGGAGAAAATCGAGTTAAACCGTCGGTACGTTAAATGAATTTTCTCGTTGGATGGGAGCACAGGAAGGGTTAGAGAAAAAAGGGGCATCGCGACTACCCTCGACGGAAATGGCCATGGGCGCTTTGCATCCGTCTGTCGGATACACGTTATTTCCGACGTCAGCGCTAAGCGGCTCGGCTGGTTTCGCCCTTCGAACAAAGTGAAATAGTTCGTAAGGAGTTGTAACCCTTTTAACGTTATCGAACGATTTGAATTTTTTTAATGCTATTTTTACTAACGACTCTTCGCTCCACGATCGGTGTAATTATTCGATATCACTAATTATCCAGGGACGAATTAATTGCCATTGTCATATTTAATTATAAGCATAAAACCAGGACGACAATTTTTTTTTATATTTTTCATTACCTTTCACTGACATAACAAAGATCATCTAATTACACACGGCACTCGTCAAAGGTTAATTAGCAAGTTGGAGCTCTTAAGTATAATAATTTGAGGAAATACGTAACCTTCGAATCTCCAAGAAAATATAAAAAGAAAGCGGGAATTGGGTGAATTAAATGAAATACGGAATCCGCGAATGGCCGAGAGAGGTTCTTCATTCTTAAACTTTCCTTTCAGTCTGAAGTCGCTACGTGGACTGCATTGAAAGCCGGGACTTTTTCTCTGGCTACCCTTCTCCCTTGTTTCCCTTTCTTTTCCTCGTTTCCTTTCATAGCATTATAACTCGCACCAGCCGCGAGTAGCACCCTCCGCTCCCTTCCGTCGAAAGAGGCTGAAAAGTAGCCAGCCCTGCCTTACCTCATTCTGCGGGAAAGCTTCACCCATTTTATTAACCCGAAATCGTAGGAAGCTCGCTGATCTTCAGAGAATCGCGCTAATCGAGCGAGTTTGCTGCGATTGACTTTCTCGTAGCCGCCACGTAATATTTCACCCACAAAGGCGGCTCTTTGTTCCAGTATCTTATGCTCTACGTAGTTACACTGTACGATCTATACTATAGCTAGTAACGTGGGTCCGCGTATGATCGCTTTGTGCTCGAAATACATTTGCCTCTAATGCACCGGCATTAGTGCAGCCAGTGGAGGCCACCAGGTAAACGCAATAGACAGTAGGTATAGATACGTATATAGTCAGACAAGATTGGTGCATTTGCTGCGGAGTAGATAGCTAGGAGACAAAGCTTTCAGACAAGTGGCTTTGATCGTCACACGTGAGCATAAACGTATGTGCAAGATGCACACAGAGCGCAGTTGCATCTCGGGTGCATCTTACCCTTGACGTATACACCCAGTGCAAATATTGTTGAACGCTAAGCGTCAAGGGAATGTATAGAACAGAGCAGTACGTCGATTCGCAGCCAACCATGTGTTACGTAATTTCCATTAACCGTAGGACTCATCGTATGCATATGTTATCTCAAGATGGAGTCACAGTGCACGAGGCAACCCTATGACTTTAATTTTCAAAAATTACGAATCCTCGAACGCGTAACGCGTGACAGATGAAAATATCCAATAGCAGTATATTTATCGTGCTTCACAAATTTCTCATTTTTGGAAATCAAGGATTCAGAGGTTATCTCGTGAAAAATCTTTCATTGTCATATGATTTCCTGTATAGCTTGCATGGATTTTTTTAACGAGACTGAGGATTTCTTTTTTTTTTTTTTTTTCATTTCTTTATCTATCCCTCCGTGTAAAGATACGGTCTACCCAGTGTTGTCCAGGTAGCCAATTAGCTGAGCAATACAAATTGCACCCCCCTCCACCCCCCTCCCACCCGGACTAGCCCTTTATTCTGTCTCGTAGAACAAGGGTGGTGGGTTTGTTCGTTTTCTTTTTCCTTTTCATTCCTTTTTTTTTTTTTTACTTTTCTCTTCCCTTATCCTTCAAGAGAGATAGCGTGCTCACTCATTCCCAGCTTCCGGCAGTCTCCGCCTTCGTTTGTACACGTCCTACGAGGAAGTTTGATACTTAGCCAGTGTACCCCGGGAGTCCTTTTCACCAGGAGTTTAAACTTGTTTTCCTTTTATCCGAGAGTAAAAACATTCTCGACCCCCAGTTTCAGTGGACGGATCTCGCGAAAAAAAATTGGCCTTTCTCGTCGTGTCTAGCTCGTTATCTAAGATAAGCGTGAAAAAGGCGAGAGAAAGAGAGAGGGGTGTGAGAGAGGGGGTGGTACGAGAAAAAGAATTCTCGAAAAGTGTCCGGGACGATCCAGATGATTTGGTATATTTCCAGGTAGTAGCCCGAAGTTCTCGCTCTTGAAATACTATACACAAGGCACACAGAGCACGTTCGCGCATTGTGCTCACCGTCAACGTTCCATTTAAGCGAGGCGCCCAACGTTGAGCCGCGTGGAATATAAAAGCTGGCAATTCTGGGACCGCGAGGATTTCGCAGAATCGCTACTCGCAAATGATAAAATAACAAGGCTCGTTTACGAGTTGGAGTATCAGGTTCTCGAGACTTGAAAAAGAGATAGGAGTAAACATAGGGTGGTAGGAAATATATATACACGTATATATATATATATATAAATATATTGTATACACATTTCTCTTGAAACCATCTTCATCCACTTACTTATAGTCCTATACTATCTACCTTCTGCGCGCATTTCTAATTACGGTAGCGGGCATTGTTTGTTGGTAGGTAAACTTCAACAGTTTTCCCTTTAACGTTTCTCAGTGGTGAGGTTGGTATAGGTTTACCCATCCAGACGAGAAAGATAAACAGCATCGCTTTTACACGGGGGAAAATTAAATTGGCAATTTTCGCAAGAGCCTCACCCATTTTACTATACTTTGGCAAAGTGGTGAGCGGCTCCCTTACCTATGCAGCCATGATCTTCGGATAGAGAAACAAGACATCTTAAAATATATATTTATTCTCTTCAAGGTATTTTTCATGTTCGTAGGAGGTACTCGAAATTCTAGCTTCTTAGCTATACACGAGTATAGCCAAGAATTGACTTATTCAATATTCGTTAAATATTATGTATATTATTTTCACGTCGAGCACTTCCGGCAGGGAGGGTTCGCCGTTTCCGTATCATTTTTCATTTTTCTCCTGAATGAAATATTCCTTTCGGAAACTATTCTCATAAATTACTCCCTTGAAGCGGCCGAGATAATGTCCTCAAATCCTCAGGACGAACTTGCCACGTAGATCAATCTCGTAGGAACGCCGTAATGCCAACCTTTTCAAATTTTCTAAGGACTTTGGCCGTAAAAGGGTAGTTATATTCGCGAATTTTTTAATCGTGCAAAACATTGTCTTTGAAAATTGCATAAGCAATTTTGCGAAGATTAAAAGAAAATTTTTTAAAGAATTTTCATTAAAATTTTTACTAAACATTACTGGGTTCAGTTGGTACGTTTTAAGCATGAATTTTTTTAAAAATGTATTTACACAAAATGAATACAGATAGGAGTAATCGTATTTATTCTTGGAAAAATCCTCATCATTTATCTTTTGTCTGTCGTTCTGTAAAGGTAAAGATTAATAAATCAATCGTATGCCTTGTAGTAATACCATCTTAGCTACTTCACCCTTTATCCCTTTTTTTTGCCATTTAACAAACCCATCCTCTGGTCCATGCTGCGTTTACTCACCACTCGTGACCGTCCATTACGTCAAGCAGTCTCTGTTAAGAATCCTTGTTCTGACAGAAGTCGACTTTAAGTCAATTTACTCTTCGACTGTTATTATTATTATATGATCCATGACAACTGCACGACAATACCACTTGAATCTCTATTACGAAAAGAGATTCTTATTCAGACGTAGGCAGCTGTATGGCGCAAGTATATTGAGAATTCATGTCTAATTATATCTTCAATAATCTGCTTGATTGCCATTACGTAATGCTTAAAGATGAAAATGAATGATAATTGTAGCAAGGGTATGAATTATAGATTAAAAAAGAGTCTATGGTAATAAATTAATAATTTTTTATTTTGAAATTGGACCCATTAAAAATTCTTTTTGACGATACAGTCTGACAGAGTCTGTGACGACGCACTCGAAATTCAATATCACTCGCAGCATCTCTGTCCTCGAAAATCTCTGTCGTATAAAAATAATATGCTTTCTATGAACAGCCTTTATTGCTTTTGGGATTGACAGTGTGACAAGTGGAATACAGACGGTTCCTTTTCACTATCCCGTTGTATTCCATTCATTTGGCAGAATCTATTTCGGTTTATTATCCCTTAGGAATAAGAAGTACGACTTTTATGTTGGCATTATGGTTATATACAGTCGATTTCATTTCTTTAATACCAGCCGGTGTTATTGGTCTCTTTTCTATCCCTGAATGGTACATGTCATCTTCCTCTTTTTTTTTTCATCCCGCACTGTAAGAATAAGATGAAAAAAAAAACGTCCATGTGTGGAACATCAACGAGAGGAACGTTAAGGGTCCAGCGCGGCCCTTTGTGTTGGCTCGAACTATGAAAGCAGGTGGACAATTTTCTGAAAGTGAATTACGAAACCGACTGGATGGCCATTGTGGTCCAGCACCATTGCAAAGGGGTTAACGAAGTCAGAAATAAAATTTTCTCCCTTTCTGTAAAAATAGCCCACTCCTCAAAGGTACTCTCCCTTATTCCGGACTGCTTGCGTACGTAACCAATAATAGTCTAGGGTTTTCTCTGCATAAAGGATTAATGGTCAATTTTATACTAAGCCTTACATACCCTTAATACCATTTCACTAATATCTTTTGGATGTTACTACCCCCTGTTATTTAATACATAAGGAAAACTTTATCTAACATGTACAGGGTGTCCCAAAAGTTATCAATTACAATGAAATATAATATATTAGAATATATTGTTTTCATTTTATTAATTTGTTCAAATAATCTATAATTTTTTTCATAATTATTATCTATACATACCTATACAGGCATGGTACCTATTTGTCATGGGAAGAGGCTGTGTGAATTTTAAGATACATCTTCGTGTCCGTTAAAACCAGATAAGGATTTGTGAGCCCTTTTGGCTATTGACGGATGTCATAGGGAAACTACTATTAAGGGTTGTTAGACACGATGAGCTGGGGCCACCCTTTCTCACCGGAACACAATATAGGAGAATGGTTGAAAATTAAGAAGAGAGAGGGGAAGTAAGATGGCACCGAAGTATAATCGAGAGCTTTTTGAAATTTACAGCAACCCTTATAATTTATGAAAATTTCGGTAATTAAGATGGGTACGACAAGTAGTCTTGAGATTCGGGTAGTTCAGTTGAAGTAGGCGTTAATCCTATAGTCTCCTAACCTTCAACCTTTGATCCCTCTAAACGTTAACCTAGCCTTATTTGTAGAATGGCTTCTTCACCGTCCCATCACATTCCCAGACAGCTCAGCTTCGACTTCCTGAAAGTTATGCTCTCAATACCGGAAGTATCCTCTTATACAATATCACTTTATCTCTAAAGCTCCTTACAAAATTCTAAGTATCTACCCAGCCTTGTTTTCGAGACCGGTAACGATCCTCAAGACGAAAACTAGACGAGATTAAAACTTATCCAAGTATTCGTAATTGCATTGCAAATGAAGATCCGAGTACGTTAAGAGGGCGATCAAAGTCATGCTTTCAATTAACAACCCTTCCACTTGAAGTTTCAAGTCGCTTCTTGAGCCCTGCAGTCCCTTGCCGCACAGTGATCTTCCTTTGTCATCCAGTTCATTTACGTCGTGACAATTTTTCGACTCCCCTTTCACATTCTTCGTTAATTATTATGCCTGATGATTTAGCTCGACACTTTCTTTCTCACCCTGTATAATTCTTATGGCATACTAGAAAATGTTCGCTCGTAGATTCTGAAAGGCTTCTGGTTTACTTCAACAGTAATATCCCTTACGGATGATGCTCCAACGCTATCTTGGCCACCGGTTTTATGAAAAGCTTACCGACACTTGAAACTCTCCCCCGCTGAAGGCCGTCACGTCGGGATTAAACTTTCCCGGAAGTTGCACTCTGGCTACTGGAGTCCCGCAAGCTCCGATTACCGGCGAGCACGGGATTGCACTTAGGATGCAACTTGCAACGCCGTTCAGAGTCCTCAAGTATCGCGTCAAATTCGTACAGTCTCTGTTTCCTCTAACGAATCAACAATAAAAGCACCTGTGTCCGTTTTGAAAGCTTAACAATGTTTTAGACGTCTTTTCTGTGTGCGCGGAAATTAGCGCATGCGCAAGGACATACGGCTATCTCCCAAAAAGTGCCCTTTTTCCCCCTTAACTTTTGGAATCCTCCGGTAGAGGCGCAATCTTCACCGTGTTATCATTAGTGTCTGGGACTCGATCGAGAACGTTCTAACATCTGTAGGTAAGCATGTAGTTCGACTAACGTATCAAAATATAAATACAAAACTTATAATATCAAGGGATTTTTGACGTAGTAGAAGCTTACGTAATAGATTAGAATAAAATTTGCAAATTTATATCGATTATGAAATTATGTATAATGCCCATACTCTGCGTCGAGTTTATTTCAATTCGGTTTACGACGATAGCCGAGATGACGCGATAGCTCCTTCAGTAACAGGATGGACACGTGATAGTTGGACGTAGAGTCGATCTTTTTTCAAAAGGTTTTCCTTAGCGTAATACCGAAGGTTCCCAGGAGTCGTATATAAGCCTGCGATCCTTGGCAAATTTGGTGTCGCTGGTTAATAAGTTTTTCCCCTTGTTTACCATGTGGAGTCATCAGGAATCATCTGCCCTGTGTACTCTTGGCGCCATATCCTTGCGAGATCCTTCTCAACGCACCCTTAGGAATATCGCCCTTAGTCCTTGACAAGGTCTAAGGGATGGTAAAGTAAATTCTCGCCTAATGATACTGTTATGAGGGATGTGGGAGGGGGTGACGGGATCAAGAGAGATAAGATGTCCTATATATGTATACATGATATATATTTGGCATGTCACACTGAGTTTGTTCAAACTTTTATAGTGCTAGGCACCCGGAGCTTTGGTGAGCTTATAAAGCACTACGTTAGATTAGGGTAGGGTAGAAATTCAATGCTGTGATGTCCAGAGGTTTAGCTTTTTTTTATATATATAAAATGCGTCAGCTCTATTGTGTACGTCGCTTTATGGTACCCTGTCCTCAAACTGTACTAACGCCACATTTATATATTTTTGTTTTCTGCTCGTTTTCGTGGGAATCCTGAGTCTTTATCTAATCCTTAGCCTTTCGCTACGTTGTATAACATATATACAGGGTGAAACAAAAGTAAAGAAAACAAACTGAGAACTCGCGTATTTTCTTCGCCGCGCTATCACTGATTATCTTTAATCGGGTCTTATTTAAAAACTGAAAAAAGTCATTTCCAGCACCTGTATTCTTTGCCATATGCCAATGCTCTCTCCGAGTGCGTGAATTTTGGAACATCCTGTAGGTATATTCGTATCATAATCCTTTCGTCAGACTCGGCTCGATATTGTTTCCACTTCCTCCGAGGAAGGACCCTCCTGACTACCTTATTGAGTTTACAAAACATTCAATTTACCAAGAAGTATCTTTACTCGCGTAAAACGAAATTTCGTGAAACTTACGATTTTACTCATTTTCCGCCTTTTCGCTCTGAAATACTTCATCCAACTCAATCTTAGTCGAGATTGAGAATTTACTCGATACCAGGGGTACCTATTTTTCACTCTTGATCGAGTACTCTTATAGAAAGCTTTATTTATTTTTTTTAATAAATATATTTCTCTTTTTCGCCCTAGGTCATCCACGGGGTTCACATAGAACCTGCCCACGAGGTCAAGAAACGCAGTGTCAATCAACCCCTCAGAATTCTCTTGTGGTACGACGAGAGTGTTTATCGGTAAGTACTGAAATACAAAAATTTCATAAAATTTCCACAGCTCCCATTTCATACGTCGTTCTTTCCTTCGAATCATTATTTTTCGTAAATACATTTGTCACAAATATGAATGGCCTTATCTCGTGCGTGATGGACAATCAAAAAACTGTCCCTTCCATACGTGCCAAACAGTACAATCTAAGTAGGACGATCAAAGGCAAATAAACGTGTCACTATTTCTTCATCGTCTAGCAATTTTATTGTATTGACCAATTTTCGATATTGATCAGTAAATCTAAACAAAAGAATGGCTTGCCATTGCCAGTAATTTATTCCCTATATTATTAATCATGAGTCATGACGTATAGAACATGAGTCTAAAAATCGAAGGATGCGCCAAAGACTGATAGTTGAATGGTACCTTCGTTAGAATGCTACAGGCACCAGTAGGAAACCAACTGCACTAGGTACGGCAAGATTCACATAACAGTTGCACTAATTATACCGTAGAATCTGCGCCAGCACTAATAAAGTCCATTGACTTTGCCGAAGTTTGCCGCAACTGCTGGATATCAGTGTTTTGTCGACTGGTACGATATTGTCTCTTGACTCTTGGATCGTTTCCACCGAATTTACGGTTACGTAACTCGGAGCCTTCCTCGCGCTGTCTCCCAGTCTACGTATTATTTTGTTAGCAACAAAAACAATTTCCCGTACACGTATATCATAGAAATAATTGGAACGACGATTATGGTTGCCAAAATTCATTTTTGCTTCGTCCTCTCGTCCAGCCGGACTGTGCAAAATTCTCCATTACCCTGTACCAAACGAGAGAAACGTTCCTCGCGTGTTTAACCGAAACACGACCGAGTCATCCGCACCCTATAAAATCAGTAGGTACGTTTCGTACCTAACCAGACATTCGCACGGGCCTCTCAGCAGCCAATTTGCAAGGCGCGTTATAAACCGCGCGTCTCAGCACATACCAAAACTTTTCTCTAGCCGGAAGTTTAGCAGTTGCTAAACGCCTTTGCAGCTCCCCGAATAAACTTTAAGGCGCGTCCACAAGTTTCTGCATGAAGATTTCGCGAGATTCGCCTCGTATACTTGTAAACAAGATTCTACGTCTCTAAACAACTTTGCGTCGAATAAGGATAAAATCGGTCGAACATGCCAGGAGTGGGGTGGGGCGCGGAGAGGGGGGGGGGGGGGGAGGCGCAAGAGTTTGATAGTCGAACAATGTCTCTAGGGGTAACTGAAAGAGAAAGAAAAAGAAAGTTGTAAAAGAAAGCTTTCTTCAGTTTACCTAAATCTACCTCGTCAACAGCGAATAGAAATCTTTTTGAAAATCTTCGCGAGCTTTTAAATCTTCCTGTTTCGCGAACTTCGCGCGATATACGTAACTCCTGTTACCGAAGCCTCCCGATAAAGCCTCGAAATTTTTCCAAAGCTCCGTCGTACTGGAATCGCTTGCCTTTCGCAAAATTTGAATTTCAATTCCGTCTCGAGAGCTACGTCTCTCCTACGTATCTGATAAGGATCGTCGCCATCGCCCTCGGTTCTCGATATTCCGCAAATACTTGGATACCTTCGACGAGGGAATTTCCTCTCCCTTCGTACTCTTGCATATCTACCTATCTTACTCTCTCGCTCTTTTTACCATCGCAAATATCATTCGTACGCGTTCCATTCGGCCGGATCGATCGTATAAATAGTTTCCTTTCACCCCGTATACTCGGCCACGAAATATCGCAATTTTTCATATTATTCAAGAAAAATATTATTACTCCATCACTCTGTAATCCTGTGCGTTGTTACGTCACGCTATTACTTTTTTTTTTTTTGTAGATATACGTATTCCTTTCAGACACCTAATCTAGTTTCCGAGTGATCTATCGCGTTCGCGATGTCAAATGTAGATCAGCCAAAAAATATACCACTTAGCGATATTACCTGGGGTAGCCGTGTCATTTGATTTGTGTAGCAAGCCTTGTGATTAATATTTGATATTATTTTATTCAATCATTGTATACGCACGTACCGTGTTCTTGATATAGGGTCATCGATACCAGACATTATTTGCTCATTGCCATTGCGAATAATACCGATCACGTAATCGCAGCCTGAAGTAAAAGTAGCATGGAAAGACAGAGTATCGTGAAGATTCTCCAATGACTTTCTATCTACCAATAAAGAAGACACAGTGCTTAGTGTCAGCTTATGCTAAAACGATACGTACGCGGCTAGTCGGAAGTTATCCTAGTCACGGTTCTACACTGTGCACGAGTCCTCTCTTTGGCGCCATCTGGGAGAAGGTTACTGATTTCACTTTTCACCGGGCTATCTGCATCCTCGGTATGTATAGACGAAGGCATAAGTAATCCGCTGTACGTTACCGTGTTACTGTACAGTGAGGACTCGAGTCATAAATCATTCCCTTATGGCGAGTACGCAACTTGCTCGTCTAACCGGTTGGCAAGCTTGGATATTCACCAGAAATTACGACACTGTGGATGAGCGTTAAAAAAAAATGAAAAAAAAAATTACGTGGCTCAAACGTATACTATTTGGTATTTACGTAAAAAGAAATGGCAAATTTCATGCAATTTTTAAATTCGCAATATATTCCGTTTTAATAATCGAGTCGCTGTATTTTTCAGCGATACGCTCGAGAAAATAGAGTTCCGACGAAATGTGTAAAAAGCTCGCATCGTAAATACAGGGTAGCGTATGCTGTCTTTCATGTGGGAAATCGAAAGGGAAACCAGAAGTATTCGGTCAATATCGGTTATACAGGGACGACGAGTAGCGATAACGTGCGCGCGAACATTGCGGTGGGTTCAAACTGGATTTTTGTTTTTCGCCCCTTCTCAATTTTCAGCTTTTTCTTTTATTTATTCGTGGACAAAAATTACATTGGTAATTAACTTCATGACGATGGGACTCGAATGCCCGAATTTCGTACTGTGCCCGGTCTGCATATGTGCACGTATCAAATTGCATTCGTCCTACTATAATTGCGAGCACCGAAATTCCCTGGTAAAAAGTTCAGCAGGTGTCAGGTATACCTGGTATATATGGGTATAGTGGAAAGTTCACATATTTGCCAGACGGTCTGGTCGTACTAAGCCGTTCGGATAAGTTATGCTCATTGAACTTTTGCAGGGGGCTGTACGATAGGGCAGTGCAATTGGCATGGCAAATTTATTACGCGAATTAAATCATAACGACTGGAGGAAGCGTTAGTGGTCTCCCTTTTTCTCTGCTTTTTGTATTTATTTTTTTTCTCTTTCTCTTCAATCCGAATATTAAAAAGTCACCCTGATCGAAGACCCTCTCGAATTTCATAGTGGATTCGACTATGGCAAAGACATTGAATTTTTCTTTCATTAATCATTCTCGCCCAGCTTTTACCTCTCGGCTAACAGCCCCTCTGGAACAATAATACCATATCGATACACGTATTTTCTCAGAGTATATAAAACTCTACGTACGCAGCAAATGTGTTTTCAAGTGAATTAAACGAGCTTCTCTAATCGATCGTGCTTATTTGTACTTTTTTAAAATTTTTTTTCCAATAACACCAAAATATTCCCATAAATCATCGCTTCGCATTTACATGTACCCACGCGGTTTATATTTCTGTTAGGGTAATCACTTCTCGGCGACGTTTGACATACTCATACCAGTCGTACGCATATGTGCGACAGGGCATGCATCACTGAGTGCGTGGGCGGAATATTTTCTCACGACTCAGTATACCTCAAAGTATAGGCTCCGTATTTCACTGTACGTTAGTTCCATCAAAATCAACTACTCTCGCTTCCAATATATTTACCTGTCAAATACCAACGATACAAAATTCTCATCGAAAAAGACATCAGCAGAAAACTTTTGTATTTTAGTATAGAAACGACGCTTTTCAAACAGTTCGTAACTATAGTCGACTCTTCGTCTCGACGATAGACAAATATATAAAATTTAATACAATTTTCAGTACCTTTTCGTGTCTTAGAAAACGTATATTTTTTAAAGAATTTTTTTTACCATGTTTCTCATGAGCTTCACGAACTAAATAAAAATTTATAGACACCTTAGTCAAGCGGAACTATATGGTAGCTAAGATTACCTTCGCGTCGTATTTTGTGGGATAATAAAATGTAAAGTAGCCTGCAACATATAATGGTTGACGTTGGAAGTCTACGTGAATGTCGAATGGTAGTTTGAAAAGCTCACGTAAAACTTCAGGAATTTTTAGCCCGTGCAAATAGAACTCCCCGTGTAGCTTCTGTGTGTTTGTACGTACAATATTTTATATACACCACTGCAGGGTGCGTCATGTCAAAGGATGTCCCCTAATTGGACGTTTACGTTTATTCACGTTCACAAATTGTTCCTTCGGTCAATGTTTTACGAGAGTCAACAGTGGAGCTCCCACAGTGCTTTACAGTGAAACCGTGACGTTTATAGTCATTCACGCGGTTATCTTTTCACTGGGTGTAACGGCTATGCCCGAGCATCAATTAATTATTAGCAAAAGATATTGCGAAATATACAGAGCCGGTTTACGAGTAAAATTTATTTTTTATTTTGACAGATCGAAAACAACGAAGTCCGTATAGCAAGTCGTACAATTTTTCTTAGGAACTTCTTTCTGCTTATTAATTGGAGAAAGGGATTTTTGGTTTGGATGAAAAACCCAGTTTTTGAAAGTGCTGCCAAGTACCCTTTTTCATCCCTTCTGATATCGTATATCCACAGATTATAAATTTTTTTTTTTTCATATTAAAAAATTTATTCAGTCCTTAGTTTCCTATTTCATCCCTTAACTCATCCTGTGTCTACTCTCCCTCGTCATTTTATCCATGCCGATAATGCTTCCCATTCCTAAGGGGCGGCTAATCGAAAGAAAATATTGTCCAAGGTTTTTCTCCCGGGGTCCATAATCATCCCTTGCTCGAAATAAAGGATCCATAATTCCTGTCAGCTCCATGAAAATTTCCATCCTGCTGCTATTAAAAATTTATACAAAAATTATATCTTTCCACTGCACGTAAAATACGGAGTCACTTGAGATTTATTTTCATATTTCTTCGAAAAATAAATCGATACTTACGTATTAGTTGACATTTAATATGTGACTATTTTTACTTGTCGAAATAGAAAGGTATTTCGTCATAGCGTATGATGTGTAGGCGGTTTCAATATATATACTAAAATCATTGACATTAATAGAGAAATATTTATATCGCACCAGTTTTCAGGAAAGGTTATCGAGCTTTCCTATGAATTCTGATCCACTTAATACAACGCGTTTTCGTCGCACCGACCGTCACCACTATCGAATGAGCTTTTGACATAACCGTAGCAATTATGGCTGTCGTCACACCTGCGTGTGGCTTTGCATAATTGCTAGGAAGTGTCAGAATGAGAAACGCCAGCGTGGTAAAGCTCCACCCGGGCTCTCAACTAGTTGAGACACAGCCCTTAGAGGAGCTTAAGCTTTTATCTGAAACACAAAGGATTTCATGAAAATTACTATTAAAATACATGATGTGCTTTTGGTACTATACCAAGTAGCACGTAACACGGTAACATAAATTAAAAATTTTTTTTTCAAAAATGAAATTTTTTTTTGCTCTATAAGAGTCTTGTAACGGTAAGATAAATTTTTTTTTACGTAATAAATTTTTTTAATATAAACTTTTGACAAACGCAAAATATAAGTCTCAGTTTTCATGCCCCAGTTGCTGGGGAACCTTCGCATACATTCTTAGACACTGGTATCCTGAATTCTCGTGCTATTCAACTTGACTCTTGCTCGGTGCACATAGACGTTACTTTCACTGAGACTCAAACTGGGTGCAGCTCGACGCCATTAAGTTTCTTCAATCGGATGGGATAAAGGCCAAGAGAATTTACCAGGAGTTCAGGATCGCACTCGTAATCCTGAAATTCCAGTCTAAGTCCCATCTTTATTGCGTACTCTTATTTGAAGTACTGAAGCACTCCCACAGAAGTACCTCCATACATATACCCGAGAGAAATAAGGAGACAGAGAAAGTAAAGGGATACTTCTTGAGAGGTTTCTCTTATATTGAAACTATTATTGCTACTGATCCCTCGTAAAAATCAAATAAAAATTTCATCCCGAGAACACGATTGCTAAAGGACAAAATGGAGTCTTGTAGACTCGGAATAACTAAACTGAAAGAAAAGTTACCTTTTTTTTTTTTAATCAAACCCAAATCTCACAATTTTACTCAATTCTTATATCCATTCTAAAATTATTATTATTATCAATATTTTACTCCTAGGATTCAGTATATCAATACATTTTACTAACTGGTGGATTCTCAATTATTATCGATGATAATCGATAGCCGTTGCGTGACAACGAGACGCTCCCAGGATGAATCTAAGATTTATCTCGTCCACAAATATTTAACGGGTGTTTCACTTAATGGTCATTCCATTAAAGGAAGATTACTAATTCGATTCCTTGAACGACAATTAAATAAAATAAGTGTCAGTTAGGTAACGACAAGGCATTTCCGTTTAAATCGTTCAAGCTCGACTTTATATAATTTGTAAATACGTCAGCTGCGCGGTGCTACAATATTAATGCAAAATTAATATATACATTTAATATCTTCGCGGCATGGAAAATGCACATAATTTAAATGACTTTTACATTAAAATCTATTGTTCGTCCTTTGAAGTCGTCTAGCATAATATTAATCTTATTTAATCATTTTTCCCATCTATTTATACCAGTCCTAAGATATATTTATAAAATTTACATAATATTTCTTTAATATTCTACATAGCTATATGTGTCTCCTTCGATGTACCTTGCTTGCTCCTTTAATATTTCAGACATGGATATTATATACATATATACCCTATATCTAATATAAGATACTTTTAATATTAGCACACTCAGTAATACCTATCATTTGGTAACTTCTTGATGTCTCTTTTCTTATTCGTATACATAAACTTCCAACGTAATGCTTATTTCGCCAATCGCTTTGATCGATGGTGTAATAAAATTATTTATTTTGAATTTGTATAATTTTACCTAGCTACTTGCCACTTCGGCCGAGTAGTTCAAGTGGGAAAGTTACTTTAGCTTGTTGTACGTAGATCGCAGTGCTACCAACTTACCGGCCTATCGGAGTCTCTACCCACCTCCAGCCTGCAAACGTCAATAAATTATCAAGTAACTTCTACGCGATACCCAAATATCCGAAGTGACGTATTTTAAAGATTTCACTCGCTAAAAGGTTATCGACGTTTACGTGAGAAGGAGGATTTATTTGTACCGAGCTGTCATCCGCTCCGTGACGAAGGATAATAATCTTCCGTATCCGGGAAATAATTAAATAATAATTATCATCCGTTGGGAAAACGATAGTTTGAAACAATATAGCGCCTGGAACGATAAGTTTATGCGAACGCGCCTGCAGCGGACACCAGTGTCGTATAACTTTTTCTTTTCGAGAATGATTCCTTGCGAATAAAATATTTCTGATAAAAATCGAAAACGTAGAACGTGAGAATAAGGGATGGAAGGAATAAGTGACTCGATTCGTATAGGGGTGGGAGCGTTTTATTCCTCTTTCCCTCCCCTCCCTACCCCTCGTAACTATCTTAACGGCTATCGTAACGAGGTTTCTAGTTACTTTTCAATCTTATCGCGAGAGGCGTCTCTCGCGGTAACGTAGTGCCCGTTGTGTCACGAGGCAGTACGCGTCCGCCTCTCAATTAAGTGGGGCGAGTGTAAAATTTTTACGGGACGCCATAAATTTTTCTCCTCCTCGGAAAAACGTATTCCCGGGCGTTCGAGTCTGGGGGTCGGGAAGGAAAAAAGTTTTGATTAAATAAATATAATGATAATTTAGATGACGGTGGCGGGTGGCCAGCATGTACCAGCAGTCTCCCGTGGTCCTAGTTAATGACCAGGAAATGAGAAAAGGTGGCCAAAAAAAAATGAAGCCGAACAATCCGTGACTCTGGGTATAGAGAAGGGGTGGAAGAGCACTTAATGCCTAAATGATACTGTAGCAGGGTTGAAATATGTCGTAAAACGTTTTAAGAGAACAATTTCGTCTTAGGAGATCCCTCGGTCTGCCTTGGGACTTTCATTTATGTCGGTCGTCCAGGAAAAACCTTTCTCAGCCTTTCTCCGCGTTTCATTAATAAAGCCCTGACGTCCACAAAAAATGAAGGAATGCCGTCCTTTTACGTCTTAAAAATCCACACCTAAATATTTCTCATTTCGATATCAATGCTATAATATTTTTCACTCAGTCGATCTGACGTCATATTGTCCTCGTAACCGGATACGCCGACGGCTTCGGAATTTCCGGTCTCGAGTCAATTAGACTTTTGGCAATAACCTGCATTCGGCCTTCTTCCAAGCACCCTGAAAGCGTCCCCTTTCACCCATTCACTTCCTGCATCCACTACCCCATCTAGTATCTAGGCTGCCGACGTTCACCATCTCCTCCAAGATCAGGGTGCCCTGAAACCCTCGTCAGGGCCGAACGCTGAGGAATATATCCCCCGTCCTTTAATCTTGTCGAATCCCTTCGTAATTATAATAGTAATTACCCGACGAAGGGCTGGATTGGGAAATACGATAGGTGTCACTTCAGCTTTCCGCTTAAGCAACACCGGAAGCGTCTTAGCGAGCCACGTGGAGGAGTTGGCTAAAGAGGGCTCTCGCTTTTCCGGACTTTTCTAAGTAAATGCAAATTTCTCTTTGTCACGAACGAGCCTCTCAGATTATTCACCCTGGTACCAACGTTTCTCCAGGGTTGGGTAGCGCGGTCGTGTCTCCGTCCAGTTGGAGGCTTCGTTCCACGAATAAATAAAGACACTCCGGCGTCGAGTGGCGTCGCCTAATAGAATCTCAAAGAAGATTGTACAAACTATTTTCCATATATCCCAAAGCATTTTCGGAATCAGGTTACATGAGATGAAAATTGTGAAGAAGAGGGAAAGTGGGGGGGATCGATAAATTAAGAAAAAATTTTGGCAGGATTAAAAAGGGATATTAGCTGGAAGAATTTAGGGTAGGAAAAAAATTAATATTACCCTCAGCAGAGGGTGCTGGAATTAATTGACATGTTGCGTCAGAGACAATTTCGACGCTTCCTCCGCAGGGGTTCGTCGTCGCGACGACGAGTCCCAGGGACGACCCTTCGCGCTCCTCACTTATTGCCTAATAACTTTCCCCGCAGCTATTTGCTTTAATTACAACATTTCGTAGCACCGTTGAGATTTTCAGAACGAGCATCCTCGACGCTTGCATTAATTATCCAGAATCACGTTTTCACGTTTTCTTTTAACCGTCTGCCTACGATATATCCAGCCAGTCCTTGAGCGTGCATTAGCCGTGAGACTCTCTGAAATCCTCATTTTACGTAATGTCATGGACTTTGCTCTTGACGTATCTTTTTTTTAAAAATTATACTCTCGTGTCTGGAAAGCTTTTACCCTATTGTTATTGCAGTGTGCCCGACGTGCTGATCCTTGCCTTTTATGCGCGTCGCGACGCTTTGGAAATGTCAAGAGCGTGAAATCGTACAGTGGGAATTCCCGGGTGAATTTTGTATTTCAACACTTTCTATAAATATACAGCTAACGAATCTCACTGTAATTTATCTTATTCAAAACTCTGTATAGCTTTTCTGTATCAGGGATTATTATATTTACACGTCATAGGGGTGGGATCGTCATCTACCCTCTAAGGGAGTCTTTGAGTGCTCGTAAGTTTTTGAAGATGAACCCGGAGTCCCTGTGTAGACCTTGTCAGGGAGACTGTCTGAGGTTGCCTGAATAATGTACCGTTGGCATATTTACCATAATGTGCAAAAGTTCTCGATACAGCCTCTCTCCGAAAATCTGAGCGAAACTCTCGAATCTGAATGAGTACAGGAGTGGTGGATGCTGTGCCGAGTACCAAAATGAAAAGGAGACCCAGGGGAAAGTGAAAGAACAGTCGAGAGTGTTGGGATACCAGTCTCTTAAGGTGTATACCCTTGATGCAACCCTCTGGACCGACTCAAGGATGCTGGGATGTTTAAGTCAACTTGTGTCGCTCCCTGGTGGTCCAGGGGGTCTGAGAAAAGGGGCGAATGCTCGTTCATCATTCTATTTATCCCGTGTCAGGCGCATACTTCATCCTCGCGAACACTTTCCACGTCCCTTAACCACCTTAGACATCCCTTCCTAGATGTACATACTTATCTGCCTACCTTCTCGCTCACCCTGTATAGCGGCAGGATCCACTGCCAAATATCGTTTCGGGCGTCTCTAAGTAAACGCGCTACTGGGACTTTATGATATGCCCTTCCGGGGGTGTAAAATTTCTGTCCCTCTTTATTTCCATCTTCGCAAGGGGTCGATCTTGTTCCATGAACATTTGCACAAAGACGCGTCACTATCGGACAACACGACCTTATTGTCTTGTTCAATAAATGTATCCCTTTCAACGCTCCATCCTTTATTGTACAATTTTGTATGGATTCTCGAGTGAAAAGTTTTATCAAATTTTAACGTGGATTAAATAAATGTACAGTTACGACATAAAATTAATTAATCTGCCGGGAAGCTGTAGCTACATAATAATAATAGATAAAAATTATATATTCTATTTGAAAACATTAGTCAGATAAGATGAATAAAAAGTTCACCCTTACGAATGACGTAAGTTCGCGAATGAATCTAAGAAAAAATTTGCATAAGACTTGTCGTCTCCAAGAAGAAGCCAGTTGAAGTGAAGATTCCGTAAGGCAATGTACAGTGGCTGGGTCTAATTCTCTGTCGAGTTAGTTCTGTCCGGGAACGAGAAGGAACCGTAGGGACTTGCGTAAAAACGGTGAAACAGAAAAAAAAGGATAGAAAGAAGTAGAAGAAAAGATGAAACTTGGGATATAAAAAAAATCTCTCCTTTCTCAACGTTCTCGCATTTCACGATGCTGCTGACTCTGATCCCTTTTTTTCACAGTTTCTTTTTTTTTCCGTTTAGTTCACGCGGTCGGTAAAACTACCGGTAGCGACGCAGACCGTGCTCGAAAATGTTTTATGACCGTAGCGACGTTTCGTTCGCTCGACGCAGTGCCTATTTGTCAGCCTGTAAATAATTTTGGTGTAAATTTACAAAATACACCAGAAGTTAATGTCAGGCTCACGTATCACTTAACATCGTGTCCGCAATTTTACGTTATACCAAAACGGTGCACTTCTCTGGTTTTACAGGAATTTACTGGAAAATTATATGGCTACAAAATCATTGTGGAATTCCGGACGGGAAGCCCTGCAAACATTTTACCTCTATGGTCTGTACTACATGCCATAAAGTACATCGCGCCAACCTGGAATGTAAAATGTGCAGTATAGAAAATGATACATTTTCAATGTCTGTACTAATTGGGCATGGAAAATCATACGGTAGATAGGCAACAGGAAATACGTGATACGTGCATAAATTCTATACGCGTATATAGATTCTCCAATAGCAATTCAGTCGAGATTGAATCCCTCGTATAATTAATTAATCACGAGTAATTAATCAAGGGTGATTATAATACAGCCCTAAACCGATAGTCGGTCAACTACAGCATATACGTACGTATGCACCAGTGCACCTACGCGTAAAACTGGGTCAAACAAATCTCGTAAAGTCCTTACTGCAATCTATGGATTCTCAAACTTTCAAACGGTTTCACCGAGTTTCTCTCTGTTCGTTCCTCTCCTTTTTTCCCCCTTTTTTTACCCATTTTTCTGCTTTTCCGTCACGTTTCCCCCGACAGACCGCAAGATTTCCTTTATCGTCGCCTTATGCATGCTAGTTTACTGCCACTTAGAGGTCGTACACACAGTGTGTTTCTCAGGACCATATTAAACTTTCTTTTTCCATTGAACCAGCTTCCGAAGAATCTGCGACGGTACACTTGTAAAGCGCCTTTAACCGATGCTCTTGTGTTATATTGGAAATTGCAAAGTCAATACACGGCATACTATAATCATCTTTTCTAAAATGTGCCACTTATCTATAACTTCTACAACGAGACCAGGAATTCGCAATCAGCAATAAAATGGTCAACACACGACCAAAGAAAGTAATAGAAAATGACTGATATTAATCGTCCTTCTCGTTTCTTCGCTCGAGTAGACGTCATACCGGAACTCATCCTCCCAAACAAATATTCCATCCAGTGAAACCGCGGGGACGTCTTCGGACCGTGGAAATTGTCACTGCGACGTTCTAGTCTAAAGTTACTACGTATATACCCTATATAGCCCTATAATTCGAGATACATGGCGTCGCTTTATTTAAAACGTATCTATAATTCATTGCAGCTTTTATTCCTTCGTAACACGTAAATATATACAGTACATAGCACAACCCTCGGAGTCGTATTCGTCACGGATTTAACGATTCGGTATAAGAGCAACATTTAAAAATTTTAATCTTGAAAATCTTTCACCTCCTAAATTAAGTGTAGTTTAGCTGCAAGAATGTGTACGTTTTTTTATTTGACGAAATACCAATTTGAATTTGCCTTTAATGAAAAACATTTTTTTTAAATTTTCAATCGGTGCTCTTTAAGGTAAACGTATAAAAGCCATCGTCTCTTTCTTATTACTCTAACAATCTCCACTTCTCGTCCTCTCGTCTTTCTGGGAGATGACGAATGGAGAGAGCTGCAGTAGAAAAAATGTGGCTGTGGACCATTATTTCTCACTTGGTCTTCTCTGGCCGACATTGCATTCTGAGGCTTGACGTCTTTTCGCTCCTTTTTCCTTCGCCCCTGCCCAACCCCCTTTTATGCAGTCTTTTTCTATCTTCGCGACACTTTCAGCCGCTCCTGGCCACTTGACTCGAAAAAATGTCTCTCCTCTCTCGTTTTCCTCCGTATCTCATCTCCAATATTGCTAGAGTGCCATCCTAGTTATATCAACCTACTTTACATTGCCTTGAACCGGGATGCTTGAAGGCTGTACAGCATTCATCTTCTTTCCGATTGGCCACTAGATATACTAAGGATATAACAACGTGAGCTTATTTACGAAGAAGTTGCAGATAAATGCCTGTACCACTTGTAGCTTTTTCTTTTTTATATATTTATTATACTTCAACTTCCTGGAAACTCGAATTCATTTATTTGCTTCCTCTTTCAGTTTTATGGATAGACTCCCACTACTCTCCCCCCTCTGGCCGCTCCGCCCCTCTGACTTTCTCTCTCTCTCTTTCTGTTTGTACCACTACTTCCTTTTCTCTTACAGAGGATCCTCTTTGTTTTACCATTTTTAGAATTAACGGTTTCCACCCGTACAATTTATCTCTTCTTACTGAAGTTTTCATTTAACGTTAATTCACCATTTCTTCGTCCTAAAGTTCAGGAGGTCGCAGAGTTCAGCTCAGTCTGCCTCTACCATCCCTTTTTTTCTCCTTTACTAATTTTCACTGAATGAATTCTTTATCCTACTTGCGTATAATGATATCCGTGCCTACGACTATTCAGAATTTTTTAAGGGCCAGATTTCTCATTAATCGATTCCAACCCCAACGCTTTCCCTATGCACTCTCGGCTTCGGTTTTCCACGTTATCGTGATTTCTCGCCTCGCTGACGTTCTCGTTAAGTGGTTTTTCGTTTAATTACGGCCACGGCCCTGCAAGCCAGTCGGAGTACCAGTATGCATGGAAGAGCTATGGGCAGCATTGGGAAAAAAAAAATACGGGTTGAGGGTACAAAAGAGGGAGGAAAAAAACAGGAGGGACAGAAGAAAACAAAAAAAATGAACAACAAGGCCGACCACACACGCCCGTTTCCTCCCACCGACGGATGGGGATGAAATGCTCGAATCGGTCCTGTGCGGTTAGCTTGGACGACGGACTCGACGTTTTCCGGTTAAACGAGTCTGACAAATGACAAAGAAACGATTCGTACAATGCGATTGTACGGTAGACCGGTCCTGGCATCCTCGTGTAGCAATACTTCGCCCCGTACGTACCATACACAATTATGGTATACCTATAGATACAAAGTCACCTCCGCCATTTCCGCATAGTCCACTTCCGGTGAAAATGTATTAGAAACGCTGGCAAATACTGTAGCCTTCACTAAATTATTAGGGTGTTTATCGGCTTTTACAATTTATGGTATCTATATAAATACTCCTCAGGTATGCTTATGCTTATTCTGAGTGGTACCGTAATATGCTTAACCTACTTACAGGCATCGTCAAATAAACATAGGTATAAGGGTGCTCTCGATCCTATATACGTCATCCGGCAGAGATCACATCTTGAATATTACAATGTTATTTTTCAGCTCTTATTTTTCCTTATGGTCATCCCGAATATTATTCCTTAACTTTATACATCGGGGCCAAGTGGAAGACTTGAAACAAATTGGTTTTTTTTTTTTTTTCTCAAATAAGGTTAATTTCGGTTACTGATTGCGTGGAGCATTGTATTTCTTCTTTTCCTTTTCATCGATCCTCTGACATCTTCTTCCGTTGATATATCAAGCCCATCGTCTTTATCACAGACCATCACCATCCGGTTTGTCTGTTTCACGGAAAACTTTACAACCCGGCAAATCTCAAAAGCTAAAGACACTTCCGCTCCATGAATCCTCGTAGGCTTCAGGATTCAGTTGGGTTTTAGGATTGCGTGCAGCGGCTGGCTAAACATCTAACAATCCCGTTCGTCTTTCCACCTCCAGTGTTTTCAGGAGCGGCCAATTTTACACCCCATAAACCTAAGGGTAGAATTCCTTTGGTTATACCATACATGTGCCACATAGAATACTTGATCATACTATATATATATATATATTTATACTACATATGCCACACCATACACATTCTTATTCGCTCCGTGCATTGGTTTGGAGGGGATGAGAGAATCGACCGAAGCGCTTATGGCGGCCGGAGCAGGCAGCTGCTCCAAGAATTTTTACTATTGCGAGTATTACAATTAGAGCAAAAAAATGCGTCACACTAATTGTTGTGTAGTGAATTGTAAAAATAATGGTGAGAATAGCAAGATAAAATTCTATTCTTTTCCTACATCCAGCCACAGAAGCGACCAAAGAATTAAATGGATAGGAGCTGTGAAGAGAATCAAGTGAGTCACGTAACCTTACTTTTTGACATGAGAGTAAACAAGCATACTTGTTTACTCCACTAACTGCACTGAGCAGTGATCAATATTTTATTTGATTTTTTTAGTCCTGATGGGTCATCGTGGACTCCTAAGAGGTCTGATCACATCTGCAGTGCATATTTCGTTGAAAATAGGTGGTCCAATGATCCGTTAAGCCCCAGCTATGTTCCAACAATATTTCCTGTTATATACAAAAGAAAAATAGTGAATGATAAAAGCAGAATAGCCAGACATGCTCGTTTCGTGGAACGAAGAAAAAAAAAGAAATTGTTTATCAACTTCAGTGGAAAACGATCAAGTGTCAACTGCAGTTAACGTAGAACAAGTATCCAACCCAGTGTTAGATATACGTTAGATCATGTTTTAACTTATGAAGATAAGGAGTGCCAAGTGGAAATATATGTGGATTCAGTTATTTCGGAAAAAACATTTACGTGTATCCGATACATCAGCAATGATTATCATAATGATGTTCAAATACAGACAGATATTGAAGAACATAGTCCTGTCTTCATAAAGCCAAGTCAGAAAAAATTTAAAAATAAAAAGTGCGGTACACCACAAAAAATATATGTAGACCATGCAGTTGGATCTGACGACACATTAGATCAAGTTACACGTGCAATAAATTGTATTAGGTTTTCATCTGTAAAAGACGATCAACAACTTTTAGATTTAGCTAGAGTCAAATTTGCTAATTTCACATTTTTATTAAAAAAATTATCAAACATTAGTAGATAATTTAAAATGATCATATAATAGTCTTTTGGTATACATGAATAAAACCTTCAAAATGATCACACTAAACTCTTCAATTTATGCATTTTACTAAAATGTCCTTACATTTTGCATCACAGCAGAGGATGTACGTTTACATTATACATATGTTTAGTTCAATTAAACTAAAAATCAAGCTTATTTTTACTTACATATAATAATTTAAAGATCTTCTCCGTTTAAGTCAATGCATTTTTTTCTGTGAGCTCACACTCTTATGAACCGCGAGATGTCGCCACGAGGTATGCACAGAGCGAATACCGTATGGATAGGATGGTACATACTGTATCTATATGCCCATATGGGACGCCTGACTGTCCCTGTCGTCCAGATATATATATAAAAAGAAAAATGGCGCTAGATTATGGCGTAGGGGATGACGGTGCGAACGTACACACATTATCCTCGTGCGCCTGAGAAGTACGTGTCGTATCGCAATATTATCTTCAACGTTTTATTGTCAGTCGACGTAGGGCGGACCAGGGCCGTGATAAGCCTGGGCCCTGTGTGGGCGGCTCAGGTTACTGGTTTACGGGCTCGCCGTAAAATATGCGAGCCATTTATAACGGGTGTCGTGGTCGCGAAAACAGAGGACTTGAAAGGAAAAGAGACAAAAAGAAAGGAAAAGATAGAAGGTTGACAAAACGTGAATGGAAAAAATTGTTACGGTCGTATATACGAATTTTTTATAACGCGTGTATACGCCCGTATGTCTTCGTACGTATGGGATGCTCTGATATAATAAAAATATCTACCGACAAATTCAAATGGGATCAGCACGTCGCTTTTAAGATCTTTTCATTGATTAGGGCCGTTTGCGTTTACATGTTCCACTTGCTGAGAATTTATATGAAAATTTCATCGGGTTTTCAATCAACGTTATAGATTTGTTTTCGACGCGCTTCACGCTTTAAATCATACGGTTAAAGAGTCAGGGTGCGAATTTTACGCGAAAATATATGGTTTTTGACATAAATGAAAAATTTTTCACATTAATATACCCAAATTCAATATATTACACGCGAAACGTATTATAGCCGTGTTTTTAAGTTCTCTAGCGAAAAGAGATCAAACTCATGTAAGATATAAGACGTCCCTGTACGTTCTGCATGCTTTGACGCTATTTCATATTCCACATGTTTTATCCAAAGGTTGCTTATTTAATCACGAGGATTGCAATGGCTCCGTGCCAGCCTGCGCTGAGCCACCATCGCGGAACACGAAGAGTATCATGATTTGAACACGGAAACATATATAAATTTATGATAACGATAATACTCGCCCCCCTCTCCCACCCGGGGACTCTCTATCTCATTCTATTTTACCATGCAAACCAATGCACGATACTAAATTCACATTTACATTAATATATATTTGCAGCTCGGATACACAACTGGTTATTGGAATTACCAGAAGTGGAAATACGTTTAAAAATGCTATTTATTCAATAAATAAGTATATGAGATATTTTTAGAAAAATATATGTATATACCAAATATTTTCCATGCTGTCAATTTTTCCGTTGGAGCATAATATTACTTTATGGATATGTCTTTGAGCCGGTAACTACAATAGGTCTCGCGTTAACACTTTAAAGGGTGTATTAGGATCGACCCTTGAAATCATGATTAAATTATTTCGTAGAAAATATTCACGAAGCTCTTAGAAATCCGTCGGGAATTTTTCTTCTCTTTTCCTGTGAACTCACTTTAATTTCAATATATTTGAATTATCGGTGACTCTCAGCCTAAATCTCAAGGGTCCAAACTGTCTTTCCGGGTGACTCGAAGAAAGTGGATCGCAAAGTGGTAGAGGAGTATTAAGGGTTGGATGCTGCTTCTGTTACACGGGGGTTGGGATTCCTCGACAGACGTAAAATTTTCGAAATTTCCTCTTTCGAGGTATTTCGAAGGAAGGGAACGAGGAAGTCAGTCGTTGTCCCCGGTTGGTCCTGATCCTGGACTGATTAAAATCCTCCGTTTCCCCTTCGCATTTCGGCTTTACCTTTGGAAATTTGGTCCTGTCCCCGTGACCCCTTTCGCGATCCCAAGCTCCCAATGAATCTTAATTATCCCAAGGGGATGGATTCACCGTCTATGGAAGAAGATCGGTCTTGAGCTAAACGAGAAAAAATGTCAGAACGTGATTGGCATATTTTATACGTGATGAGCCTACTTGCCATTCTCTTAATTTCAGGTTATAATATTAAGTATATGGCACTACCAACCGTAGAATGGATAGCAGGATTAGTTAAAAATTTAATTAAACATATTCAATTAATCTTTCCGATGAACAGTGACGATACGAACGATATCATTAGATTTTCGTATGTAAAGATATTAATTGTTTATTATTATCAGCCATTGTTGACATTCTTGCAATGAAAATCGTAATACAGGAAACAACATTTAATATTAATATTTAGATTAAATATATTTGTCTACTACTGCACGTATTAGATATTCCTTTTTATATCTATTAGAAACTCCTCTTATACGTAGATTTATTTGTCTCATACGTTGTTTTCAGAAGAAAAATATATAATTATATCAAGTAGTGCTAAAAGTAAGGTAACGGTGTTTTTCTCTTTAACACAAAAATTTTACTGCAATATAAATTTGATATACCCATGTTATAATTCTTCAACCAATAAATCAAGTTGAATATGAGATTCAATAAAATTGTTAAAAAGTAATTGATCGCTGGAAAATTCTCCATATACACATGCGTATACATGACATTAATAATCGCAGTAGTCTATCTCGATTAATTCAGTTAATTAAACAAATAAATTGTCCAACGTTGCTTCCTCGTTGTGCCAGATATTAAAATGCAAATTCCCGTAATAAAGGGGGGAAGCTCGTTGTACGGGGTGGGTTTAGTTTTATTGCCAAATAAATCAAAACCCGTTGTTGGATCTACAACAGTACTCGTTTGTATCAGGGATTTTTGGCTTTCATCTTTTTTTATTTTTATTTTTATTATCCCTCGACCAATCCCCAAACACGATTGTCTCGACTCTAGGCATATATTCACATTTTTCAAAAGGACATTTTTTTTCTTTTTCAAGGTACTCTAAATTTTTTCCAAAATATATAAAAAACTGTAGTATATGTGTGTGCCGATGGGCAGCACAGTGGGCCTCTGTGAGGTAGAGAGGGGCAGAGTTCGACGGGATGTGAGAGAAGAAAGGTGTAGAGTGAGAGCGTGAATAAAAGATTTTATATTGGAACACCCGGAATCGTTATTTCAAAAACCCGCCGCTTCTTAATTCGGAAAAGTTGAGAAGTACCACAAAACGCATCTGTCACGTGCGTAAGAAAATTCCTGCAACTGACTGACCGGTCATCGCTTATACTTCTTTTGACGAATATACAGTATAAAAGAAAAATACCAACAGACCAACCTGTCACGAAAACTAGCCCTGATAACAGGTTGTCAGAAACTACATGGTAAAGGGACGGTTAGCGTAGGTCCATTACCGACAAATGAGGTGTCTAGGGTATTATGAATGTGGCGATAGGGACAGGCAAAATGTCTAGCAGAAGCTTTATTGTTCGACTAAACTGCCAGCAATAAAAGCTCCGCTGACAACAATAGCGTACGCCGATTCAAAGCTTCCAACGCAGTAGGTAGCGACCACCTTACACCACCTGCCACCTTTTATCGTACCCTCCCCCCTCCGTCACTCCCACTTATCCTTTAAAGATATAGTTTGACTTTTTTTTTTTTTTTTTATTTCCTTAGCCTTGAGCTTGAAGTGTCTCCTTATATACATATATATATATATATATATATATATATATATATAAACTTGCCCAAGGGATACTTTCGGGACCCGAAGCATTAGGGGGTCAAAACTGCAAGCTAATGTTTTTTTAAAAAAAAAAAAACTAAACTTTTGGGGTGTGACAGCAGTGGAATTCTATGCTAAACTAACCTAGCGAAACCTAAACTAACCTAACATCATAAAAAATTTTATAAACAATAAAAAAATTATAAACAAATTCGGTGTGAGAGTCACCTTTATGGGCCTCAAAACAGCCATTACGCTGGAAAAACTTTGAGGTCCGACCCCAAAATAGCCATAAGACCTCGAATAAGCGTGTTCGTTGAAGAAAAAGACTCCAAAGTATCCCATTGACAAATTTATATGTGTATGTATATATCCCAGACATTTTAACAGTCACGGATAAACGAGACAAGAATTGTGCAATCTTGCGCGAATGAGAAAATACATTATACGAATCGTAGCTCGGGGAAATCTACATTTCTGATTTTATTCAATGTAACGGAATAAATAACTCCAGCGATATTACATTCGGTAATTTACATAAAATACGTGGATTATTAAAAACGTCGTAGACGACTGCATCTCGTTCTGCATTTCAAATATGAATACGATTTTTTACAGTGCATCTAGCTGTCCATTTGATCTTCACTCAGGTACCTACGGCCGCGAACGAGGAATGTGAAGCCAGGATGCAAATGATGCACTCTTCTGAATTAAAGCGTCTGAAGGTGCACCTGCATCTGGATGCACTATAGTACCGATGCTAAACGTGCAATCCCTCTGGAGTGTCAGTGCAGGATAGACGTTGCGACGTAATTTTTTAAAAGTAAGATTCTCAAATTGAAGACACTTGTTATTATACAATGTGAATCCTGAAGAAATCGTGCCCTCAAAACGCCCACGCTCTTAGAATGCCCAAGTGGCGGGAGCTGAAAAAAGATCGTGCACTTTTAGGTTAGGTTGGGATAGGTAGACGTCTTATCCACAGTATCCATCCTCGCGATCTCTCGTAAAAATCTCAAGGAGGCGGATTTCTTTCTCGTGATAAATTCTCGCGCAACGTCCATGAACATTCGTTACTGCTAGACTTTATGGTCCACCCGGTAGATCTGTTTTATCCGCGCACCGCGTCCTTGTCTTTTTTTATTTTTAGTCTGGCGACCTTGAAGTTGGTTGGCGACCCGAAACTGATTTAACGAATTTCGAATTTTGATTACGTCATTATGTAACATGTCTTTTTTTACTCTGTCTCTTGTGGAAAAGAAAAATTCACAGACTCCTATCACTGTTCATCTTTATCTTCCAGCATCCTGATACCCAATGGCATTCGCTAACCTCGGCAACTCTCATGTAAGAAACTTTGAAAACATTCCCACGAACTTTCGACCTAAGACGGCTTTCCGATAGCTACTTAATAACTGAAGTTTGCAAGTTTTCATAAAAAAAAAAAAAAAAGTTTATCTGCTGAAGATCATTGGGATAATTTTGAAAATGAATAAATATTGGAAAATTTAAGGTCTATCCTTTTGAATGATAATAAGATGGTGATCTTGGATATCACACTGTATACCTATATATAGAGAATGAATTCGTTATCATACAGAGAGAATGAAGTTGAAACGAATAAAAATTTATTCCACTTCCTTTTGATTCCTCCATCGGAGCCCTTAACACACAAACTGTTTTTAGGTCGATAGAGTACTCGGGCATCGATTCAAAGTTACGATTAGACCATTTCTCTGTATTTAACGTCGCGACGGCTTCGCGTTGTCTAATGAAGACGCATAGCTCTTTATAGACGTAATAAAGCCATTTAAACTTTCCCGCGTATTCCCGTATATGAGATCAAACTGTGAATTACGAGGACTATACGTCTCATGCGTGCTCGGCGACGTGACTTCAATTAATACCGAAACCCGAGATCGGCATCGGCAGATAAATAATTCTCGGCATTGAGTTATGGCTGCGCGTTAACACGGAATTGTTGTCGGGCGTGCCTTGGATCTGACGTGAAATCACTACAATAGCATCGACAAGACAATAGGACCGCGCGAGCCCATTGTTACCTAAAGGGGCAGTATTCACGATGCGATAATAGAGCATCGTCATGATTATCCGTCGATTCATCGGGGAATCTCAAACTAATCCGACAGTTTATAATCGATCCACCACCTGTTTGCAAGAATATTGATAACCAATTTAATCTCATTGTTTGCATTTTCAGAAATACATTGCCTTTTTTTTTTAACAAATAATCTCATTTTGGAAATAGAGAATGCCAAGTGACTTTTCGTTAAAAAAATTTTGCGAATTCTACTTATTTTGTACTGGGATAATGCAGCTGTGGAAGTGCAGCTACAGCTGTCATTCGATGATTGATATATGTATATATGTATACATATATGCACACGTAGCGAGCTGTTATCGTTATTTCGACAGGCCACAAGCACTTATAGAGAGGTACGTTATCAAACGCGTTAACGTTAACAATGCATTGGAAACGTTCGGTAATTCGCTCGATTTATATGGCAGCAAATGACGCGATGATAGATCAGTTGGAATTGATTCTGCTCATCTCCCCAATCTCACTCAGCCTCTGGCGTATCTCCTAATGCTTTCAACTGATGCAGCAGCTAAATGCATCTATTTAGTAATGCCGATTGATTGGGATTCGCCCTAATAAAAATTCTTGATATTCCCAAAATAAATGTTTAGATTTCTTCAAAATCATTATTTTAATGCATTATTGGAAAATGACACTTGTCGACTGATTTTCACTGGTAGGATTATGTCATTAGTAACTCTAGAATGGATTGAAGTGACTTACCCTTCAGTTTTATTTCTTGGACCGATCGAGTGCAGGCACTAGACTTCATTAGTGAGTCTCGAATTTTCAGTAACATTTTCCCTACGTATGCAGCCAACCATTTTCATTCATTCGTCAATCTTTAGATGCATTAACAGAATCAATTTACAGTTTTCCAAAGAGTCGGTGTGAGCACTCCTTTATGTATTCAATTTTTAAAAACGCCTAAGTGCATAATGCATTAATGCAGCATTGCCTGTTTCTGTAATACTTGCGCAAAGAAACCTGTTACACATGGTAAACACGACTGTCCTGTGATATTCTACAGATGCATTACGGAATGGAATAAAATGCATACCGAATGCATAACACGCAACGATCAGGTGATAAAAGAAACAGAAATTGCACAGTAATACCTAGAAAACGTAACTGACCTCGCATAATCATTATACAAAGTGCATAGTCGTCCCAGTTTTCAATACTTTCCCAATAATGAATAATAGAACATCCAATTGAATGTCAGATACAATAATTTCGATATTCAATCCGAGATTAATAATACTAAAATAATTAAATCACGCCTCTTAAAAAAGTCCATCATAATCGATCCGACCAAGTACATCTAATCAAAAAAGTAAATTCGCACCCCAAAATAATGGCAATTCATACCGTTCTCAGTCGTTGAGAATAAAAAAAAAAAAAAATTTCTGACCAAAAAATCCAAATGGATCTGATCAACAGAAAGTTCAAATTTTACGTCGAGGAGCTCCAAGGAAATTATCAGATCCAAAAGTTACCAGTAGATCACGCGGTCCAGAGATTCCCTAACCTGGTTGTTCCCTGGCTCGCCTTGGAAGCGGTCTCCGTTATCCCTTAATCCAGGATCAGCTCGACACTTTAATCCTGTGATTAGACTCTTATCCTTTGATTTCTTCCGGCGTTTCTAACGACCCCGCCTCTGCTTTAATTCCAAGTCGACGCCAACCAACTGTATTTATATGTATTGCCCATCGTGTAGACCCTGGTCAATTTTCAGTCCCTTTATACCTACCTTACTACCCTTCCTGCATTTAATAATTTATATCATAGGGTGTTTAACGTGTCCTACAATATCTTCTCACGATAGAGATTCAGACCGATCGAAATTATCGACTGTGAGTCAAGACTAGACAATACGTTGTCAGTTCAAAGGCCGGCTGATTCCCATGCTTCTACCAGATAGAAGTTCTCGGCCCGGTAGTCACGACCTACGCCATTCTTTGGTATAGCATAGTACGTCCTATACCTATATTGTCTTACGCTGGCGTATACCTACTCTTAACAGAGTATATACACGAGGTAATATACGTGAGGATTCACATCACACCGGCTATCTACTTTTCCAAGCTACGAACATTCTACGAACAGCTTGAATACTTTATGAATCCTACTTGTCTTTTATTCGGTAGGATAAATTGTGCAGGATTCCAGCTCTCGCGTGATGTTATATTCATTAGCTTTCCTTTCTCCTTACAAAAATTCGAATATGGCGAACCACCAGAGTGATCGACTTCTAGGAAAAATTATATTGCTACGTAATTCGCAACTTGACATTAAAGTAACGATTAGGATAAGCTATAAAAGAAAAGGTAATTAAAAAATAAAATCAGGTTGAGTAGAGATACAATTAACCTAGAGATTTTTCATTTGGGTCGTCCAATGGTATAGCGTATGAGGTTGAATGTATCCGGTGGATAAATGAACTGCTTGTGGTTATTTGTGACGAGTGAAAGGCTGTCGTCTTTAGTAATTGTAAAAGGAAACGAGACACTGGAAGCTTTTCCACAAGTATTACAAAGCCATTCGACCTATTCTGCCCAGCCCCGTAGTAGATGTATTGCGAAAGAACGCGTGGCTTCTGTCGCGAACAATAGAAACAGCTGGCTTGCGCAATTCGACTGAGTTATGTCTCGTCCTCACCTTCCAGGCAAGTATTCTCGCGGAGTAAGTGGAGAGAGAGAGAGAGAGGATTATCAGAAGATGTAAGGATTCTATTACTGTCTCATGAAAATTGGAATCACCAATAAATCTTCGCTCGATATTTTTATAATTAAATCCACGACGTGCCTTTATATTGAAAAAGTTAAGAATCCATTCTGAGATCCAACAGACAGACGTCTTGTTAATTTTTGTTTTATTTTATCAAACACCACGTACCGTCTGGCACGTAACCCACTTCTAACTGTAACTTGTATATAGCTAGCGTTTAGGTAAGGCGCCTTGGTACCTACATAGATACGAAGAACTCCGAGGGCAGGTTTTTCCGATTTCACCTCTGGCGTCTTCCGGGTGCATGAATAAATCATGCCCGGCAACGCTGGTAAAGCGTCTTTAACTTCCTACGAGATGTATCCGAGGCCTTCGTCTAGTCTCTGTCTCGCTCACGCGAACGCCCACGTAAATGCGGCACGTCGCGAGCGAGAACAGGCTAACAAAAGTTTTCGTAACGTATTTCAGGCGGACCAAGAAACAGTTTCCAGCCTTACGGATTTGTGAAGGGACAGGGACTGGGGCAGGGGGAGAGGCTGTTACTGCCAGAGGAAAAAGACCTTCTACGTGCATTTGGGAGTTCCTGGGCTTTCTGGTAGGTCCCACTAGATGGAAGAGAATGGGATACCTGCAGGGCTTAACTTTCTCGTGCAGGATGCCAACCGAGAAGGACAGCTTGCAGTACCTCACAAGTTTTAAGGGTGCTATGCGTGATAAGCATGTCTTATAGCCACTGGCAGTTACTTCGAGCTTTCGAAGAGCTTTCGCTGCTCTTGTGCTTCGTGTACTTTTTTGTTTACTCGTTTTTGATTACCCTCGAGCCATTCTGCTAAGCTCAAGTAGAGACCCGGGGTAGTTCGGCGAACAAGGACTACCTCGCTCGTCTACAGGATCAAGAGTGGGTTTTAGGAAATATGAAAAAAAAAAGTGGTAGACGATGAGTGGTTGGGTTCTTGGAGACCAGGGATAGCTGGAAAACACGAGGTAATATATCTTACAAGGTACCAACCTACGAGCAAGAACCTTGCACTTACCCGGTGTCCTCTTCGTCTCCTCGAGTACGTGAAGTCTCTAAAGCTTCTGCGTTCCAACCGCAAGATCCCGGAAACCGTATAGCGACGATATTAAATAGTTTTTACTATTGGTACACTAAAGTAGTTAAGGGTAGTGCTAAGTCGTACAGGGTTGTATAATAATACAGGTGCTCGGTAATTGCTTGGAAAATATTATTTATGTACTGGGCTACCCAGTACATTTATTATTTATACATTTATGTAAGTGCCCTCTTGACTCTGTATCCACCTTTAAAACCCCTTTATCAAAATTTCATAATCGAGAATATAATATTCTTTTATTTTTTATAAGGATTTTAAATTTGATATCTTTTACTAAAGTTATATGATAGTGGCTGTAATGGTGTTACTGGCGGTCCCTTTTTTTTTTTGAAACTAAAAACCTGGACGGTCTCGCTACCGAAGTCAAATCAATTCACTGACCCTTTTCTTGACCCCCCAGGGACAACCAGGAACTTTTCTGAGTCTTGAGTTATGCGGATGAGAAAGCCCACCATTTCTCAGCCTAAGAGGGTCTTTCAATTCAGTGCTACTTTTGACCGGAAGGTTTACAACCCTTGTCCGCAGAGCATGCGTCTGGATAGATTCTCTTGGGAATCGTTATTAGGTTACCGTTTATTACCAAACATCTACTGATATTGGTTTTTTATGCTGTTTAGATGCTTAGTATCATTCACTTAGGATGTACATACGGATTATGTCAGTAGGATATAGTGATGAAATAAAAGTTGATAGGGGTAGCGTACATAATAAGAGAGGATATTTATTTTCGAAATTTGGTAACATTTTGACAGATTTTCGATATCGGCGGGAACGCCTTAACTTCGTGCGGCAGCTTCCCATAAACCGCAAATCCGTACACGGTAGCTAAAACTCATCGCAATGCTATTTTCTTTTTATTACAAGTTGAAGGTGTACATATTCCATAGTGCATTCTACGTGTTTTTCGCCATAGATTTTCAAGTCTACGGAAGTTCTTGTGATTTGGAGTGTTGCTGATCATAACCTTCGCGGCATTTGCAGCCTTAGACGCTTCCGATCGCAGTCTTTGCAGCCAATAGGAGGCGTGGAGCGAGTATCCAAGAAAGAGCTTTTCATAGGGAGCGGTTTTGGTAGTTCCGTTATATTCCACCAGATGGTGCTGTTCTGCGCCTGTAATAGTTCCGGAAAATTCCGCTAGATGGCGCTGTTAAACACCTGTGGTAGTTCCGGAAAATTCCGTTAGGGGGCGTGGAACGAAAATTCGCTAAATTATCTTGTAAAAATGCATTTTCCTGGGAAGCAGTTTTGTTAGTTCCGGAAAGTTCCGCTAGATGGCGCTGTTAAACACCTGTGGTAGTTCCGGGAAATTCCGTTAGGGGGCGTAGAACGAAAATTCGCTAAATTATCTTGTAAAAATGCATTTTCCTGGGAAGCAGTTTTGTTAGTTCCGGAAAGTTCCGCTAGATGGCGCTGTTAAGCACCTGTGATAGTTCCGGAAAATTCCGTTAGGGGGCGTGGAACAAAAGGGTGAAGGATCTGACAAGGAATGGTATAAGTACTTTTCCCTAATCAATTTATTGCAATGCCTGAAAATGACGCCGTTACAAGTTTCTTCGTTAAATATATAATGGCTGAAAATTTGTAGAGCAGAAAACTTGTTCAGAATTGAAAACGCGACAGAAACAAATCTCATGGCTTGTATCCGTAGATAATGCCCGGCAGTTATCTTATGCCATAGTGAACGCGGAAAAATTGAACTTCCAAAGTTTACCAATAACAAATGTATACTCCTCTGAAACTGTCCCGGATAACAATCTACCCAGCGATCAAATTGAACTTTTCTTGAGATATGATGTCATTTGAATTTCACATTATCACTTTCCTCTAGTTTCTATCGCCATTTTGGAATAGAAAGTTCACCAAAAGACCTTGGCACTTCTGTTCGAAAAAACTATCAAAGTCTGACGCGTGAAATCATCAAAGTTTCCTCCCATCGTCTTAACCACTAAAAATATGACAAACCATTTTTTTTCGTAAAGTTGGCGAACCTGTTGCTCCGGTACTTGCGTCGAAATCCTGGTAAATTTTTGCTCTTGAAAAGCTTCTCTTGAAAAGTGCATCGTGATGCACTTACGTGCTTATTACGGAGTAGAAATTGCCACTTGCGCATTCGTTGTATACACAAGCGCAAAACTGAGGTGACACCCCTTGCGTCTTAAAGCGAAGCTCTTGACTTCCGGTACGAGTTGAATTTCGTGGGTCCCTTACCAAAATTAATTAGAACTCTCTGTTAATTAAGCCCCTGAGGAACCGAAGGTGCTTGTTCGTGCAACTGTTGCTGTTGAAGTAGGCACGATAATAATCAGACGATTTTCAAGGGGTGGCAAGCGTCGCGACGGTATTTAATACATTTCGAAATTTCCTGTTTAATCCGCACACCCTTAACTGTACCGTATCTTTGTTAATCTATTTAGATTTCATTATCGGACAACGTGTATTGTTTCACCTACATTTATTCCCTTTACATTTCGTAATACGTATTTCACAGTAACGATTGTACATTTTTAATATTATTATTATATATAAATGGCTCAATTATTCGTCTAATACACAATTTTCATTTTACGACTGCAATTTTTCCAGTGTCAATTTCCTGGAACATGATCCGTGGTCAATATATGCCCAATATTAAATATTGGGCATTATTATTATTATTGATTTTTAATCATTTTAATATCGACGAAACTTGAATATACCGAACAGAAAATCAATATAATAAAATTTCCTCTCTGATTGCTCTATAACGATAACAAAGATACTGGAATATTAAAATTTAAGAGGAACATGAGACCAAATATCCCCATAAGCTCTGAAAAGCCTCGTTCACTTGAATCTTGCAGCATATAAATTAAATTTGTCTTCCGGCAACTCGAAATTCCATGCTACGTCGGTCGTCCCACTGCATACCGAATGGCGTCGCGAGAATGCACCGCGCTGCGTAATCTCGAATTGAAATTAGGAAAGTTAAGAGCATTGTTTCCAGCTTCGTAGAAGCTCGCATAACAAAGCTGTAGAAGTTACGGCGACGCGAAATTAAGCGTGTTGTAAATCATTTGATTTTTACATCGGCAAGGAAAACCCTTTAAAACAAGTCATAAAGATATAGCGAATATTTTCCACTTACAAAAAAAAAAAACTCGTAAACCACGACGATTACCAAAATACTGAAACTCGATGGAAAGTGAAGTTAACGATTTATCGTGAAAGTCATCGAAAAATAATAAACTCTCGAAGGACTTCATTGAATCCCAATGGTAACCGGCAGAATGGTGCGAATCAATTTTCCTTATCGATTCTCAATGAAATTGAGAGTCACTCCACGATCAACTAAAATACGATTGGAGTAAGATGGTCGCTCAGGGCGATTTGGTGAATGGAACTGTCTTGGTGAAATCCAAAAGTAATTCCAATTACACCGAAACGTATCCAGATTACTTGGAATACACAAATCAATGAAAATAGCTCAAATAATAATATCATTGAAATGCATCTTTAAAAATACAGATAGGATTCTATGAACCCACCAATTCATATGAAAATAGTCGATTGGCAGGATCAATCAGTACCAACCACATAAATTCATCAAGAAAATCCCGGTAGACGTAGCGACAGATAAATCAATACAAAATAAAATCGATTTCCCATCGACTTTCTGACGTTTTAATCCCATCCCTATTTCGGTATTCGAAAGAAGTGAAGCCACCCTCCTTGCAAAACCACACAGCATCCCCCCTCCCATATCTTTTTCTAAAAGATCACAGAAGGGTGACTTGCTGACTTAGAGGGCAGAAGGAACAAAAACACCAAGTCAGTCCCTATTTCAGGTTCTGGCGAATCCACCAGGGTATTTTCCCAGGTTCGCTTAAAAATTTCTAAACTGTCATTGGTTCCATTCCTCAATTTTTCTTAGGTACCGTACGTGTATAGATATATATGGTTTGTCATATCGTCATAGATACATTACGTGTACGTATGATATATTACAGCCGTGACGAAGAATGATGTCTATGACGAAGTTAAGATATATCTTATCTACGATGAATTCTCAGACACGAGCAACGTAACAATTCCATCCTTACAAATCCCATACAAGCTTTTCTTCCTCCTGTCGCTTCGGCAACGTCATGAACTCGGCCTATTTTATCATGAATGCTTATACCGGAAATGGTAGTCCCCGTCCTTACATCCGCACTCCTCACTCTATTATCTCCAAGGGAGAGGAGTGGCAGATCCATCCCCTGAGGACGCATCATGCTCCAAATCCGCTTCCGTAATCTTTCAGGATTCACTCGTATATATCCGTACAGAAAAGTTTTCCGAGCAGACATCTATCTGTCTGCCTATATATACTGTACTAAAATATTCGTATCTTATTCCTGATTTATACAACTTAAAGGAGGTTTCGGTTGATCCACGAAGCATCGTAGTACTTCGGTTCCTTGATATTCGAATGGATACGTTTTATACTTATAGCTATACCTTGCTCCCTGTAAGTTACTTCTGTGCGACAGTTTCAACGGAGTCCCTTTGATCTTTTAGAAATTATTGTTCCAATTGAAGTATAGCTATAGATATTTCAAGGATTGTATTAATTATGCGATTAAAATTACGTCTGTCAAACTCCCCTTTATATATGCTATACACGTTTCTGGTATAGTTATAATGTATTATAGAATAATAGTTTTTTTGAGAGTTCGCAAAAAATGTATTTTTAGCACGTCATATGTGGTTTTACATGTAATTACGTGCGGTAAATTAGAAAAATGAAATGTATTTTAGTGCAAAATGAAGCACGTGCTTACTTCGTAACAAAAATTTACATGCGAATTCACGTGTTATTTGCTGAGGAGTGCATGGCTTACAAGCTGTCAAAAAAAAAATACATTGAACTCGTGTACATAATACAGGTACCGGTATATGCTGAGAGTGTGATTTGTTGATTTTACGATGGCACTTTCTTTTAAAAGCGTATCTAAAAGCCTTCGTGTATTTGCGGAAGCGCTTCGCAGTAACGTCGCGCGACTAAAATCACGGCGTATTCGCAATAGGCGAGAAAGAGTCTGACAGCGTGGACCATGAAGGGCGGAATAAATGAAACTGTCATAAAACGAGTCGGGACAGTGAAGAAGAATAGCGGACGAAAAAGAATGAAAGTTTTATATTTAAACTGCAACACTTTAGAGCTGGGATTGTTAATTATAAACTTTTTTTAAATAAAAAAAAAAAATTCAAAAAAAGTTACACCACAAAATAATTCGTCGAGCTGCAGTCTTTGCTTGGTAATTTTTTTCAAATTTCCCGCCTAACGAACCACTGCCCTCCTTCACCGGCATTTCTAACAAGCATCCCTCCGGTAGAAAAAACGTTCATTAAATCCTATACAGAAACCCTAATAAAAAATCCCTAGATTCTCAAACAGCCTCCGACACAGCCTTTAACGTATCTCACCATATCAAATAATGGCCTGACAGTTGGATTAACCAGTTGTCAAATATTGTTTGTTGAATAGTTTCAGCACGAGTTTTATAACGGTATTTGAAATTGACGATTTGAAAATTATTTTCATCAGGATCCTTGAGCCTCGTGATGTCTTTTTGTAGAAACATTGATACGAAGTGAACGCGCTAACGAATCCACCGTAACGTACTCCTTGTACGAGGGACCAGAGCGAAGTAAGCAGCCGAGTGACTAAGTAAGAAAGTACGAAAGGAAGGACTAAGTAAGTAAGGATGGAAGTAGGGAAGTAAAGATGACAGATCCTGCAGAAACCCAAGGGACCGTAACTGATATTTTACTCGCGTAAAGTTCATGATTGGCACGTTGCTAGACACGGCAAGATGGCGAGAGGGGTTTGCGACTGGTGTCGGAAACATCCCATCGTGTGTACAACCCTCAACACTTTGACAACTTCATGACTTAACAGGTTGGCGTAAGACGACCTTCTGGAGAAACTAGAGACGAGGCAGCAAGTGACGCCCTGACTAGAGTGTTAAGGTTTGCTCCAAAGCATTAAAAAAAAAAAAAAAAAAAGATTGTACCTGCTCTGAACTATCTTAGAAGACCATCTCTTAAAAGCTTCTCTTAACTCACTGTAAAAGTATACGCTCGCACTGTAATTACGTACACTTACAAGCGGGTAAATTAATGCAAAGCGTGATACACGTGCACTTCTGAAGCTTACGTAACATTCGTTCGTATCACTTTTAATGCACAGAACTCTGACCCTGCGCTTTATACAACATACAGATGCGCGAAGGGTGTAACGACCCTTATGAAAAAAATTTTCACGTTACGTATGTACTACGGGGTCGCTGTTGGTTTATCTGCGTATTCGATAGGTACTATTTGACTAATTGTATCTAGTGATGAAACCACGTGGTTCCGTCTCATTACCAGACAACCATTAATCATTCCTATGTGCCATACGAGAGCAAAATTACGTTGCGCCAGTTTGCCGTACATGCATGACATGTCCTAAAGCTTGTCAGGGTGTATTAAGTACATTATCGAAGAGTGTGTATAAGCGGTGAACGATGATATTGTGAAATGGGTAGAAAAATGAGAAAAAAAAAAGGAAAGACCATAAAAATCAAAATATAAAATCCAATGCAAGTTCTTGTGAAAAATCTGTTAGAATATTTACCAAGGCAATGCTCGCCACTTGAAAGCACTTGCGCCTTCGTAAAAATTTTACGGGTTGAAGTTTTTACGTTGGAAATGACGCGGGAGTTAATGAAGTTTCTCGCCGAGACGTAGAAACGCTTGATTGGTGCTTTTACAGAGTTGACGATATTTCTGGGACGCGAATTTTTGCAAGTCGTTTAATCGCGGAAAGACCCTATTACGATAAATCAGATTTATCGAGTTCGCAAGTTTCGATGCAGACTACGGTTTCTCTTAGTTGGTGACGGTTGTCGCGCGGACGGTGGCGCCACGCTGCGGCAGTAGCAGGAGGTATTTCATATTTGACTTGCAAAGCCCACATCGACAAAGCTTCGCTTGCGAAAATAGCAAGGAAAAGAGGAAAAAATGAAGTCGAGAGATAGGAAGAAAGTGGGAGGGAAATGAAAGAAAACAAGGGGAGGGCGAAGAAGAAAGAAAAGACGTTAGACGAAAAAGAATTATATATCGTTTAGGTCGGATTGGATTGGGTCGGGTTACGTGCTACCTCGAGCGGTCGCAAAACGATGAATTTTCTTCGACAAGCGCAGGAAGAAAACTACAGTTCCATTTTCGCGCCACTAATATCTCGCAGCCGTCGACTTCCGTACGGACTCGTGACTCGGTCTTGTGTAAAAACTTTAAAACTTCACCCATAATCCGTAAAGTCCTTTATTCTTGCCTCGTTACTTCCCCACTTTGGATCCAGTTAGCCGCCTTCGATTCCACGATCCTCCGATCTGCGAACTTTACAACTAAGCTAGACGTGCACGTCTACCTTACAAGTCTTTGAACTCCAGGGATTCTCGTCATTAACTTTATATCCCTTTATTTTCTTATATTGCCTAATCCTAATGAAAGCGCAAAATTGCATCTGTCGAACTGGAGTCACGGATTCGCATTGTAATCGGAGCGACCAAGGTACGTACATAAATCAAGTAGGGAGACCAGTGTCGGTTGAAACCACGGATTTCGAATGAAATCAAATAATTTAATCTGACATCTATTGGCAGTGAGTAAATTATAATTGTCCGATCAGCATTAATGTTATTTTGAAAAAAAAAAATGATCAAAATTTTACAAAAAAAATTATCTGAGTCGTCGGTTACGTTAATTAAAATATAATTCGTTTACGTTTCAACCGACACCAGTCTCCCCTATATACCTTAATATATATAATATATATATACTCGCTACGTACACGGGTCCACAGATATGCACTTTGGGTTATATGTATATGCATAAGCCATACCGCCGAATTCGGATCACCCTGTATCTCGAAATAGAATGGTACTCGCTCGATATCTTCCTGCCTTGACTTTTTCTTATTTTGCGTACTTATGTAGGCCAACCCCTCTCAGGTTCCTTCGAGTGAACCACCACCCTCCCGAGTCACTACCCAGCCCGACTTTACGACCCCCTCAAAACCTTCGCGTACGACCTTACACCCCAGATTCGTGTATTCGACGAAAGTTGCAATGGCGTCGAACTGATTGACAGTGCTTCCTATGCACGTTATGTCATCGGTACGGAAGATGAATAAAAATATAGTGCGTCCTGGTTTAATAAACTTTCGCCCAGACGATATAAAAAGCCCATTTCGTTCTCCGACCTCCTTTCCCAAAACTTTTTCAATTCGATGTAACTCCCTGTTTTTTTTTTTTTTTTTTTATTGATCTCATTTCTTTTCTTCGTTTATCTGTTCGCCATTTCCTTCCATCTTTGTCTTCCCCCATCTCTCGTTCTTTTCGCACTTGTAAATTTCACGGTAAATGAACGACGTCTCACGTATATACCTATAGCTACTTCGATTTACTATTCTTTACACGTAGCGGTACTTTTTTTTCGCAGTTGTTTGACAGAACCGTCAGAAATTTCATGACGGTCCAGATCTAGATTGACAGTCTCTAAGAAATTCAGATGTAATTCAAAACTTAATATTTCAGCAGTCGAATAAATGAATTCATGTTTTTTCGTAGTTGCCGTTCGAAAATCCGATTTAATATTTTCATTCGTACACAGCACAGTGAAGTGTTACCATAAATTTTGATTAAAACTATGACTCCTGGGAAAATAAAATTATTAATTCTCTCGATTAAATAATCTGATTAACGAAAGACGGAATTATCGTCGCTTGGTATGACTATGGCGAATGTCCGGTAACGCAATAACGTCAAATTTCACTTTCGAGTACAGCGGTAGGCCAATAGGAAAATTATTACCGCAGAAAATTCGTACTTCGTATAATCCGCTTGGCAATCGAAAATGGCATTGGCATTAACGAATTAAAATCCAAATTGCGCGAAAGAACGAAAGTTTCGAACGCGTTGCATTTTCATTCCAGCGCGAAAACGCATCGAATTGAATGCATTGGACCGACAGCGGAAACTGGAGCCGCGAGCTGCACGCGTCGTCGGATCGTCAGAGCATCGTTTACGAATCATCACTTTTTCCCGCAGAAAGTCACATTAGCGAATTAATGTCCGAACAAAAAAAAAAAAACATTAATCCAGAACTCGGAAAGTTACGTTCGCGTGACGTGCGGCTGTCCATGAAAAAAAAAAAAAAAAAAGTCCCCTAACGCGACGTGCAATTCACGCCATTAACCAAAGCGACGGCGTCTAAATTCTTAGTGCAAAGTTTATCTAAGCCAGGCTGTAAATCTTGAAGGCGTTTAGTCGAAAATCGCTCCTTCTTCGTGGTAGACGGCAACAAGCTAAGGGAAAGTTTCGCACGTTATCCGGGAACAGAGGGTGACGCGTCGCGGAATGTGAATTAAGTCAAACGTTATGGCGCTGGTATATCAGTTAGGAATACGAGTCCTGGCATACGGGTCGAGATAAGAGAGGAGGCGCAGGAGCCGTGACATTACGCCAAGTCATGCGCGCTCCCTTATCTTTTCGGAATTTCCTGATTTGGATAGCGAAAGAAGAAATCCAAACTGTCTCGAAACGTCGGCAAATCTCTTTAGCACGTGTAGGGAATTCCAATGAATACCCGCCTTGGCGATATGGTATAACGCTTTGCACGGAAGTTCGCCTTCTATTTTTACTTTTACACTTTTCAGAATAACCAGATATTGCCTTGAATATTTATAGTATACATGTTTCGAGAAATCTGTTGGCTCTCCGATTGGGTGCCCGTGTCTGTCGTTAAATTCAAAACGTTCAAGCTGTCAGCGGACAACACAGAAATCAATACAAAGTCGGTAGATGTAGTTTTAAGTAGTTCGGGACATACCTGCGCATCGCTGATACCAAAAATGACTATCCCGATCTTCTTTGCCTCGTCCCAAGCTGTCTCCAGCCTGTCGATCGTCACGAGTTCGTTGGTGGAGTACTCTGTGTATAAAGCTGCCTGGTTACTCGTGTATTCCACCATATCGCAGAAGAAGTCATTGCCTGCAGTTGCTCTTCGCGTTTTGCGTTGGCTGTTTCCCTGCGATGCTGCTGTGCCGGATCGTCGATCGCCGTAGGAATTCGTTGAGCCGATCCCACCGCAGCTGTCGGGGACTCCGTTGAGTCCCGGATTGAAGACCCGTGCCTGACCTCAGTCCCACCGTTATGCTTCTTGGCCAGCATGCACGTCCAGCACCCTCAATGAACAGTTTTTAACAGAAGGTCGCACCGCTGAAAATTAAACAAAAAATATCGATACAATCCATCAAAAAAAGGGGTCAGGTATACCCGCCAATGGTCGCGTGCCAATCGAACTAAATAGTGTGACTTATTATTTTCTTGGGCATATACATATATCTTTGTGATATAGTATATAGATATATAAAATTTAATCGAATCATTATCGACGATCAAATTGAGTACCCCCGTCTATAATGTACACGGGTTAAACGTGTCGGGAGAAATTCAGCTTTCTTAATTCGAAGTATCGGAAAATTAAAGGTCAAAAGTGAATATCGATATCGAAGCTATAGACAAAGAATTATTTATTGGAGCTTTTCCTCTCTGTATAAACTTTTCCTTTTGATATGAAGCTTTGCAATAGCGTGGATAATAATTTTCCTGTCGAGTCCTCGATTTTATGATGTTTGAATTTGCTCGACTTACAGTGGCACGCTTTGGTTTATGCTTTCACGAGAAATGGTAAGAATAAATCTCAATTATGCTTTTTTCTTTTGTTTTTTTTTTCTAGATAAAAAATGTAAGCTTCTTTGACACGTAATACTCGTATTCTCAATGCTCGAGAGCAACGGCGATTTTAAATAGATAACAGCAGTAGGTATTGACCTAGCAGTAAGCGGGCCTAGTACGTGTATTTACTATAGCAGGTACTAGATGCTAGATACTTATGTATCTGTATGTATATAGTTGAAACGCGCTATACTATAATGACATAAGAGTTTAAAAATCTCCGACACGTGCTTCGAATGCTTTTCACTTGTGCAACGTTTCTTCTTTCGTGCTTACGGAAATTCTCACGGAAAGTTTCATCCTTCCAGCATCCCCATGAGTACCATCTACGTTCGTCTGCTCTCGCTATTCTTTCTTATTTTTGTGCTTCCTTATTTTCATATCTAGCAGAGGATTTCAGGATGCTTTCGTGCGCACCACTTTTACGTGGAGTAGCTTTCTACTGATTGTACTTTATTTTATTATTTTTTATCAGCAGAGACCATTTTTACAATAACTTAAATATTTTTCAAATAAACTACGTCCACTGTTGCTCGACGAAATTGAACGATCCTAGGGTTACGGAGGTTTACTCGATCGATTCGGAAACGGCGGAAAACGTTTAATATAGGGAAATACAGAAAGGATCTCTGATCCCTTTGGAATTTTTTTATTGCTCGTACCAAATGCCAAGTACGTAAGGGATGAGAGAGATAGAAGGTCGAGGAATAAGGGTAGGAAAGTATTGAGGCATCCGGGGAGGGTTATATTGCTTTGTAGGATTAAACTATATACATATATATATATATATATATATATATATTACAGATACATAGTATATATCCATAGTACAGTATAAGAAATTCGTGATATACCGAGTGACTATTTTTACTTTGGTTTCATAATTTGAGTAAATTTACAAATAAAGCTGTACTTTACGAAACCATAATTTTGAAAAAGAAATTTAAACATTTTAGTTATACACAAACTTTTTTATGTACTCGTTATTTTTTTAATCAACCAAAGTTAATTTTTTATTAGAGACATTTGAACGGACGTAGCTAACTTCGGTTGATGCGTTAAACCTTGATTTCATATATACTGAAAAAATTGCATTCCACTGGGGCAATTACGTGTAATAAAACTTGATTGAACACTTTCGCCGACACATAGAATCCTTCACGTATAAACCAAGTCCGAGATCCGTTTAGGGAATCGAACACTGGAAAAGCAATATCTGTCAGCACGAGCTTGCAGCCGTCGACACTCGCAGCTTGCAATCTCTTCGATTATTTGTTCTCGTCACAAAAGGCATACTGGGAAACGAATTCACACTGCTCAATTCTCTATCAAGAGGAAGTTTAATATCGTCAATGATATACGCGATGCGACCATTACTATTTTTCGATTTAATAAAATACCCTCATCCATCTTAATATACTGAGCTTCGTTGCAATATTTGATTCGTGATATAATTTTTTTATTATCAAAAAACTTATTTTAACCTAACAAGCACGAAACAATTTGTATTGCTGTCTACTGTATCCCTAAATATAGAAACTCGAAGTATGGAAACAGAAATTTATGGATAAATTAAATTCGGTTGACGTAATTATATTGATGATTTTTAAAATCGATATGAAGACCATTCTTCTATTCTTCGATTTAATCATTTGGCTCAAGAGAGGGGTGAAAGGAACGATTTATTTTGTAGTATCAAGGAAAATCGTATTTGATTAAATTTTTTTTTAAAGCAACGTTATAAGACACGGATCCCAATAAATAACGAAAAAAAAAAACACGCGCGGCAGCAGCCTCAATAAATTACTCGCAATCGACTTTGAAGCCTATGAAAAGGGACTCAGAGTCGATTCTTTTGATCTGTGGTCCGCACCCCTTTGTGCTATCTGTTTGCTTGGATATTACAAAGGAAATGTAATCATCTGTTCTAACGATTGTACAGTTTCGCAATGCGCCGTGTAATTTTTCCCATCTGCTTGTTACGTAAGCTTTTGCCCATTTACTTGGTTTGTTCTTATCCAAAATCCTACAACAAAGGTGTACCTTTTACCATAAAAATACATAAACTAATCTAACTTACATATATAATATTAAAATTTTGAATACCGACGATTCATGCAATTCAAATAGAATTCGAATAGATTTATTATTCCTTTCTTGTATCTTATCTTACCTTTTTTCTGTATCGAGAAAGGATATGAATATTTCATTTTTTTTTTTCCATTTCTTTTTTTAATCCAACGCAATACACTCAATTTTAATGTATCTAATTGGTCAAGGTATCTTGTCGTGTCTAAAATGACAGATATTGCTCTTTTAAAAATTTAATAAGAAGGAATGTTACCCTTCTCAAAGAGGAAAGTAAAAAAAGAACAAGACGGTTCTAAAATCGTGCCTTACTCTTCCGCCATCTAATCCATTATTCCGAAGTGAAATCTCAAGAGATAGAGTGTCCAACGATTCTCGCGACTTTGTCAGTTTCTCGAAGATAATGCGATTATCCTCGATATTCCTGCGACTACGGAGAAACGAGAAAAGCTCAGAAATAAAAGTTAGACCTAGGCTTTCGCCTGTAATCAACATAGAGCAGGTGCTGCCCTAAGGCAGTGAGACATACGTTATGCATACTGGACGATTCTCGATTTCCATCTAGGCGTGACAAATCCCCCAGAGCATACTTTCCCGGCACTTTTCAAAGAATACGAAACAATACTTTGATCCCTCGCACAGAGGCAAAAGCATGCTCAAAGAATTCCATGTTTTTTTTTTTTATTTACACATAACCTCCATAGACATACTCGCAATATATCTTATACGTACATTCAGGTCACGCACTGTTGCCATCCGGCTGTATGCCGTCTTTGTTATCCCTTTTCACTCTTTCATCCTCAAACATTGCACCATCCGTCAGAGAGCAATGAAAGGTAGGAAAGAATTCGATTAACAGTTGGAAACAGACGTTGAAAAAAAAAAAGAGAAAAACCAATGTCCGACATATTGAAAGTACATTGTGATTTCCTGAAAACTTTATACTTCCTTCCTACTGGCTTATTTTTGATTTTTTTTCATTTCACATATATCTCTTATATGAAATAAATGTGACAGCGCGCATATGGTCCCCCACAATATTGGTACGTTACTCTTGCTAAGAATCGCTAGGTGGAATAAGTCATGGTGGGTGTCGGGTAATAAAAAAATGTCTTCGAGGCTTTTGACATCCTCGCCTGGAAAAATAATGTGCTCGACGTGCCGGTGGGAAAATTGAAAATTCAGGCAATTTAATATTTTCTCAGAAAACACCGGGAGAACCCTGAGCCCCAGCGTGGGGGCCTTCGGGACGCTCGAAAGGAGTTTTCCCGTCCCTCGTCGTCGACGCCCGATTTTATTCCGTCTTTATCGTGAAGAACGTCAATGCCGTCGCGACGCGAAATCGCAATATAGATTATAATAAGGGTCTTTCAAATGTGCCTACGGAGCTTTGCTACTTTGCCAAATTAGGTTCGCAGAAATTAATTATGATTTAATGAGTCGCACTCACGTGACTGCGTCCATCTGCGCTAATAGCCCAGACTCACGTGTATAAAGTTGACGCGGCCACTTCAGTACAGTCACTTACGACAATCACAATAATTCGCTTCTCTTTAATCGCTAATTAATTGTTCCATTGTCAAATTAGTGGCTTCAACCATTTACCCGGAAGTGGTCCCTGTTCCAGAGTACAGTTAAAATTATCGCAGCCGCATAAAAAAAATAATAGACAAGCGAAATAAAAAAAATATTAAAATTTGATTTTCCCTTAGTTGCTAATTACTTCGTACGATCTCCATAAATATAATAAATAAATGCACAACGAATAAATTAAGATCACGTATAAAATATGTTTAATTTCTTCTCATTGTCATCTCGTCATCTATCATCTCATTCATCTTCTACTCATTTCACCTTCGTATCTGTGCAATTCCCTTAAAATGTATATATGTACACTGCCCGGCCACAAGTAACAGGTTCTGTGATTCAGAACGAAAATCATAACCTGACATATCGTACGTCAGAATTTCACCCTCGCGCGTTCTATACGTGTTCCCCGAAATTTGAACCCTCGAGGAAATTACAGTAGCGCGCGATCTACTGGTTAAGGGAACGAGGTGGAGGAGGGTGCACAGTTTGCGGTGTTGCAGCTGAAGCTAATCCCACCGTATAATTAACCACCGGGTAACCGTCCAGCTTCCTACCATCCAACCCCATAACTCATGGCTAAGCTTCCCACGAGTATATCTCGCGAAAAACTAGCCACTCTCATATATATAAACTCACGACTGCTTCCGATTCGACTGTGCATTTCGACAATTAATTTCATGCCCCTCTTTCCGGTTCGTTCTACGATTCAGTGGAAATTACTCGGGAAATCGAGAAAATGTATTATAGAGAAAAAAAATATATTTCTTACAAATTGGTATACGCGAGTGAACGTGTTGATGAGATATGTACCCAGTGTACAATCAGTCAATGTAATCGTTCCGCTATCATTTGATAAATCAACTAATCAATTTTTAACGACCCCAAAAAAAAATAACAAATGGTTCGACTTTCAGGAAACATCTGGTAAACATGAAAATTAATAAAACGGCTTGAACTCTGTTACATGGCGATCGATAATAATTCCGAATTTCACCTAATAGATATAATAAATAATACACCGGTCGTTCGATCAGGCTTCGCCCTGGTAGATATTAGGGTGTTTTTATATCTGCAGAAATCTCATTAACAGAAACTCACAGAACTTGTAACTCTGTGTTCCTAAAATATCCCTAGAAATTAGATGCAATTAAGAGTGGTAACGAATGCGAACACGTGTCCTAGTGTTTATTACTCTGCTCCTAGATTTCGTAGCGTAATGAAATATGCATGAAAACCACATCAAAATTCGTTTAGTATTTTCGGAACCCATCGCGAACAGACAAATAGCCAGCATAGTATCTCTTATACTTTCTGTCAATGTCAATATTTAAACATTTGCGTGTTGTCAAAGTATGTAAGACCTTCCTTCCATAAATATATAAAAATTTCATGAAAATAAAATCAATTCGCTTTTACAAAAGTCAAGACCGGAAATATTATTTATTCAATTTTCAGCTTCGTATAAATAACTATAAGTATAGACATGTAGATATATTCTTATACGTATACAGTCATTATGTCGACATGTAATACATGCTTGTGTCAGCGTCGATTCCACTTAACCTCATTTCTCGAAATTATACGTATACGAGAAAATCACCCTCCCCTAAGAAAACCTGGGGACGCGATTAAACTTAGTGAGTGTATTAAAAATACATATCTCTACGTCCCTTGCGTGACTGTTCAAAGTTACTAAATTCTATATGCAATGATATCGACATACTATAGTATAAAGACATTATATTATTTCCATCAAATAACAGGTTGAATTCTCTTAAGGTCTTCCCAGTCTCACATTCTAGTATCGACCTATGTTATGCCTCCTGCCACCCAGGTACCCTCCACCCACACCCTGAGAACCATAATCCACATAAGTATAGCATAGTCTCGGAACAAGTGGTATTATTCACAAATGATTCTCGAGAAATTGATAAATATCAAATTCAGAAAATTAATTTTTTAATTTAAAAAAAACTGTCGTTTCGCTTAAGAAACTTCCAACAAAAAAAATAGTAGGTAGCACTACGTGGCTCTGCATATTTTATGGACGCTTAGCCGAGTTAGCGTGTTCATTATTCCCCCCAAAAAGGGCATTTCCAAAGAGGCACTATCTCAACCTAGGCCAATCAGTGAATATATAGATACATAATACGTCATCCAGTAGTAGATGCGCCAACTTAGTAATAGGCTACATCCAAGAAATACACCAATATAAATGCACGGTACCACGTTCAGGTACTTAATACATGATTCGCGTTAAAATCAAATATTTAAGCCAGCTTCTACTCCCCTGGTAATCTTTCCCAAGGATTCTGGGGATTCAGAGGGTGGGAGAGCCAGTAGAAACAATGGAAGTGGGAAGATATAAAGAGACGGGGTGTTGCGGATAAGAGCGCGAGTGCGAGAGAGAGAGAGTCAGAGCAACGGTGGTGGGGAGTAATGGCCGCTTAAAATGAAATAACGCTTTCATATTATCCGTCGTATTAAGCCGGCCGTATGCCGGCATCACTCCGGAATGCAAATCGCGTAGCCACGGCTCAAGAGCCGGTGATACATGCCTCAAATTTCCATAAAGCCGGCATAGCATCCCCTTCTGTTTATACCAGAGACTCGTACCGACCCCTCGAACGTCTATGCCTGGGTAAACCGAACGGGCTTTTCACTGGCACAAATGCTTGAATAATTGATCGAGATCTGTTCATACCAGGTACTAACAAACGTGGTATTATCGAAATCTCTACTCCTATATTATACTATAAGCCTCGACATACTCGGTATCTACGTATTATATATATTCCTTGATGTCCCCATTCTGAATATTCTTATCGCTGATTATTATTATTATTTCGGTCCTACGTACATGCAAATAGTGGCAAGAAAATTGGACTTATTTTTTAAACTCTTGTCAAATTTATCTATTTCCTTTAGCTTTTCTTCTTCTAGCCGTGCTCTGCTTCGCGTTCACTTCGTGTATTTCACTTCCGGAATATGATTTTTTTTTTTTTTTTTTTTTCAATTTCTACAGAGAAAACGTACTGCGCAACGTTTATACGGAAGATGCAAAAGTCGTAGGTTGAATAGCAGCTAACCAGAAACTGAATGTAGCTACATAGGATTGTGTATGTATATATCTGGATATATAACATTATATATATAGATATATGCAGATATATACGTCTAGCTCCTAGGTCTCTCGCTCGGAAAATGTCGTGCTTGTGCACGCGCTCGAATTCTCAAACACTTTGAGACCGACTCCTCTTCCGGTCTCTTCCTTTCCGCATATCCGTTTCGCCTGCGAGCAGCATCCTAATGAAGACTTTCCTTCAGAGACGTGAGCGTCGTGCTTCTTTCAATAGTACGTATTTTCGACGCCTTGAAAGGGATGAGACTCGGCGTCGCGACGCCAGCCCTCTAGGCATCAACCCTCGCATCACGTGGTGTAGTACGTTCAAAAGGGAAAACAACGCCGGGATGTTTCAGAGGGATGTAATGAAAATATGCCTAAGGCAAAATTTCAAGTCTAATAATTTTACAGTGTTATTCCGTTATATATATATACCATGTATAATTTTGATTTTAATGTACGTATATTGACCTACATCGTCGCATCTTGACGGGTTGGAAAATGGCGCCTGTCATTTTAGATAAGGGTACGGCCCTTACAGCAGGAAGGATTCTGGTAACCCTTGGACGCTTTTGGACTGCTGTTAAATGAGAATTTTCATGATCCAACGATTTGCCATTGTTACTACCGACCCGGATATATACCGGAGGGCTCATAAAGATTGCAGGGACGGCTCACAAGCTTCTGGCCCCCGGCCCGTACGACATTATGAGTTTTATCGCTACCAGCCGCTAATTGCCTCTAGAATTTATCTGGCGCCTCCATATTCCGCGAATATTGCACCACTGCAGTAAACGGAGTTTATTACTGACGTTGCTAAATCACGCGCTATCGGTAATAACGTTTAATATCCTTTCAGAATATTTCATCGGAGCAAAGCGAATTTTTTTCCTCTCAAACTAACGCAGTACATATAGTTATACAAACAATGGAAATTGTGTGCACGTATTATATATATATATATATATATATATATATATATATATATATGTGTGTAGGTAAAATTTAATGAGAATTTAGTTACGTCAAAGGGGAGTGATACAAAGTCAAGAATTTTATATATGCTCATGCGCACAGAGAACGTCACATAGATTATTCGTAAGCAAAACTCTTTAAGCTCGAACGCTTTTTCAACTTTAAAACACGGCACTGTGGGGCTACTGCTATGCAGGACGAGAGTTGGAAAGTGGGCGGAGTGCTTGCACAGATTAAGCATCTTAATCACCGCGGAGCGAAAACTGCAAATTGCGTAGCTGGTACGAAATGAGAGTGGAGAGGAGAAAGAGGAGCGACGAGAAAGAAAAATATAAAAGGAAAGGAAGAAAGAGTGAAAGCAGAAATTGTTGCGGAAAAAAAAATTGAATGGTGAATGACACTGATGCAAAATACTTTGACGTGCTGCAGTTCGGGAAAAAATGAGAGAAACTCGTGTTTAATTAAGCAGACGATAACAGTCCGGTAGGTTGCGTCACTGTTGCAAACTGTATTTTTTTAGGCATTCCGCAAGTCCGCAACGTAACAAAAATTTAAATGCTACTGCATTTGATACTGGGTCCTTTAACCTGTATAGTGGTGGTATTCGTGTGGTTGCATGATAAAAGAGATAATTTACCAAGGGTAGAGATATTTACTTCTGCCAGAATCTCTGTTTAGAGTTCATTCCGTTTCCGGAATAGTTCGCGGTTTTGCTAATGGAGGTACATTCGGGTAAATATAGTATAACCCTCGCACGTCTCTCTCCGTACCCTGTGCAGCAAACAAACAGCAGGCAGTTCGAAGACGTTGACGTCCTTTAGGAACGATCTGTAATTTCTTGCGTAATTTCTACGTACGGTGTTTCGCGATTTCCTCTTAGTCTCGGCGCCTTGCAAAATTTCCCTGAGATTAATCCAATGAGATTGCTTTATGGGATTCATACTGGCAAGGAGTTGGCTCTCGCTCCTTTACTTACTCCAACTATTAATCGTAAATTAACGCTACGCCTGGGTACAGTAATTGCTACCGTAACGAGACTCTAATCTTTTCGCTTTAACGTTTAAACTGCACTTTACAATCCTTCGGTAGTTCGCTGTAGAAACAATTGTCTTTAGAGAATTGCACGCTAAATCAATGATTGATACTGTTAGTTAAACTCTTGGACAGGACTTGTGGCGGTTCTAGACGTCTCGACGCCTTTTTCGTAGTCTGGATTAATTTACTCGTATAATTTTTTTTTTACTTGAAAAATTTTTTATTTTACTGATAATCGTAATCGGGATTAACGTTAACCTGAAAATCTTTCTTAAATATATTTTTGGTACGATATCGTATTTAAACGAGGGTTATAGTTTCTGGATTATAAAGTGTTATTTATTGTGGGAGTCGATCGATTTGAATAATACTCTCGAAATTGGGATATGTGGAGGACATTTTTCTGAATTAAAACGTTGGACAGAACCGCAACGTAAATCAACGAGTTCCTGTTCCTGGAGTAACTTCGTGAACTATTCGCCGAGACTGAATTCCTATTTTGGAAAATTTGTTGGTAAATTAGTTTTACGATGGCTCACCAACTTCCAGAATTGGCTGGCTGGGGTATAAGCGGGGAAAATAATTTTCCGCTGCGATAAGCCCACGCTCATTGCAAACTTGTATAGTCATTATATTTATAAATTGTAATATCCATAAGCTTTGTCGATTTCCAAAACCGTTTATAATTCGACTATCCGTATAATACCTATGCCATTAATATTTCAATTAACAAATTTCATTAATTACTAGTCATTAATTATATACTAACGCTCGCGATGATTTCTGTTTCAGATTGAAAACAGAAAAATTCGAGCTCATCAACGTAAGTATCCCAAGTATTGCGTGTCAATGATTTTTAATGAGCTTTGAAGAGAATATTTAATTTACCAAGTCATCAAAGTAATTAATCTAATTTTCGTCGATTTCTCCGATTAAATACCGCGAATGGTAACTCGTAGTCAATAAACCGTAATGTACGTTCCGCACCGTATCAAACGTAGTCTGGCACCATCGCCATCTAATGCAACGCATTGCATGCAACTCTGGCTGTATGCGCCAAACAACCGGAAATTATCGGCCGTGTTTCAATCAGAGCACACTCCGCATTCAGGGCCGTCATTAACTCCCTATAATAATGGATCTGTATGATAATCCAGAATCAAAGGGATCCCCGAGATATGCGGCGAAACTACCTTGTATTTAGAAATGCAATCGACTGTAAAGCACAGTGAGAACAATACGAGTGACGCTATAAAGATTGTAAGTACAGCTATAGGAAATACACGAAATAAATAAAAAACGAAAAAATCAATAAAAATTCGAAAAATATTCTTTTATAACAAATTCTTTAATTTCCATCCCGTGTTTTAAAAATTATATTAAAAATGGATTAACACAATAATCGTTTCATTAGCCAACTTCTTCTGCAAGTAACACCTCTTCATCACGGTCGACCCTAATTATGTTTCACCAGGAACGCCAGCGCTACTTAACCACTCCAGGCTCGAAGCAATCATAAGATTTCCGTCTACGTAACTTGTGTACATTGCCGAGGGGGTTGGTTTTCCGAGAAAGGGTTGAAAAAGAAATATATGAAACCCTAGTAAAGACAAGAGGGTAGGAAAGGCATCGTGTCAAAGAAGGGGGTTACTGTTGGTCGGACATACCCTCGAGTAAGTCATCCACCCTTACGCACCAACTATAACTTCTATGGAAGGAACTAAGGGTCGTAGAAAATAAGGAAAGAAGGAGGGATGGCTTGACCCTTGGACCCTTTGCCTAATAGCTTCTCTACAGACTTCTTTGCAAAGCCCTAATGGCACCTCCCATCCAACAAGTTAACCGGAGCTTTGGATGCTCCCGTGCTCTATATATATATATATATATGTATATCGATCCTCATTGAAATATGGAGGGTGGATAGAATTCAGGGTTTCGAGAGGGTGATACTTTCTGAGGCTTTTTTTCACCAACTCTCCGTAATATAAGAAGACCCATCTGAGAATTTCGTTTGGCAGCTTCTCTCGTCTGCGATCTGCTCGTACTTAATAATCGAAAATTTGCTGTAATACATTTTGGAAGGGATAGAGGGCTCTCTCTGCAGCCATTAGGGACGTGGGAACTCTTTCGTACTTATCTGCCCCCTTATGGCACCCTAGAGTGGATCATTCGTTAAGAAAAAGAATGGGATGAAAGATGGGTCTCCTTCGAAGGTTCTTTTTCCACGGAAGGATCGTCGTGGGACTTGGAAAAAAAGGGCTGAAGTGTCTGAGTGTTTTCCTCTCACTTTATCTCTCTCTCTCTCTCTATCTCTACTTGCGTAACTATTCTTCGTTTGTCAAACGGACGGAATTTAGGATTACGTGCTATGGTACTTGGGACAGTAGGAAAATATTGACGTCACGAATTCTATTGTCACAGACCCAAATTTTAATGGCTCTCATTGTTTCTATTATTTTGCCAGTGCTTTGTCGTCCCCCCGTGAAGGGTAAGAGTAAATCTTGTGGATGTAGGTAAATTAGAGTCAAAGAGCCTGACAGTGCTTAATAAAGAGATAATTTATATGAATAATCTTCCCAGTCTCTTGCATGCTATGTTATGCTCTGTTCTGCTTGCATGCTCTGCCCACTGTAGTATCTCACAATTTTAACACTCCATTCGAAGTTTGTACATTCCCCACCAGCATAGTCACGACCCTAATAAATTTTGGTTCAGATACGTTGTCTTCGCGTCGATTCCATATTGTTTAAAATTTACGATCATACATAGGAAGTGATGGCATGCTTTTTTGAACTGACCTATACGTGGGTTAAAAGGGGATGGAAAGGAAATCTTGAGGGTGATTCGCGTAAGGAGAATTCAGTATATCCAGAGTGTGGAGAATAAAAGTAAATGGATATACTTAATCCACTATAGAGGATAGCGATAAAAACTTATGAAATCTTGAATCAGTCCTTCCATTTGAAGGAACAGCCGAGATTCGCCCTCAGCTGGGTTCAGCCCTGACTTTCTTTTTTCCAAGCGTCACGGAAGGCTGACGACTCCTTTGCACGTTCTCGCTTCCGGGCATCTACTCTCGACAGGAAATGGGAATCCACCCGGAGACGTGTGGCAAAGGCACGCGGCGGATTCGCGGACGGGGTTGAATCCTCATCAGAAACCCCAGGGGCGTCTTATTAGTAAATTATCAGTGCGTCTTCCAAGCGGTAGATAACAACCCCCTGGCTCCTTTATCTCGCCCCTTCAGGCCGAAAGCATGATGGGAATCCGGCTGAAGGATTTTGCCACAGGGTTGCTCCGAAGCTTGCACCATCTTCGGCTCACACGTTTTCAACCCCCCACGGGGATGTTTCATATGGCGAACACGTCGGTGGTCTTATGAACTTCCCGATATTCCACGCCAAAGTTATTCGCGTTTAAATCCGCATAATTAGCCTGCTTATGCTCTCGTCATATTTGATATCCGCCCTCTGTCACCCCTTACGCTAAGGCACACGTGCGCCCTCGAAATCCTAAGCCATCTACGTCACTCGCTTGAGTCTATGTAAGTGTCAGCAGGTGAAAATTAATGAACCTCAGAGACAAATGTATCTCGCGGCAAAAAGTCGAACCCAATGTAATTCGTAATATTTTGCCAGAAAAATATGAATAACAAATTTTTTAACTCAACCATCTCATTAGTACACTCCATTGTATTACCAGACGAGATATTATTATTACAGTACGTTTTCAATGAAAATTTAATTTTTCATGTCATTTTTTTTTTCTACCCTCCTTCATTATTGCTTATTCGCCTCGAGCGACCAACCGCTCTTTGAATTTTAAAGGGTAACGAAAAACGAAATCAATAAATTCAAACACCCTTTTTGCGTAACTTAACTCTACGCCAACCCTTATTGGACTACAGTCGATAGGCTCTTTCAATGTGTATTTTGTTTAGGCGTTAAAATCTTCACTGGTACTAACTTCTTATTCTAGCTACCAGGAAGCTGACCCGAAGAAACTTCTTGATAGAAACTGGTTACGTAAAATGGAATTTTGCTAGGGTAAAACCATCCGATATATGCTTGACGATGAAAAGCGATTAGCCCCTAACTACTTGCTAATGAATTTAGTGGCTAAACATACATGGCCGGTACAGGTGGTAGCAGGGGTGTGTTCGGTGGTTGCGATAAGGAACGTATCCCAGTGTGGACAAGAACCTCCCTACCCCTTTGCGGTCCTTGTTACACCCCTGGCGTAACATACCACACGTGTTTCGTGCATCTAGTCCGTGTAAAGGTATGTACCTAGGTATGTATGTACTTTCGGGTACATGCTATCGTGTCCTGTAAAGTCGTTGTTTCTCATACGTGGACACGGGTATAGATAAACATAGAAATACCGAATATAACATAATTCAAAAAATAGAAACGTCTGCCATAAATATAAAATCTGAATAGAAAATAAAAACTTGTATTTACCACTACCTTGTATATGAATATCGCTTGGTATAATATTTTAGTAGGATTTTACGAAATAAACCAGCCCTCTGTTAATTCCAAGCTTATCACCGAAATTCCAGAGGGGATACTCGGCCTAACGAACATGTTGTTTCTGTACGGCTGATCCGACAGCTGCTTCAAATATTAGTAAGCCTAATTAAACAGGAATTCGTAGAATTCCATGTATTCGATGTATATTATTCCCACGAAGAGACTCTGCTCCGCTGTGTGCTGATAGGCCGGTGGGAGTTTATTTTAATTAATAACAGGTGCGGTGATCATTGAATAATTCGCGGGTCAATGGAAATATGACGAAAGTGCTAAACTTAACAATTGACGTTGAAAACTTTTCCAAGGGTATCTGTACAAAGTGCTTATAGCATTAGAGCGGGTATAAATACGAAGAGGACTTTCGATTGTACGATAAGCTGAAGAGGAACGATAAGCTAAAGTAATATAAGGATATATAAAGGTAGAAAGCCCATTTAAAATTAGCCTCCCCTTAACCCAAAATAAAAAGATAAAGGTTGTTTCATGAATAAAATGCTAGTTATCGAGACCGTAAATCCGCAGGGGGGGTGGGGATGAGATCGTTAAAGGGGGTGTGCCCAGCGCGTATAACCCGGCATCGGCTGAGTTGATTTATTCTGAAATTTTCACAGTGATGCGATTCCTTTAGCTCAGCGAATACTAATTGCCAGCCCAGGGCACCGCTCCCCTCGCCGCTACTAAATGAATCTAATTGCATCTGAAATTTAAATGGGCACAAAAAATTTGCATTTAATACAAAAACATTTAACTGGCCGTATATAAAGTCGAACGAAACGTGAAGTCTGGTAGCCTGACACCGCCGTACGGTTTACACAAAAAAACATTAACGTAGGTAAAGACGTGCCTGGGAAGGGTTTCCGGCATGAGGGTGCAATGAGTAGATACAAGTATGGTTTATAGTCACCGCACCGTACACGGTCCGCCAAATGTTTTAAGCGAAAATACAGACTGGCTTTTGCGACCCTCTTAATTCTGGGCGAAACCCTTCTCGTTGCCGGACGCAACTTTCAACCCTCTATGCATACGACTATGGGCTGTAGTACGGCGCAGGGATTCGTTACGGCGCTCGCTTTGTCAAAATTACCCGTAGCTACTGGTGCTTCTACTCTGTGGAGGGTCGACTAGTCCGTGGGGTTGAACGGCACGGGAAGCCGACAAGCGGTATAGCGCAGCGGAAGGGCGAAAAAGATGGGCACCGGTAAGCCCGCGGCCTTCGTTGGTGGGATGCTGATAAGGCCCTACCTAGAGGAGTTAGGCAGTATTGTGATAAAGGAGACGGGCGCCCTCCTAAGTAGTGATAAACGTAGTAGGTATGGCTGCCTCGGGAAGAGGGTGGAAAGTGGAGCCCAGGGTGGAGGAAGCGGCTAACAAGGATAAAGGGCTGGCGTAATGGACACGGGGTGCTGAAATTCATGTCCGCGTTAGAAAAATTGGACGGGGCGAGATGTGCCAAAGCCAAAGCCGGGGTGGGAACAGTAATTTCATGAGGATAGGAAAATAGAGGAGCGCGTCACGTGGAAGGACGAGCGAGTGATGTTAGCAGATGAACTTTCAACGGATCGCTAATAAATGAGAACAGGAAAATAGAGAAGCACGCCATCAACTTTCAGCAGATCACAAATAAATAGGGGGGAGGTACTTTTCGTATGCAACTGAGTTTTGTAGTTCCTGATACATTTTAGTGATGGTACTCGCGATTTTACTTAAAAAAAATCAAGATTGAAAAAATTATCTGTTAACTTCACGTAGCAGAAGATATTTTTCAATGATCATCGGATTTTATAGATTTGATCGAGATTTAGATTTTTACACAGTAGACGTTAATACTTCTACTCAAGCGCACAAAAAAAGTATTTTCATCTACTTATTTCGAATATACTATGTGGAAAACGGGTACGGTGACTCCCCTTACATCTACTCGCGTACAAACGCAAGTTCTAGGCTCCTTTCGGCTTCTGAATTATAGAACTGGTGCTCTTTCATGAATATGAGAGTTCTAGCCTTTAACAATTTTTGAATATTTGGTAAAAATTTCTATCGACCATTCAGCCGCATGAACCTGCAAGCCTTATTATAATATCCACCCGAATTGCAGACAGGTAACATTATAAAATTTCGTAACATATTTATATTATGCAAAAAAAGAGTATAGCTGCCAGATCAATAGTGGAATTTTGATAACTATAGATCATTATTATATTTTACGATGCCATCTTTGCACCCCTTTTAAAAAACACGAGATTCAGGGTGACTTCGGTACACGTAAAATTTAACGGTAGCAATATGCTGTTAGGGTACCACCTTGTGCAATTTCTTCTCCGGGCACAAGCTGTGAAAAATAAAATCGTAATAAAAGTTTTTAAATTTCCACCCCTAGTGCCTTTTTTTTTTTGTATTTTAATGTCAAACGAGACTTGCCATTCCTTCCTTTAAATTCAAGAAGGAACTTTTGAAAGGTAGAAAATTTAATTTCTCGACGCCAAATATTACCCTTCACTTCATCCACCCGCAAACAATAAGACGAAACGAGGTTGTGAATTTTAAAGCACGTCCTTCAAAGAAAGCTACTTTTTGAATTAAACTTTGAAATTATCAATGAGGTTGAATTTGATAGATACCATTTTTACTGTATACCTATATTCTCTCTAGTTATATACATATATATACGTAGAGTCCAGGGTGGGCGCAAGTCACAGTCCGATGAGAATCGCGAAAGAAAATTTTACATAACGAACGTATAACGTAAATACGTATCTTTCTATGCAAATAGTATGGTACTCCAACGTGATCATTACCGTCATTATATCACTGTATGTATTTCTTTCGGGACTACGTAAATATTCCAGAGGGGCCAATCTCGTGTGACTTTCAACATTAAAGAGAGTCCTCTAGACTTTGACATTTAACTTGTGAATCAATTAAAGATGTACATACGTGAGCATGGAACGACGAGCAATGTGGGAAGTGAGGTTAGAACATTAAAAAAAAAAAACATGGTAACCACTCAATGAAAGTATCGTCGGTTTACACATTGAAAACGATTACTTCTTTTTCCCTACGTCGTATAAATATATGTACATCGGTATTTTCACACGATGAAAACCACATCGATTTATTCATTCGTGGAAATCGTGCGTAACGGCGCACAAAACGCTACTAAACATCCCTTTTAGTCGATCCTTCATTCCTTGCTCGAATCCAATCCCTTATCCATCACGCATCCCCATTCAATTGGACGGCCGTATTTTCCACATATTCAAGCCACGTTTGCACGCCTTGAAAAAGGGTATTAGCCGTGTGTGAGTATATCTGCTATTTAAAAGTGTTATCAGCGCCATCTTGAAACGTCAAAGTTAACCCTGTCGCCTGTCTATAACCTTCCCTGATTAACCATTTTATCACTTTTCCTAAAAATTCTCTCTCTCTCTCTTTCTATTGGTGGCTCGCTCTGGTAATTTCGTAAAAACGATTAAAAGACTGACGAATGAAATGTTTGTAGCCCTCGGCATTCAGGCCTCATTTATTCCTTAATCCAGCCTCATCCCTCACTTCTGCGCTTCGCCCTTCCGGACCATCGTTTTCGTTGCCTCCCGACTACGTACCTGTTTTAATTATCAACAGGCCCCATTAGCCAGATATTAATGAGAATTTTGCCCGGCTACGGCCCCTAGCACGTAACGATCATTTGTTCTCACAGCACTACGAGGAGCCTTGGCCTTTCTTCTTCTTTTGCTCAGTTCTATCCGACTCTGATAAACACTTTTGTTTCTCTTTTTATACATTCGCAAGGTACCGTAATCTCCGTTTAATTATCGAATGACGTCACCACGTCTTTCCCTCCAACAAAGATCTTTCTACTCAAATAACGAAAAAATAAAGAAAGAGCCGTTTCTACGCTGGGGCTTTGTAAAAAAAGTGCACGAGACTGTAAATAATCGTAAAAAATTTTGTGCTCCTAGCTGATTACGTATTTTTAAGCTGTGCTAGATGGATACACATTATTCTGATTCTACGAGTCTCTCGATTCGCGATAACGGAAACCAGTATACTCGACAAAAATAACGAAATTATTTTTGCCTATCTTCAATCGTATCGAATCCACCAAATTGTATACTCTGCCCAATTTTAATAAAACTTTCATACGTGCAGCGGGCACTGTATTTACAGTATACAAAAATCGAACCGATATTTTCGTTTCGACATCATAAAAGCCATCCGCCTTTGTTTTTTTTCGTTGAACTCATATTTCCCGGGATTTAATGCTAGGCCAGTTCTCACCTGACTACCTTGGAACAAAATATGTATATATGTATATAAGCACATATATACAGACCTCGGATCAACGAAATTCATTTCATACAGTTTTTTCTCTCGTAACCCACGAATTTTTGTACCCTGGTACGTGGCCGAACACAATCCATTTGGATAATGGATATTAACCATGCATCACAGCGTTATAATACTACAATCCTGTGGAATATCAATTTCTTCTTTTTTTTTCACATTGTTCGCACATCAGATTTTTCCGCGTTTCGAAATAGTGCAAGGCGTCATATGAATGGTCATAAAAATTTTCACTCCAAACCCCATTAATTCAATTTTTTCCTCAAACAACTGACAAAGACTTATTATAAGCTCCATATAAAGCGACACTTGCATAATATGAATTTTGTAACTCTTTTTTTTTTCTGCCACCAGAAAACAATATTGCCAGAGGCCGTTCATTTTTGGCAAAGTGCACTGATGGTACGCGAGACCAAGAATACGATACGACTGAACAGGTAAGAATGACAATTAGTAAATATCTAACGTTGGCCGAGCATTTGCATACGTATAAGAAATGAATATCTTTACCCTTACGGGATTATGCCAAGAAATTAATATCAAGAAAGGTTACAATAGCCCTGAGTGGTCATACGGGTAGCCACCATGAGTATCCCATATAGTGATTTGCCCTCGGCAATTTTCTCTAATTTGCATATGTACGAAAACGCAAAGCAGAACTGCGTGAATATGTATGACAGAGATTCGTAGGTGTGTTGTCGCTGTTTGATTTATTGCCACGAGCGTAGTGGTCGTAGGATTACAGTACCTAAGGGTTGGCTGGTCCTAGTGGGTAGTTGCCTTATGAAACTTACTATGCAAATCATCTCCCCCGAGAGGATTTCTGTCTTCTTCGCCATAGCGATTCGAACACTGCTGGTTATTTTTGTTTTATGAATATCAAGTTAAATTTCTATTGACAAGCTCTTGTCCAGGCTATGACAAATATGATGATATCTCTAGATAACGGATTTTTGTCTTTCACGTAAGTCGATCGTGGGGATTAGATCCTTTTACGATCGTATATGGGACTTCTAATCGAATGATCAAAGGTCACTCGGGAGTTGACAAAGTGGGATGTGTTTCCCTTTCTATCAAGGTAAAGCCCTGTGGTGGATTCCCATGGGTGCGAATTTCAAAGGGAATACTAGTTTCCCCGCATATCCCTTGGTCATGGTAAACTTTGTCGCTGGTACTCGGGAGTTTTTGAATTTATCTTGACCGAATACATATCACGTGTATCGAATGGGAAAGACTGAGAATAAGGTGAAAGAAAGGTAACAATGAGAAGAGAGAGCGTTATGAAAATTTAAGTTATAAAATGAAGAATTTCACAGTGCCTTATGAAATATACGTATATATCAGTGCTGTTAAAAAATTTCGATGAAAATTGACTTGAATTAAATTTTTTTTTAAATATTATCTGGATATCTTAGATAAATATTATTACTCGTTTCTTGAAAACAAGCGAATACCATTCTAATAGGTATGACGTATTTTTATAATATTACTGGTATATGGAATTTTGAAAAGATCCTACGTATTGTAACTTCAATGTGCTTTTTATGGAATAATTCAAGATTTTCAATTAACGTACATTTATTCAAGTGTGCCAATAGGAATTCTAATAGACATATATGTGTATGTTGTAACAATAATTTTCAAGTGAAATTACAAATAAATACGACCCTTCGCGAAGGAATCGATATCACGTAATGAAAGTGGGCGAGTCATGGACTGTATGGCGGTAACGTAAAACCCAAAAATATGACCCATAAACGATATCAGACAGCATCGATCCTCCAGCGTGTCACCGATTAACAATCGACGGATCCAATAATGATCGGGAATGCATAAGGCACGATACTGCGACACGATTTATTTCCCGCTGTTGTAAATATAGCTAATTAAAAAAAGCGTTACTCACCGCCTTCCTAGTCACTCCAGATATCCACAAGACACTCTCCTTGATTCTGGATCCCTGAACTGGTCGCGATATGGTACGGTAGACTATACAATACTATACAAACTGCCCAAAACTAGAACAAAATGATATGAGACGATAAAAAATTTACAAGACGAATACACGTCTGTTCCTAAGCTCGACTACACCGTGACTGACGCTGTAAATTTCGAAAATCGGAAAACTTCCCGGTAGGCGCGCTGTAATACAATCCTTGGGCCAATCAGATTGGCGGACAGATCGGCTTCGCCGGAACGCTCGCAATCTTCAGTGGTTTGCTGCGATCCCTATATAGTAAATCCTGGTATCTCTTGCTCTTGCGGTGGCTGTAATTCCATTTTCAGAAGGCTGGGAATCTCATCCACGTCTACTTCCTCGATAGACGACTCCAGGCCGTCACTGTGACTTCCGTATGCCCTCTGAATCGGAAAGACGCTCGCCGAATGTCCCGCGTAATTGGCCGAGTGTATACTCCGTTCTGGCTATCTCGTCGTCACGCTAGAGCGCTCCTCCAGGACCGTAATTGCCACTCTTGGGCCCGGTAGTATTGAAATTTTGACAGGATCCTTTCGGATCCTCTTGAAAATTACAAAACACAGAAGAAAACGTTCCCACGAGGGAAATAATACACAGTCTAACACCACGGAGTCCCTTCCCCACGCATAGGGCCCCAGGGTATAGTGGAAAAACACAGAATTTCACGTGTTTTGCCATGCATCCTAAAATGCCACGTCACAACGTCATTTACGTCAAAAGTAAAATTTCTTTCAAATGTACTTAAGTATACCCTTTTTTCGGCTGACCTAAATATGTTTCTAAATTTTTTTTTGTCATATCTAATAATGCGAATCCTTAGAGGACTGGGACTCTTCGAACGAAATGGCCTTTTAACGACCGTACTTTTCCGGAAACCGCTTTATCAATCTCCTACTACTCGAGACCAGCATGGCGCCATCCCGCCCACACTGTAATATATGATTGCTGAACGTAATTCTTTATCACCACTCTTCGGTGTCTGCAAGAAAGCTATTTATATTCTAAATCATTATTATCATTACCATCTATGAACAGTTACAAACGTCCTAGAAAATTCTGAATCCTCTTAATACAGGTGGACACGTAGCTAGAATCGTAGATGGAAAATGAATTGTGCGGGCGTTACAAAAGCCTGAATCTCTATGCCTGTTATAAAGAATAAAGTTTTCCTTATTCGTTTCACGTAGCTGGAACGTTTTAATGTTTGTTTAAAGTACATTTTCTCGGAGGATTCGGTAAATCATGTGACGCAATTAAGGGTTGCCGTAGCCATATCGATACGGAGGTATGGTAGAAGGCAACCAGCTAACCTAGAAGAACGGCGGAGAGAGGGCAGTTTTAATGGGAAAGTCAGGCAAGAGAAAACCGCAAAGTCGATTTTCAGGAAGCAATAGTGGATTTCGCTATTGGAAATACGTTGAATTGTTTTAGCCAATATTTCTAGAGGATTTATGAAATTATATGATTTAGTTAACAATTTCCGGCACAACCTAATCCCACATCCTGACTCAGGTTAGCTCTTGCGGTTTATCATAACAGTGTTTCGCTGATCTTCAAGAAATCTTGAAATATTACTAAAATCTCAAGAAGAACTTCATTTACAATAACGACATAGTTGTACAAGAAGCTAACCAGTAGATTTTAATAAATAATGAGAAGTTTTGAGTCTTTAACTTATTTTCAAAGTAATTCGATCTTTTTCAAACTTCACCACTTTAATTACTCTTCGGTCAAAACTTTTCTCCTCTTTTCTTTTCAATCTTTGAAACGTAAACAAATTAGATACAGTATAGATCATTCATAAATTTTATTTGGTGATACATATGAGATCCAACTACGACGCATCTAATGAGACTATCCTGCACTCTCAAGGTGGAAGGTGAATCCCAGATCCATAAGGTATAAACCACTGACCTAAGATATACATATGTCGGAGAAAGGCTCCATCTTCGAACTTTCGACGAACTCGCGCTCACACAGAGCTCTTCTCTCAAATCAAAACTAAAAACTCACTCCCCCGTCAATCTATCCACCTTAAATCCTGAAGGTCCCCACCCCTATCATTAGATTGGGTGTTTACATCCCACGACCGCGAGCACACCCGGTGTCTGTCAGGTAGCACCCCAAACCATATAGGGTCGGATCGCAAACACTCTTACCGAATAACAATAATAACAATAATAACACGCTACACTCCGACACATATATTTGTAGATTTTAACGATACTGCTTTTGGATAAAGTAGATGAAATAAAGAAGATAAAGTAGATAAAAAAATAAGAAATAATAATAGCCATTATCATAATTTCCTTGTCGTAGTAACGAATATTTTTGACATACTGGCGATAGAGATAAATTATCACTATAACAATTATTACTGCCAACCATAGAATCGGTCTTACAATTAGTTATGATTTAATTAACGATTTTATCGATCGGTCTGGATACTTTGTCGATACTAATTGCCGATCATTCCACTGTAATATTTTCATGATCATCGACGTCCCTGTCACTGCCGTCAGCAAGTACAAGCCCATGTAGACGGCTCGAGGACGTAAAGAGTTATTAAGCTCGCCGCCATATGTCTTATTGTCGCCTACGATGAAGGTCTTGAAGAACTGATGGCTCTGCAAATGACATCGTAAGAGAATGATAAAAAAAATATTATAAAAGAAGCTCATTTTTAACAGAATTTCGATAATTACAAAAATGTTTATTTATTACCCTAAAACATAGTTGCTAACCAAATAGCTTCGGACTCATTGAACATTACATGTTTTTCCTGATATTTTGGTATCAATACTTTTGTCACACTGCATTGTTTACCATTCACACTTTCTGATATCCTTATTGTTTGTAGGATCCGAATTGCCTTTCAAATCTGTAGATAATTTCGTGCTGACTTCTGTGAAATTCGTATTACCCGATACACCATGAATTGTAACGGCTTCTACGGAAATATTATAAGATTTCGAAGGATCAAGATTCAACATATGAATGTACTCTCTCGCGTAATTGCAAATGGAATATTTGATCGTTATAGAATTATCCTCCAACGCAATCGACTCGCTGGTGAGATTGGTTGACAATGTTTTAACAGTTATAAGGAATTTGTTGATGGGCTCGTACGTTTTCCACGGATGACTCCAAATAAGAACGACTTTGCCAGAATTTGTCCACTCCGTCCCAACACTTCGAGGAGCCTCTGGTACCGGGACTGTTGATAAGGAAAGACGATTACATAATTCCAGTTTGAACCGTAACTGTATGCACATAAAGCCCATGGACATTGACTCACATATATCATATTCCGGTATCCGTAATTTTGATAATTCTCCACACTTGGCGACACCTTCGTTTATCGCGCATATCTAAATATATAAATAAACGTAATTACTACTGATCGTGTCCTTTAATTAATATCATTTAATGGAATTATGCAAATACCCCAATTTGCATGGATCCGTATCTTTTGTATTCAACCGTCTTGCAGTATAATTCGGGCCACAAATCACAGCGTGCCTCAGCATCGACATTGACACTTTCCGCGAACTCTATGTCAGTGTTCGGGGTGTAAATTTTGTAAGAGACAATATTTCCATTGGTAGGTGGTAACGGTTTGCCCCATCTAAAAGTCACTGTCGCATACGAAGTATCGATTTCCACGATCTCGAAGTTCGTCACGGCAGGCGGAGCTGGCGAAATAAATGATATATAATAATTGTTCAGTTATAATCAACTTAATGGAAACACACCCGTAGCGTTTGTCTCGAATGTCAAACTTTGATACGGGGTATCGTCAAGTGTATCGTCGTACTCTCTTATGACGTAAACTCGTATCGTGTACAGTTCGCTGCCGTGCAGAGCTTCTTTTAGAAGATTTAGTTTATCGCATGTCGTTTGTCTTTTTATTTGAAACGTCGCCACGTTTTCACTGGCACCCTGAACGACGACTGCTACCTTTTCGGTTGGTCCAGTAATCGCGGAACAATTTTCGGGCGGTTTCCATGAAAGTAGCAGATTATCTATTGTCAGATGACTTACGATTGATGTTGGTGTTCCTGAAAAATATTTGGGCGCCAAATTTAAATATTTAACGTATACGTGATACATCGCGACAGTTCTTACTGCGGGCAGGAGTTTTGAAGTGAACTTGAACACTTGGTTCTGACGTCATTGTTTTTGCAACGACTTCCACTGAATATTCGGAATACGGATGGAGCCCATTTAGAATTAACGAATTTGAATTTGCTTCCAAAATCGTTTCGTTGAACCAGGGTGGACCGAGCAGTGCGATTCTCTGTGGAAAAAGTAATTAAGGACATGCGACGTAATATTCGGTGACAATTCGTAGGAACAGCGATATAATTACTTTCGTGGTAATGATGTATCCTGTCAGAAATGTATTTTCCTTTGCCAGTGGGTCCCAAGAAATCATAACCGTATCTTCCGAAAGTGTTGTAGTTTGTAGGTTTTGAACCTGAGTAGGTGCTGCACATGGCGCAATTGATGAATTAAAATCACATGGAGTTTCTCCTTTTAACTCACTATCCTGCAGGGTTACGATGGTTTCGTTGTAGTATAGTTGTATGTATATTGATAATTCATCTCTTGTAGTTTTGAACTTCACTTGTAATTAGGTAAACCTTGGAGCTCGCTTGATATTTCCTTATTATTGCTACAGTCAGTTACAAAGATGAATTTCGTATGATGCTTGCTACTCTCCATTAGGGATTATCCATTAATATTTCAAATTATGACGTATGATCGATCTAGTAAAATAGCCCTGTTGCTTAGGAAGTTTGGCTGGCTGTATATAGGAGAAAGAAATACAAAAAATGTCACTATTCGATAGATTCGAAGAGTTAAGCGGTTGGAGGCTTAATTTACACGACAAGTAACCAGTGGGGAGTAAATAATTCGATCGTCCCATCACATTATGGACATTTCTGGATTTACCCAGGAACACAGTCGATAATCAGTTACAGTCTGCTCCTGATTATACAATATAAAAATCAACTGTTTGATTTAGCACCTGAACGACCCGTTTGCTGATCCTGAACTAATGTTACTCCGTAACGTCCCGTTCTGAAAGATACACCCTATAATTAACAATTAACACGTTCGCTGGCAATTTTATATTTTAACAATTATTTTTTACATATATGTTATTTTCATACAGAATAGTAGTCCCATTATATATATCATAGTCGGATCTTGTATTTAGTATCAAATAAGATCTACGAATGATCTATACTGTATTTACATTTTTTTTACTCGCTTTCCGAACCTTTTCCTTCAATTGTTCTCTTTCACTTTCGTGAATCTTCTCCCTCGTTTGCTACCCTATCTAGAGCCTCCGCCATCTTTGTCTGTGCTTCCATGACTCAGGGATCCCTCGTTGTTAAGTCGACTCTTGTGGAAACATTGAAGAAGTTTTTGCCAAAGGGAGTGAGGACGATGGCCGGTGAGTGTCTCCTTAAATTGGTACGACCCTGAGGATTCACAGTCTGCTTTACATCTATCCTTCTTCGTCCTCTTTCTTCTCCCATTCCTACATCTTTTTCTCTTCTTCGCCCTTTTCCTACTTTACTCTCGCTTACCTACGCTCCTCCCGGCATTTCTCCATTTCGGATCCTACGAGAAGCTCCAAGTGGAATCCGCGTTGGCGTTGGCAAGAACAAATATAGAAGTTGACTCACAAATTGATACGGTTCATCGTTGGCAGCACTGATGGCTCCAAAGAGAGAAGAAGTACCAAGCCAAGGAATGAATGCCGCTTGAAGGATTTGAAGGTTAACCGTAGATTTCCTGTGGGAAATTACCAGTGTTAAGTCATTGCTTGAGAATAAAAGATTTTCATGGGATTGAGATATGTCTTCCTAGGTCACTACGTAAACACCGTGGCTGCCCATAACTGAGATGTACCCTACATAGCATAGTTAGATTGTAACTTATTAAGATCTAGAACTTGTATGAGTAATCCGCCGTGATTAGCTAGGCTTGTGGGAGTAATTGGTAAGTTGGATGGAATGATAATTAATTACCGATAAGTCGCTAATCGAGAAGTCAGCTTAATGAGTATGGAGACGAGGTAGGAAATGAGATGGATCTTATAATTACTTATCGACCAATTCGTACTCCCGGTAAAAGTACATTAGCTGGGAGCTGGTCCTAGAAAGGAAGTTTCGTCTTGGCGTACCAGAGACTCGGTTAAAACTCCAAGCAGTAAAGGAGTATTAATTGCAAGAATTAATTAGAAACTTTCGTCGTGGCGCGCAACTGTTTGTAGCCTTGTTAAATAAATAATGGAACGGCAACCTCTAGCCGGAGAATTTCAGTAGGTGGTACGCTTCCGTTCCTCGTCCCTATGGTGACTTTGTAAAAGTCACTTTCTTAAGTGTTCGAATGCTCAGGGAGACTTTTCTCTTCCTCTCCCGGTCTCTCAAAGCCGCTTAAGGCACTCCGCAGCCGAAACTGCCTGCTGACGCTGAGCTAATTATTAAAATTAATAGGAAAACTTTTTCATGAGCTTTCTGCAGATCATGGATAAAATAGGACCCAAGATTGGATGACGGTGTACCATAAAGGTAAATCCACCAGAAGATACCTTCAGTGACAATACAGGAAGTACCTCCTAATGGAATATCTCTATGGAAAAAATTCTCTAGGAGAAATAAATCCACCAAGATGCTCTTCCTTTGGAATGACGAACGTGCCAAATGTCCAGAAAGTCTCTGTGGAGTGCGCACACGTACGTACCCCAAAGCCTGCCATTCCGAAGGCAGACGGTCCTAGACGCTAAAACGTTACACACTTTGACGAAGAAACGAGATGCCGCGCAGGCACAGTGCCAACTTCACGAGTAAACATTGCACTCTTTACTTTAGCCTTTCCTACTCGCCTGAAGCTAGCGAATACCGTCAGTTGAGATACCGCCGCTTACATGCGGATCTACCATCCATGCCAAGTCAAATTCGTAGTAGACATGAACCTGGAAAATGTTTTTCTTCAAGATTTCAATTTCGATCTCCGTCCCGTCGGTCTCTTCCTTTCGCAGTTAAAGTTAACACGAGAACGACGACCCATCACCATTTCTTAGTTATAAATTATGTAGCTTAGAGCAACTTATACTCCGTACTGCTTAGTGAACGGAATCCATACAAACACGTATAATAATCTCCATGGATACCCAAAACAGCCTACTGTGCATACACGTCTTGTATACAGTTTATGTGTCACGGCTGGAGAGTAGCAAGTCAGACGAGTAACGAGGCAGAAAAGGAAGAAAAAGCAGATGATATACTTTACCTGAAGAGACTCGAGCTTTCTCAAGGGAAAAATGGAGGGTAGTGCTTCTAGACGTTTGCTGATTCGCAACAGGAGGCTGAAGGCAAAGTTATCTGATATCGTGTGACGTAATAGAATTTGTACCTACGATTATAACTTGGTTGAACATTGTGTGACGGATATACTCCCCAACTTCAAAGGCAACGTGTTCCGAATGACGCCTTTCAAAATCTCATTTACCAATGTACACTTGATACTCCTTATGGAAGTTTCTATACTATATTAACTGCCGTCGCCGTGGCGTCCCTCTTCTCTTAGCGGGTGACTCTCTAACCTCACTTTCGTGTGAATCTACATTCCTATTTACTGTCACTGCTCCTGGTTCCTGGGATCTGCTTTAGGGGCTGGTAATATTACTGAGAACTAAGCCTGCTACAGAAATTCATCGCCAACCACTTCGCCAAAGCGATTAATATTCACTTAGAGTGTGTATACAATTTCCATACGTTTCCAGAACAATTTACCTTCTCGTTACTGACGCGCTCTCGCAGCCTCCTACGAATAGTAGGCTACCCCCAGACAAGACCGCAATATTTATCAGGTCTGAGGAGTCCTTAATGATGTTTTGATAGAAGAGATGGCGCCACGCGCATCTCGAATACCTCAGTCTCTTGATTTTACACTAAGGGTAATCTTGGCAGGAGTACCTTACAAGGAAATTTCTCATGAATCCTCATTAATTGATTTAAATATTTTATTGGATCAAACCTACCGTTTCTATATAAAAACTAACGATGCTCTTCAGTAAAATATATCACGTTACATCGCATTAACTGGCGTTTGTAATGTAATACGATATACCGGCTGTTAAGTCTCACTACGGAACACGCTCATTTTTCTTAGACTTTGCGTTAACTTATTTCGTCGTTAAATTTACTACGTTCAATGGTAGATTCAACTTCAATATGAACATAGTCCCGCGTTACTAAAAAAACGTAATAAAGTTCAATCTAACTTTTTCGTAAAATTTATTATAAATTTTTATAAATTACAGAAATCTCTATCTAATCTCTAGATAGAGATTGGTTAGAGAGGCATATAATTAATTTATATTAGATGGTTTTTTTTTTCATTCCTTTAAATACCTTTTGCGTGTTTGAGGGAATTCACCCATGGAATCCTATAGTCTGTACCTTTAGCCTATTTTGTATTAAAAACTAATAGCGTTCATCCACTCTCATATCAATCTTTTCCCAGACCTTCGTCCGCAAGTTTAACACCCTGTCAGGGTATCGACAGCACCCTTCACTGAGGTAAGACCGAGAGGGTTGATGACCAAGCCTTCTCGTAAATCTGAAGAAGAAGCGCATCCATAATTCAAGCAGAATACTAGAGTGCTGCTTTTTCACACGGTTTTCAACAGTAAAGGAGTGTTTTAGTTAGTTATTCTCGACTGCTATATTTATACTTTTTACCCTTAGCTAATTTACCAGCCTCACATCATATACGTTGCTATTCGCTTCTTATTTTTTATATTTTATTACTCAGCGCCTAAAAAATCACAGCTTTTCTTATACAGGCCACAAAATTTTCATGAAAACCTTCGGAATGTTACGCATTGGGCAGATTTTCTTAAAAAGCACTGGAAAATCCCACCCTAAAATAACCCACATTGGGAAACCGCAACACGAAACAGATTTGACGCCCTCAGTACCCAGCAGCTTCACGATAGATCCATTCAGACTCTCTTTGGCGAATAATTCGGATAATTCCTTTGACGGAGCTTTTTCTACTTTCAGCGTGCCAACGCCTACAATCTCACCCCCAGTACACGGATTCCCAGAAAGCTTTAAATGGACCTACCCAGTACCTCTTTTCAAACGTACCCCCAATCGCTGGAAATTAAAGCCAAAAGAAGCTTCAGCAAGAATTCTACGATTCTGTACACATCTTCGTTCAGGCGACCTTGCCTTTTCATTCCCTACGGACATAGGGGTTGTGGAGCGTAGTCGGTCTGAAAATGAAAAGCGCTTATTTCCCGTACCCACGCTGGGCGACGATTCGACTGTACGTAAGCTCCGTCACAAGCAGTCCATTAAATTTCATGATATAACAACATCCAACTTTCGACCGCTCGTATCCAGGGAAGCAAACTGATTTGCGGGGGGTGAAGTAGCGCCCTTAAAGCACGCGAGGTGAAATCTCCAGGCGCCTTTAGCTCTAGTGCCAGTTTTATGACCCGTGGGAAAATGAAATGTTCACAATGAAGTGCTGGCTGGGGGGGCTGAATTACGAGCTACCAAAAGTCCACGTAACGCAACTCAAAGGGATGAGGCATACGAGGGAGGTGGGGTTGTTGAAACTGTAACAGCGCGAAATGCGCGACGTAATATTAAAATGCTGTGGTTGCAAAATTCGCGTAAACATTTTTTTTCCCTCCACGCTCTTATGCATCACAGCGGAAACTAAAGATCAGATTTGATCCTGTGAAATTTTTTATCGCTCCATCCTTTAAAAGCTCACGTCACGCAAGCTCGCTCGATAAGACTTGAATTACGTAGGCGATATGACACGACCACCAGGAAACGTAGTCGGGATGAAGAGCGTGGCCTATCGGGACGAGAAATAAAATTTCCACACTATTTATCCACCCCCGCCCGATCCTTACCAGTGCTAATGATTCTATAGCAATAAATTTTCAGAATGATCTTCCTTAAGAAAAAAAATCTTCAGTATCAATAATCTACGTACCGTTCCTTTCAGCATCCCTCGAAGTACCCTCGCGAGATCTGACAAAGATCTCAACTAAACGGCGGAGTGAAATTTTGAAAGTCTCGTGATCTGCAAATGGAATTAAATTTTTCTTTCATTTTTTTTTTTTCTTTTTTTTCATCGAGGTTTCAAAGCACGACAAGCCTCGACAAGGCACTTCCTACATTCCTTTCCATTTTTTTGTTTTTCCGGTTTTTCTGCGTTACTCGTAAAACAAAAGATTCACGAGCTAAAAACTCCCTTACTATATCGCATGCTCCCTGGATAAAAATGAGCGCTGTCATGTCATAAAGGCAGGTCGATATAGATATTCATGGTGGATATGAAATTTATTACTTTTACATTTTTATCAACATCGCATTATGCGATCTTGAAAAGTAAACTGAAAATTCCATTCCGAAGAGTGAGACATCTGTATTTCAAAGAAAATATAGTACAAAATCTATCTATGGCATCCAGCATGTTTATCGTGTATCGTAGAACCTCGCTACATTAAGCAACTGGAAAAGGACCATCCCTTTTCATCAGAAAGAACTGCCATTAATCTAAGGGCTTTGTGACGATGACTGCCTAACGTCCCGTCTCAATCATTAGTTTTCGATGTCAAGCGCGACCAAGCAGCTCGTGGACATTTTACTCGAAATTCAGTTATTAATCCTGTGGCGCCAGACGACCGGGAAACAATTCGCTGTGACAGTTATTCACCCCTCCCGCGCCCCTCGTGCCGTTATCGATCTTAGTTTGACAATTGTTTTCTCATGAGGGGTTGCGTAAAGGTGCGTCACTCAACGAAGCGGAATTGTCGCGGCTGCAAGAGGGCTTTAAGGGCGATTGGAAAAGCAAGAAAATGTCGGTGAGTATTTACCGATGAGGTAAAATGGAAATTGACAAGAGAGAGAGAGAGAGAGAGAGTAATGGTGATAACTTGATAAGGAATAAAATTATGGAGAGGGGAAAAAAAATAGCATTAAGGATGAGTAAGCTTTCGAAGTTATATTCAAAATGGAGGCTGGTGAGAGTGCCGTCTTTACTTTGGTTAAATAAATAAAAAATAAATAAATAAAGAAAAATAATGTGAAGCACCACCCATAGTAACTGTCTCGCGAGCTCTTGATCATGGCTAAACTTTTGGCAAGCAAAGTTTTGCATCGTGCTCGTAGAACGTATGCATATGCATTTTAATATTATATACCTATATATGTATAACCCAACCGAGTGGGTCGCCGCGCGTCTTCAAACTTTGTGACGTACTTACTCGCATAACGCTCTCTCTTCTAATTAAATGCAAATATTTTAGCAGCCGTCTCTGACTGTGCTGGGACATTTCTAAAAAGCTCTGTCTCACTCCTACGTTAAGAGAGAAAGAGAAAAAGAGAGGGAGAGAGTAAAACGGACGAGTACTCGCGAATTAAGCCGCTGACAATGTCCTCATGAGGTTATTTGAACTTTTCATTGGGTCTGATATGTATTAAGGTCCATTAAGAGGCCGACTTGAATTTTTGAAAATTTTCATATTTTAACACTTATAAAAATTCTTTTTTTTTCACATTGTCAGAAAGTACTACTCGTTCGGTATACGTTGGGATATATTCAGTAGTGCCCAATATAAAAAAGAGTCTCGGATACTCAAAGTGGTTCGTTCTCATGGAAGCCAGCCCATTGTGTAGTTTCATGACTTTTAAATCCAGTCCGGTATCGTATAACAAGTACAGACATACGAGTATACATTTAATACTGTAGCATTATAAACCGATTGATGGAAAACGGCGCGAGAAGCAATAAATTTGAGAAAGATTTATCTCAGAGACAACAAAGGAAAACCCGCCTTAGGGGTGTTTGGGGTTAGAATCCACGCGATTCCTGGTGACACCTAAAACGTATAGAAAATCCTATAAGCCATGCGATAGTCCTATTTCACGTCAAACGACAAGAAGAATCGCTGTAGGAGCAAAGCCATGGGTGGATACAAAGGAAGTAAAAGTCTAGATTCAAAAGGAAATATATATATTTTCAATCTATATAGAAATGTATATACGTAACACGTTGCACCGGTGCGTCTGTGATTTTTAACTGTGTCCTCCACGACGTCCGACCAACTACAGTAGACATACACCTAGACTCGTACGGAGTTTGCAGAATGTTTTATAGGTCACTATTGGTATAAGATGCTCGGCTACGGGACAGCGACGTCGGGTAGATAAATGTCCCAGTGAAAATGGGCATCCTGAGATACCCCGTAGGGAAGACGACGGACTCGAGGCAAGGATTCCAGCGGGGAACCTCTGGAAAATTTAATGAAACCTCCATGGAAAATTATTGCCTCCATTGCCAAAGGGCTTCCAAGACGGCCTCCTATCGTAGACGGAACCACGGTCTAAAGGGATTTCCGTGATGTCGCTAAAGTAAAGGGCTGGCGGGTAAGGTGCGGCTAGAAGGTACGGTAGGTTATACCTATGTGAACTGGAAAAGGTGGTAAGGGGTAATAGGAAGAAATGGTAGCACTTTAATTCGAAAGCGTCGCCACGATTCGCTCTGGACAATAAATAAACTTCCCTGGATGTGTGCGCGACGGAAAAGCCCAAAGCACTCGAACGTTTACGAGCTCGTAAAGTAAGCCGCTTCGAAATGAAACAATTTGTCTCGCGAGTCAAGACCCGTTATTAGTGTGTCACTCTTGTTGGTTGTGTTCTTGGTTAATAGCACAATATCTATACATATGGGTATATACATATGTATACAATACGTGCATAGTCATAATTATAGGTATAGGCGTACAGGTTAAACAGAAAATCGTTGAAAGCAATCAAGTAATGGTTTACAAATTAAGTAATTGAGCTCTGCACGTAATTACTATTATGTTATGCAGGTTAATTATAGAAATCAATAAATATTATATCGTAAGAAAAAAAAAAAAAATATGCCATTTAATTCCGGCATAATTATCTTGAAAGCTCGTCACGGTAAATTGCATTTTAATATAACGAGTTTTTATTAATTCGGGTAAATTGTTAGAGTGAAATATAATTTGGGGAATGGATCTTCTTGAAAATTTACTTATACGGTATTTTACTGAACGGTATATTTTTTTTCTACCAATTTTAAATCATTTAACTTATCGTGATTATATGAAATATTAGCTGGAGACAGTGCTATGTAGGACTGTACGATACGATCATCGTGATGGAAACGAGTGCGAAGCGCTTAATGTCCCGGTAATGACGATCATTAGAAATAAAGTGAAAGTCAACCGATAAGCTGGTTGATAATTAATAACGTTGTTAGCTGAATAATGCCCCAATTCGAAGAAAACCTTCGACACATTATTTTCACGTTGTTCTGTTTGTTATTAGGCGAATTAATATATGCGCCATTCATCATGCAGGTATACAGGGTATAATGTTAATTACAGTGAATTACGTCATCCCTATATAGATGAAAAGTGACAGATATTCTCGATGCACATGCATCATTCTATACATAAAATTGTTCCTTCGTTACGTACCTACATTCATTCTGTTAATTCTATTAGATTAATTTCATTTTATTAACACACATAAAAAAACAAATCCTTCTACTGTACCTCTGTAGAATCTAATAATATATTATCACAGAACTCATAAAGAATGGTGCAGTCTGTTCTACCGTGAGATAGATTTTAGTTTTATCAATAAAATTTTGCATTTTTAGGTAAAGCAGCGCTCACGTACTACAGCCATTAAAAAATGACCAAGTATTGCACGTCTGTGATTATTTTACAGAAAATCCGGTCGCTTTGGCATCAAAACGTGAATCAAGGACGCGTAAAATTAAATCGCTTACAGGATACGAAAGTCCTTGTAAAAATTCTCCGGGCACACGTCCATTCCGACTGGGTACTCTAAAATCCATTACGGAAGTGCGGCTTTTGCTGGATAAATCCCCCACCCACTTCCGATTATCCTTAGCAAGGGCAACTACATGCTCAAACTTTTAATCGCATTGTTATGCTCGTTAAAAAAAAAAACGGAAGACAGATAAAAAACCAGTAACGCTAAATCGCTTTCACATGCGCTCCAACGCGACCTGCTTCACTGATAAGGGATTTTCCAAGCTGAAAAGCTTATCGAACTGTGGATACGATAGGCAGCTACTATCTCATCCTGTCCCTGCATTGCCCTTCGGTACCGGAAATCCCCTTAAACGGTTTGCGAATCTCGACGCGACCTTCGTCTATTCATCACCGACGTACGGGATCCCTTAAAGCACGTTTAAACCAGGTCTGTCTGGCATAACTAACAAACCATTTTGAATAGGTTCGCCCTAAGGTTCTCACGTGAAAGTCTCACAGGACGTGTTGAAGAAAATGTTCATATCGTCTAGACTAGACGTCTTACTTACGACAACGGTTCAATCCAGTGGCTCAACTCCTAGAACGTGCGGTTTTCCTTTAGCAACTATGGCAAATCCAATAGGGATTTACAGGAGCCAGGATAGAATACTATAGGATAGTATAGCAGTATAGCATAGCATACTATAGAAGCGGGTAAAATAGCATTTTCCTTATGCTGGATTTTCTGAGATTCTCTTTCTTCGATTCATAAATATCCTCCAGCTGTAGCAACTCATTGAAAAGAATCCATCTTTTATGTATATGGCGGCACTGTAATCATATTTACCTGCGTCAAATTCATATTCATAATAATAATCATGTGAAAATCTATGATTCCTCACCGAAGAATCTCGTCATTTCATATCGTTTGCGCTACTACGTTCCAGTACGTATCTGATATTCTGTGCTTAAGGCTTCTCTGCAATGTAAAAGGATACGCAGAGATGTTCTTATGGAATTTACGTCTCCGGGGAAGTGACCCATGCTATGTAAACGAGATTTTTCTTCTCGTCGTCTTGCACCGAGTTTCTGACTGACATAAAAAAAGGATTTACAAGTTTGGACTTTAGTAATAAATTACTAGAAATTCAATATATCTCTTTCTTATATCGATATGCTATTGAATAATATTTTTTTGTAGCTTTTTCTATTCAATCTTTATTTTTATTTTTGTGGATTTCTATTTATCTCACATCCATATGTCATTGTGTTATTCCTGTCATCATACTGTTTTCGTTTTATTTATTATCTATTATACGAAATCGAACAGGTAGGTACTGTAGTTGGGTTCACTTCATTCATTCAGCTCAGTGCACTAGATAATCCTCGATATCGGAACTTGGATTTGAAACGAATAGAAGAGAGTTTCACGAATCCGACGTATTCCCTCTGGTGAGGATTCCCGTATTTTCCTCATTCCCCAGCGCGGAAAGAACATGAAGAAAACCCACACGAGAATATCACGAAATTTCGAGAAAAAAAATCAAACTTGAGAAGTTCTCCTGAACGTATTAGATATTATTTTTGTATAGGTATCTCGAGACGCTTTGACTGTTAAAATCTTTGTAATTACATGTTACAACCCCACCCTGCCTCTCACAAAAATTATTATTCAGCTGTCTCATTAAAAATTTCATTACCAAAATCTCCATGAGAGATTACGAATGATCAAAGGAATCGGGGATGTCAAAAATACACAGGGAATATATGATAATTTTATCTAAACTAATTACCTGAATATTATAATCAGATATAAAATATCTTTGGAATTTATCATAATTGTCTGTTCTATATTTTTTCTCCATCTGACAATTAAAGTATCTCACTTAGAAAATACTTAAAGCTTGTACTGGGCGCAATACTCATTTGCTAAAAAAGACTATACATTAAGAAGATCACGTATATCAAAAATACCTGAAAGGACGGCAGTAGGAAGCCTGGCTAAAATTTTTTAAACGAACAAGTACATTTTTCGTAGGTGCTGCTTTTGCTTCCGGTTCATTCTTTTAATATCGTAATGGAGTAAATACAAATCTGCCGCGTTAGATCCAGCAACGTATAAAGTAAATAAAAACTTGAAAGCAGCATACTTGTACGTTTTATTACTTTTACTCGTCCAGTATTTTTCGCCATGTTGCAGCGTACCCCCTCGGGATATGTATTACGCGATAATCCGTCACATAAAAAGTAGCTAAATTAGCTCATTGGTTATTAAATTGTCGCTTCCATTTTTACGTCAATACATTAAATTTTCCCCATAACCACGAAAAACTTTATTTATTAAAATAAGAAAGAGGACACTTTTCGGCGTGATAAAGTAAAAAGGTACACCAATTTTTTTCTATCTCTCTCCCTCTCTTTATGTGTGAATGTGTGTATACGCATTAGCTAAAGAAACCAAGAGTCGTTCATTCGAAAGAAATGCCATGAATGATGATGGTTTTTCGGCAGACAAGATAAAAAAAGTTAAACGCAAGGGTACTATCGATATAAAGGTCTTAACTTTTTCCAAAGGGGTGGATGGTAGTTTTGTCACTGCTTTCTATTTCTTTTTTATATCCCTGCCACTTTTCTCCCCCTCTTTTACTCCTCTCTCTCTCTCTCTCTCTCTCTCTCTCTCTCTCTCTCTCTCTCTCTCTCTCTCTCTCTCTCTCAGTCGCTCACTTGGTTTTCCTCATTGTAACCTCCCCCAGTCAAAACCACCCCTTCCTGGATTTTCTTTCATGTCGTTGTTATCAGGGAATCTCGTGTCTTCTCAACCCTCGATGTAGGGATACTCGACTAGTCTACATTCATCTTCCCTCTGATGACCTCCTTCCTGCGTCGTTTATTTTTGTCTCTCGTGTCGCGCTTGAGATTCCTACGCCTCCTTAGATATAACTACGAAAACTCAGAAAAAGTTGACTCTCTCGCCAACCACCCCGAGGATGAAAAAAATGTATGGCTTCAGGAAACAACGTAAGCGCGATGCGCATGATCTCGACATTTTTTCACGAGCTTCAGATATATGGAATTCGTTAAAAAATATTTAAGTATATCAAATATATATATATATATAATATCAAATAGCTCTCGAATATCTTCCAAGCGAGTAGCCAAAGCATCCCAATGAATCAACCATAATTGCTATAGCAGCCCCTAACGATCCCGTTCCGGACAGAAACCACGAAAATCGTCGGAATGACGACCGCAACCACTTATACAAGCTCATCGAATTAGAATGGTTCAGCCACAAGCAAGCTTTAACGGAAAATGAAGTTTCGCAGGAACGGTCGCTCGTAGCCCTATTCGCGGCCATAATTGCTCCTGAGTCGAACCGCGGTTAATTTACGTAACCGTGACAAACAGAGCTTCCTAAACCACACGTCAGATCCTATCCAATTGTTTCGGGTGTCACGATAGCTTTCGGTCACTGGATGGAGTCGAGAGACCTCCATAGCTGCCATAGATCTAAATTGATACTAAATTGGCTTTCATCAAATGAAGATTATTACCCTCCATACGTGTACGAGCTATTATTAGTAGCAATATTGATATGAACTCGTCCTGCCCGAGTACTTACCCACATGTCCTTAATGTCCCATATGTCTGACCATGCGTGTGCCGATACTACTTAGAGTCAGACACGTGATTCACTTCGAACGTTAACTCTGCTACAAAACTACTCACTTATCCTTCCTTGTTCTCAGGGTCCTGTCATCCTTCTCAAGTACTCTTCGAGTTCAGTTCTAGAATTTCGATATGCCATTTGACGTTTGGACGCCCGAGGAATCACGTAATTTTGGTTAACCGTAAAGCCGGAAATCACTTTGCTGAGCTTGCGGTGAAAATTTCTCGGAGCTATTCCGTAAAAGCGTCTCTTGACATTATCGTATACTCGGGGTGGCAGTTCGGTGCGAAAACGATAAGAGTCTCCCCCTTCACCACGACCACTGAGCAATTAAAAATTTTAGATAAGACTTTTTCTTTACGAATATGAATATATGCTACATCGAAGACTGTTAGTGAACTCTATTTTGAAAATAATGAATGATGTTTCAGTAGAATTCAATATGATGGAATATCCTGTGACTTTTTACTCGTATGACAACGTCTGAATACCTATTACGCAGATGTAAAAAGCATGTATATATGTGGCATAATAGGAAAAATATCTGGCAATGATAAAATTCTCATAGCATACAGACGTCCATACCTAGTCGACAGGAGGATTAACTATTCCCTAGTAGAATAACCTTTAGTAACGAAAGCCTAGCAAAGGATGGGAAAAACCAAAAGGAACAGCGCATCGGATTTTCTTTCTCAAAGGAATATATCGAAATGTGGTCGCATATGAATGCCTTTGGCTTCTGGCCTGAGTCACATATCGCTTCACACTATACGTACGTATGTGTCACATGCTTCGTACCTTATATACTAGTAATATATTATATTGAAATATATACTATATATAATGCATGTCTGCTTACGCTAAAGGAAATACCTACATGTAGCAAGAGTATCAAGATTTGTGAATATTTGAAAGAAGCATCGATTTTCTCTGTATCAGAAAAAAAATCGATCGATTCGTGTGGTACTTAATTACTTGCGTTATCCTATAAATAAAATTTTTTAAAGATTAAATTAAATTGATTGTTGTATCTGAATTTTTTGTAAAACTAAACGATCCATGTGGATACGTGTGGTAAACTTTCATTGATAAGTTATCAAATGATTATAGGGAAATTTCGTACTCGATTAATAATATCAACTGACGACATACCAGCCACTGTACAGGTTAATGGTTACATGACGCGTTTCATAATGGATTAAGGGTAGATCGGGGTGCTGGCTGCTGACAGGAACGAGATGAAGGGTGTGGCTGGTGTCCAACAAGTTCTCGGTAATGCAGAAAGCGTGTCAGTGCGACAAATCCGTACTCAGAGTGCGATAAGCAAGCGAAAAGGTAGACGAGGAATGGATGCTGAAAATAGAGGTTGAAGATTAAGGGAATATCGAGAATTTCACGAGAGCCTCGTTTCTATTCCTTCGTGCGGTTCATACTTCTCAGAGTAATTCGTCCAGTAAAAGTAGATGGGAATGTTAATATGACAGTAAGTAATAGTGAAATTTCAATTTTATTTTATGGCATCTCGTAAATTGCAACTATCCCATAAGCAGCCCCCTAACCCCTTTCGCGGATAAAGGGTTCGTACTTAAGTATCCCCATTTCCATAACATATGGCCCATTAAATGGGCCTTTTGTAATCTCGAGATTTTGGGTTTTAATGCCTATCCCCTTCTCCACCTGCGAATTTACTACCGCCCTTGCTTTAAATCCTTCTTATGTAACTTCGGCAAAGGTTATTATTACCTATTGGGCAATGTACGTATATAGGTGTATTTGAAACTTTGTGGAATTAGGTCAATTAGGTATTATTGATATTCTTTTATTTGGATGCAATTGCAAAGCGATCAACAAAAATGATCTGCTTCTGAAAAACTGCTTCATTGTTCGTTGTCCGTTAGACAAAACCAGTGCTGGTGAATATTTGAATACTTTCCAAGCAATTTACTAACGCGAAGGTATTTCCTCCTGCCACTACTATTCCCGCTTTTATTCTCCCTTTGGTACCTCCGTACCTCACGGTCTTCTTTTCTTTTTTCTTTTCGTACTTTCTTCTTCTACCATCGAAGCTCAAGCCAATCTACCTTACCGTTCTATACGTACTGTCTTCTTGGCTCTGTACTTTCCCTGAAACACGAGACAAAAGACAATCTGGTCTGTTGGAATTCTCGAAGCTTGAGAACTCTTCTTCTACGGGGCCTTCGCGCACCCTATTTATACGCTCCTGGATAGAAACTCACGATTCTCCAAAAGATTTAGTATAGAATAGATAGCTAATGGTTATTGCCAGGCTGTTAAGTGAAATTGCGCGTATTTTCGAAAATGTTTCTTTCTCTCTCTTCTAGGTACTTGTGTCTCTCTCTCTCTCTCGGTCTCTCTGTTACGAACGAACTACCCTCGTTTCTTGCAGCAATCCTGAATAAGCAGTCTACCACCTTCAAGGCAGAGAGTTGATTAGAATCATTCGAGATTCTCATCGTATTAACTCAAAGTGTAGAAATTCCTTTGAACCTTCTAATATCTACATCCAATTATTTCTCATTCTCCGTAAAATGAATATATAGTACACAGTATCTTATTCCACCTCTATAAAAGAAACATGTCGTCTTCATACAGATACCAATATCCGTCCACTAACTTAATGATGAACCAATCAACATTTATTCGCTTAAATCAATGATGTAAACAAGATAAAAATATCTTTTGTCAATACACATTTTGCAGAAAAGAAATTCACTTAGTTGAAATTAAAATATAATGAGATATAACCTCAAAATTATTAATCGAATGATATAAAAAACAAAGATATATATAATATACATATATGTATAACAGGAGTGAAAAACTGTTTTGTTAAAATCATCCAAGAATGTGGTGTCGCACATCGTACTAGAAACGACATTCTCTTCAAAAACTCGAAATTGCACGTGAATATTCAGCGGATGCTGGGATACTAGAACTTTTAGCATAAAAAAGTGCACTTGTGCGAGCTTTATGTTTGCAGTGAGTTCACCTTAAGGTGTCTGTTGTCCCAGTAAAAAAAAATTCTCAGAATACTTTCCACGGGTTGCTTTCTTTTTTTTTTCACGGCACGCGCCATCTTAATGGTACCTTCATTTCCATTTTTTTCAGCTTTCTTTCCCTTTGTCCTTCGCTCCACCTTACTTGCAATTTCGTCCCCTTTCTTTTTTTTTTTTTTTTAATATCCGCAATTTTCACCAGGCCGTTTCCATTCTGTCGCTGTGACATAAGCCTATGGGGCTGGTCGCCCTCGTGGCTCTTCGTAATTTCGTAGAGTCTCTCGCGGAGGGTGTAAAAGTCAGCAAAAGACAGAGAAGTGAAGCTATACCTCCAGGTGAGGGCTTATAGTAAGAGAAAATCGTTTAGCCATAAATTGCTCTTTATATTTCTCGCTCGATGCTCGTTTAATCGAGTCGTCCAAATAAATCTCTTCTTCACAGCAAAAAACAAAAAATGAAAAAAAAATGGGTGGCAGAAAAAAAAACAAATCTAAACAAAAAATTGAAACGAGCCTCTCTCCCAACCTATCCCAATCGAACTGCGCGATGTGTTTTCACACGCGTTCTCGTGTATGGAGGCAATAACCGTGATAGAGCGATGTGAATGAAATGCGGATTACATTTTCGATATGATTAATTCATGGAACCAACCTCCCCCCCTTTGCCGATGGTTCAAGCCCGTTACGCGACCCCAAGCGCTCTTAATGGATGTTTGATGGACGAATCGGGGTAAACACCGTTGCAAAAAACCTACACACTATATGCAGGCCGATCTCGACGAGTGCTTTTTAATGACACACCTAAACGAAATCTACTTTACCAACGTAAATCTATTTTTAACAACATATTTTTCAATTCAAATATGATCATCGTAATGTCAATTGGCAGCCAGACGGAATTGATTTTTGACAGAATAAAATTACATCCCTAATTGTAGTCACTGTATGAAAATCACTTCGATGACAAATCGTTGTTTTCTTCGATCAAATCCCCCAATCTCGAAATCTGCGTGTATACGTGAAACCCGTGAAAATTGTAACATCACTCTACGGGATCATCCTAACGTGAAAACATCCTTGATTCAACACCATCAGTCATGGTCTCCGAGGATTTCGATTAAGCGTTTCGGACAATTTGTGTAAGTGTCGTCGGGGCTTTTCGGATCTGCATCTGAAATTTCAGTGTCGAGCATCCGATTAAAAGCCCCCGTTTCGATGGTGGTACGTTCCAATTGAGGTTCTACCCTTAATCCAATAGTACGCGAAACGGATCTAAAACCCTTCCATCGTAAAATCATGGCTCAGGATTGGCCAGTGTCCCGATACCCGTACTAATACCCATTATCATTGACAAACGATTGAAGTCTCCTATCCGTTTTAATTTGTTACAGGAAATGCGAGACTAATCAGGTCTTCGTTAAAAATCAACACACCTACTGCATAGACACCTGTCGCGAGACTACGATGTGCGGCGAGGTTATAGTTCCCGAAGAACATCTGGACGTGAGTAATATTGTGATTGATTAAAAGCATAATTTATACATTTCACAACCCTTATAATCGGCCAACTAAATTTAATACACAATCACGACCCTTTATTATATCACAGACATTTTCGAGATATTTCCACCCTTTAATATACTTTCACGACTGCCGAGTGTCTTTCTGTTATTCTTGCCGCTGAGTTAGAATTAATTAAAAGTGGCTGTCATGCCCATTAACAACCTCTAAACGTCACGCACAATTTTCGATATGGAATGCCCTCGATAGGTACGTATATCTACGAAATGTGCGTGTCAAAGCACGAGGTAGCCTATGCGTGATGTAGTGTGGCCCACGTGACTGTGTGTCCGGATTAAAAATACAATGAGTAGCTCATTGGGCTATCGTAATTATTAATCAAATTTGCTCACGGAAACCACGCAGTCACCCCGTTGTAAGGTAAGTAAGGCCGTGTTCTCCATTAGGAGCTGTATATATATATATAACAGCTATGGTAAAAAAATAGCCAGGATGACTTATTATCCTGTCAAGATTAATGAGTAATATAAATCGTGTCCACTTCATCAGCTTGCTCCGTTCGATATCATTAACAATATATTTTTATTGAAAGAGATTAAACCATCTTCCTTTATGTACTATGTTAATATAACATTGAAATAATTATCCTGTGTAAATTCATATATTACTTCAATAGTAACGATACGTACTTAATTACTTACATGCTGGCATTGAAAGAAAACGAGTAACGAGTCTAGACGGCATTTATATGTAGTTGTAAAGCAACGTTAGTCCACCTTCAATAACGTCATTAAATGATAATTCAGTATCGAATTGGATGCTGCTGAAAAGTATCTGACTTTGCCTGGTTAGTTCAAAAAATAGTACGTCAATTCGAAGGTCTGATAATTGACTAGAATCCAAGTGAAAAAGGATCAAATAAATATGATAGTCAGGTTTATGCCATAATGGGAACTTCGTTCACCCCTTTTCCTCGCTATTTCGCTCATCTTATTTCCGAGGATTACTTTGAGTTGTGTAAGGGTCGGCTATACCGTGAAACCACCCTCGCACTTTATCTAAGAAGAAGCGCGTGACGGCGCAACAGACCTCTATAATTGGAAGATGGCTCGTCGTCTTCTAATAAGAGTACCACTCCAAGGAAACCTTATGGATACGAACGAGAGGACCTTGTTCCTTTCTCTCTTTGGGTCCTGAGAAACAAAACCCAGAATAAAGGAATTGCGTCATAGCTGAATTTCTCACTCAGTTGCCTCAGGGAGTATCGTATTCGTCTTTTATGAAGGAAATTGACCCACCCGGAAGGAAATCAATAGCCGAATGAACTGTTTGATATTCGATACCCTTATACAATACGATATATCTCTGTATATAGGCCTACTGCGATTCGCACCCGGAAATTGAATTAAAATCCGATCCTCTATTATAATGATAATGAAATGAAAGTTTCTCAAAGAAAAATGGCTCGATATTCACATTTTTTGTTTTTCATATTTTCCACATTATTTAGGTATGCAGAACGTGCAACGCTACGGGACACGAATGTGACGAAGCTAACGGAAGTCAAGCAGGTCCTGGAATCGATGGTGCCGACTTTGTATTCTACGTTTCAGCCGTGCAGACGGAACGATGTCACAAAGGACTCACAGTTGCATATGCTGCACACTGTCAGCAGGAAGCTGCCCTCGATCGGTGAGAATTGTAATGTATTTTCTTAACTCGACACCGATGACGAAAAATTTGAGAGTTAACCTACGTTCCCTTCGGCCGTCCACCATTCGTCCATGCATCCGCATGCCAGACGGGCGCCAGCCAATTTTGTTTTCATCGAGAACTGTAAAGCCTCGACTCCGCGAAATGAAAAACGCGACCGTAGGTGCTGATCCTTTGGATCGCGTAAAATCAGCAAACGCAACTGGATGCACGAACGGGAGCGAACGGTTACGGAAATGCACGACCGCTCAGGCTGCTAGGTTGAGCTAGAGAGGGTCGGAGTAAGCGTCAGGTAAATAGCGCCGGAAAGAGACAGTAACTGATCAAGAACGTAACAGAGCGAATCGGAGATATAAAATCGAAATCCCTTCACCAATTAATAAAATGGAAATACTCACAGGAGCTGATTCAGCTGATCCGTGATGGCCGAGAACTGCATCCATGGGACACTCGGGTGGGCACTGCATTGCACTTCCGAAACATACGCAGAAATTCCATAGGATTTTCTGGATACCGCGAGAACCACACAAGCGAGAACTTTCTATGCCGTATAGGAAACACAGCTAGAAAAACTATCAAGAAATAGCACGGGAGCGCGAACCAACTCGAGGCACTCCGACCGGTGTCCCAAGAGAGACTGCTTTGACAATAGTCAAATTCGCGAAATAATCATTCTGATTGATCGGGATCCTTATAGCCGATAACTCTTATCCTTTCCCTCGAGTCGTCCCTTTAAACTAAATCGAGAGCGATCCTTAACAAATCGGTACGTGACTCTTGGAGATCCTCCAGGGCATCGGGCGACAGCTGGGCACCACATGCTTAACTCTGTTCAGGAAGTTTCTCCTCTGCCCTTAACCGTATCAAACTCTACCCGCCCTGCAGCCCTTTGTCTCTCTCCAGCGGGGCGCCGGTATCTCACTCGGAGTTCTGCCGGTCCGTAGAGACGTCTCCGTTAGGTCCTCTCCTCTGCCGGCAATTCGTACTTCGAGAATTATCTCTCCACGGTAGATTCGAGTACCCCGACCTCGGCTAAACAATAACAAATCTTTCCGGGAGCATTGGCGTATCTATACAAATCAACCCGAGAGCGTAACTTCTGATCAGAGTGGCAACTCAAAGAGAACCAGAAAGCCAGAACGTTATGGAAATCAGTAGGTGGAGTCGCCTTGTGACCGTGAGTCGAAAAATCACATCTCAGGATAAATATTAAAAAAAAAATGTATATACTTGAATATTAAAAATACGATATATATTCCAGTTCAAAAAACCCGCATTGGTAATAATTTGATTAATATAACGAGGAGTTTATATACCGTACATACCATTTGAATTTTTTATTTTCACTGTGTGGAGATTCGTTACGTAATATTTGTCCATTAAGAATGGTGGATGATTTTATTATTGTCAGGTTAGGTCGATTAAAGTACAAGTGAATCGTCGTAGTAGAGAAACTGCTCTGAGATTGCGAGAACGATCCCTGCTGCTCGTTAATAATAATAAGAACCCTTCGAAGCGACCTTAAAACGCAGTCAAGTGAAAACGTCACTATGCCCCGCAGAGAATATATATAAAATTTACACGACACCTCCTCGTTATTCGTTATACGTAAAAGTGAGCACGTGCAAACAGCGGGAAGCTTTTTATATAATTAATTTTTTTTCGATTTTCCCCCAAGATACCATGTCCTAGCGGTAATAAGGTTCATATGCTTTCTACTATGTACGTATAAACTGATCCGTATCCCTACGCTCGTCTTTCTCGTTAAAATTCGTTTCGTTTCGTCCCTTTTTTTCTCTCTATCTTCATTTATTATTAGACACGCTAATTGACGTTCTCTGACTGGACGGTGCTGCTTTAATATTTTTTCCTCGTGTACGAAAACGTATACAGGGAATAATGATTTCAGGGAGATAAGTCTCCATGGTTTAAAGTGAACAATGAGATTTATGAACGGCAACTTGTAATTGACAGGATATCCTTTAAATTCTCTGTAACGCGTCACGTTCTCCTTAATCTTTCTGACAAACGAAAAGTCAAAAATAAACGATCAAACTCCACGTGGAACACAATCTGAAGGCAAATTATGTAGGAAGTGAAATTTGCATTATCGATCAAGCCACGAGATCGTTTGAATCTACCTAATGAGAATTCTAATCAGAAGCCGAAATGCCGTAGCGTCAAGCTGACTTTAATTAAAGCACACGATGCGATTGGGCATATCGCAAAATCCTGGAATTCGAGATTGGCTGTGGAGAGAAGCCTTCATTAGATATGCCATATTAAATAGGACTGCCAGTCCTTGCCATGGTAGTACCAAACTATAGGCACATGCAATAAGCAGCAATACAATGTAGCGCTGGAGCCATACAATTTGTGAGGTTGTATATACAATCTCTTCCTCGATATATGTATACATATATAGAATATTCTTTGATGACTATTCTATATCGTTCACTGATATCAATTTGAATTTTCATCACTATAGACATGTCTACATGGAATTCAATTTTCTCCACAGGCCAATAGCTGGTCACGCCAATCTATGTCCGGAGAGCATCAGCACGAAGCCTCAAGAACTGGAGACCCTGTTAAGTACAGTGAAGCACGAGATCCTTCACGCCTTAGGGTTCTCTGTCAGTCTTTACGCCTTCTACAGGGATGAAAATGGCGAGCCAAGGACTCCCAGGAGACCGGATACTGGGAAACCAGCTCTCAACGAGAAGTGAGTCCATCCATCTTGAGAAATCTTATACCTAGTGGAAAGTTATATACTCTTGTCAGACGGTTCTAGAATCCACATTCCATATTTTTCACCTTTGACCCTCATCATCGTACTCCACTCAAAATAATTCCTCTGGTGGGCTATGCATATGTATGAGAGACTTTAGGACTGTTTTAATGTAGTTGAAATATTTATGATTGACTATTGACACAATTAAAATGAAGAAAATTTTCTCAAACGAATTTGATGGTTCTCTTACTTCTTTCTGAAATTCCATTTTCCACTCGTTCTCTCCCCATTTATCTGCATGCGACACCCTTCTGGAATCGTTATTTGAATTCATTCATCATGTTGAACTGTGGATGGGCTCTGTCAAAAACAACGTTCAGATTTCTAGACACGCGTGCGCGCTTCCAGCATCCCTCTCATCCTCTGTATCAATCATGCAAGACACATCTGTCTCCGTACGAGTATTTTCCGCACGTACGAGAAGCGATTCACGTAAATTGATCCGATATTGTTCTGACAATGGATTAATCTATCTATTAATCAGCTAAATCCTTGATCGATCACTTCTTTGATCCTCATCAATAATGCTGTAGAATTAATTATTGAATCTGTTCTTATCCTTAGACTTCAAACTCATCAGTGGAGTAACGATACGATCATGACGATAATCAGACGTAACTGGCAGGTTCGTGATGGAGCTATTGAGAGAACTATGCAAATGATTGTTACTCCAAGGGTCCGAGAAGAAGTACGAGCTCACTTCGGTTGCGACGCCCTCGAGGGAGCCGAATTGGAGGATCAGGGCGAGGATGGCACAGCTCTTACTCATTGGGAGAAAAGGGTTTTCGAGGTTCGTATTTAATAATTCTCTCTGTTATTTATATCTTGCTTTTATAAAATTTAATTTATTACCTCGAATACGTATACCAAGGCAAATGTGATAAAAACTTAATTAAATTCTGTAATTGATTTGCATTCCCTCAGAACGAAGCCATGACTGGGACTCATACACAGAATCCAGTATATTCGAGAATAACTCTTGCTCTTATGGAAGATACTGGCTGGTACAGCGCTAATTACTCAATGGCCCAGGAGCTTGGTTGGGGTAGAAATCTGAAATGCGATTTCGCAATGAAGTCCTGCAAGGAATGGATCTCTTCTAAGTCTTCCCGCTTGTCGTGAGTATCCAATTAGTATCATTAAGCCTCTGTCACTTTGACGTAACAAAATTACTTTACTGTAACTAATTAAACTTTGATAAAATTTAATCAACCAACATAATACCTTTTATACCTCCACTAACAATGGATACAGAGATGAAAAGTAAGTTGAGCAAACTTAAAGTCACACCTCAAACATTTTTTAGTCCCACTGTCAGACTTCTTGATAAAAAATTCTCATCGTTTCTCCTTCTTTGTAGGGGTAAGAAGATCCATCCCTTTTGCAACAAAGTCAAACAGGATCCTTTACAAACTGAATGCACTGATGATAGGAGTTCCGTTGCATTATGCAACTTGGTTGAACACTCCCAACCATTGCCTAAGAAATATCAGGTACTTTGAAGAAACTTTCACATCCTCTTTTGTTCTGGCAACAACAATCTAGTACTTATTCACCGTTATGTTTACTCGTAGAACTTCGATTCAATACCACATGTACCACCTGGCAAGGAGCGATACTACGGAGGATCCGTTTCTCTAGCTGACTACTGTCCCTATATCCAAGAATTTACCTGGAGGGCACGAAATATCGTTGTCAGAGGTTCCCATTGTCTCTACGAGGAAAACAATCCGCGTAAGTTCAAAGGCAACTTCCTTTTTTACCATTAAGGAATATCTTCATGAGTTGAATGAAAATCTTCTGCAACCACCTTGACCTTACAATTACTCTTCTAGATTACTAGAAGCACAACGTGCTATTTTGCACCTTTTTCGTTTCAACAAGTAGAGTCAACAAATCTTACCCTTCTGAAAAATAATATATTGCTTCATCCTATCGTTTCAGATCCTGAAAAGAATTTTGCCTTGGAAAAATATGGCACCCACTCGAGATGCTTCGACCACACTAATCAAATGTGGGAAGAAAGAACGTGTAAGCATGCCAGACAATGGCAGCATTGGGGTTCAGGATGTTATCAATACAAATGCGAAGCTGGTAGACTCCACATTATGGTGGGTAACGTTAAATCTAAATGGAAATACTAATTGTAATTACTGACTAACGCTAGTAAGAAGCTCTTATATTCATGTGAAACGTTTTAACTGAAATTTATTTATATCACAGTGCTATGATATAATTTTATCCTAATACCTCTGAATCTCAATATCGTTAACTTCCTTTATAGGTAGCGAATTATACATACACTTGCTACCATGCTGGACAAGAAATAGCAATCAGGATAATGCAGAACGAATGGCTGCACAAGGGAGCTTTGATATGTCCACCCTGTAAGGACATCTGTCAGGTGAGTTTTTGGATAATTTCTAAAGCATCTTTTTATTCTGAGAACTTACTAAAATTAATATGTTTTTTTCTTGTTATTTTCTTTTAAATCTAAATACTAATCATATAATGGATTTTTGTTTTAGGCGGAACTCAAAGCCCAGGGCCAATTCTGTAAAGTAGGCGATGAACATCCGCCAGCGACGTATTATCACAGGGACAATCTTGACTGCGGATCCGCAGGCTTTATAATTAACCTATCTGTACTTATGGCTATGGTAGTTCTACCTGTTGTCAGATGATCTGCCGTTGAGTTCTAGCTAATTTTCTATTGTTATCGAGAGAGACACCTATAAAGATCATCGTTATGAAAAAAAAGAGAATCATACATCGTCGAAACACCGTGAGAAGGAATTTAAGTCCTAAGACAAAACGTGAGCTTGACTTTAATCTGATATTAATTTCTTTTCATGAAATTTCACGAATTCCATCCTCCTATTTATATAATCGATTGTCGGACTCTCAGGTTTGTAAAAGTCACGACTGACATGAGTCGCATCACTGATACCTTTAGACTTTCAATTTTAAATGGGCTTATATTTAAAGGTCCTTTCTAGAAAGTAAAGCTGCCTATCGAGTGAAGTATGATTTTGAAATAGAAAAGTGTACAATGGATTTTTTCGTAGAATTATGCTTTCAAATTGTCCTATAATACGAGGTACACAGTGCTTCTATATATATATGTATATTGTGCTTGCAATATTATTGTTAAGCGCATTCTTTTTTATTGCGTTGCCTCAAAGATACCTAATTTCTTTTTTGAAAATCATTGTACTTGGACAGCTGTTATGAATTTCGTAAAGCGCATAAAGATTATCAATTCTGTGGTGCTTGAAGGTAATTAATTTATGCGCAGCGCGTATTTTCTTAGATTCAAATCGTGTGGAGCATGAAACGCCATATCGTAAAGATATTAAAAAGTAAATAAAAAAACGTGAAATACGATAGGACGTTTTCAACGAGTATAAATATTGAACATTACGTTATAAATCTAATATACGGTTATAAAGATAAAAAGAAGTGTAAATAATTAAGAGAACAAATGAAAAACATAAAAAGAAGAAGAGAAGAAAAAATGTTACTATTGATCAATCGTTGTCGCACTTGAAGTGTAAAATCCAATGAATCGAACACACGATTTTTAAGCGATACTAGATTTAATTTTTTAATCGAATTCCCACTCTTGCGTTATTATATACCGACACACGCACAGTAAAAATTAAATTCAATTTCGTTAAATGTTTCAGCCATGCACGAAGATCAATTTCACACATGGGCTTTTCAATGCTTTTAAGATGAAATTTGTCAGATAATATTTCCAAGCAAATTTCACCCGCGTTTTCTTCGAATTTGAATAATTCTTCCTGTGCGTACGAAACTCGTGAAATTAAATTAAACCTTATGGTACAGTCATAACCTCGAAATTACGTTATAATTGGTTCCGCCATAGACGACGTTAGTCAAAATGACATAAGTCGAGCACACATTAACATCGAACGGATGAGGAGAGTGAAAATTAAACTACGTTAAAAGACGTTAATACGTAATCACCTAATCACGTAAGTTTGGGGGATAACTGTATATTGATTATAAATTATAAGGATAAACCGAAGTACGCGACAGCTGAAACGATATTATTTTGTTGTCGTCTTGCGATTGATCCCTATCGATGTATTATAGGTCGAGGCTCGCTCCACAGTTACAATACTTGGTACGAGATTCGATCGATTTCTTTAATTATTGTTTAGAAATTAAACGTTCTTTAGATCTTAAGTTAATTTTGTAAACTGTAGAAGTTATCATTCCCGTTCGAATTTCACACATTGGCAAAATACCCACATTCTACATCAAATGCATTAAATTAGTACAGTATATTCATGAAAACTTGAAGATAAAAAGTGAACGAAATTCTAATGGAACTGTGAAAGTTGTATTATAAATCCAAAATATATATACATATATAATCCTGTCACGAACAATAGAAATTAATAGAAGAGCCATTTTTTTTACTTTCAAAGTAAGAGTCCCTCAAACATCACTCGTTATTCGTGGACTGACTGTAATAATTCCAAATTCCAAAGCCAATGTGGGTGCATCGCTTGCAGTCTTAAATTAAAATAATAAATATCGTACCAATAGAGGTATCTCAATAATTTTTGTACAGAACAACTAATTGAGTACGAAACAAGTGGCTCAGCGCTGAATCTTTTGGTAAATATCCTTGAAGATTCGCTGCCATTGTAATTACGTTCTATTCGACTTAGATTATCCTAAGAGAACTATGGCGAATACTTTACTGGTCTATGACCTTTTCCCTGCCATGTATCATAAATCGATTGAAATAAAGTCATTTTTAAAATAAAAACCGGATGCGAAGGGCACACTTATGAAAGAGTGTAAAATAACTATCGATTAAGAAAATAAATAGTGATTCAACTAGGAGTCTCCGTGATAAATTGTACGTCCGTAAATGGCGGACCAATACAGTTATATGCTTATTAAAATCGATAAAATGCTTAATGAATTTTTTTAAATCTTCCAATGATTTTAAAATTTCGATGACCGACTTGTTCTTGATAATAATGCACCAATGAGATTGTCCACATCTCGTCCGTGTTAAAGCAAGACTTCCGTAACCAGGGACAATACACTAATGACGTAACGCACTGTTGTATAAAAAAAGGGGGAAGCGACAATCGATGAACGGTAGCACTCCAAAAATAATCGTTCCCAGCGTTTTCTCAAAGATTCCATGCAAAACCGCCATGACAACACTAATTCTTATTATTAAATTGATCGATGTTCTGTATATACAAGGTGAATAAGAGATGAAAATCTAGAGGTATACAGATTGGTACAACACAGTGACCAAGTACTAAGCACTGCGTAACCAATTTAACCTATAAGTCTATTTTCCCCTTCTGTAAAATGATGGCAATCAGATTTTCTGATATCACATATGTTTTTTAACGAATTCTGTATTAAATGGAAGTGTTGAAACTCTGCGGTCAAAGTCCAATGATTTTAAATTTGATAAAAAATTCTCGATTCACCCTTTATATACACAGTAACACTATGCGAAATACAATTATGTGCACGTTGTAATCGTTAACTTTTCTTTTCCTAAGGTTTTGTGCCATTCGTAATTAGGGTAACGATAATTACACGCTAAGTTAAAGGGACCCATTTGTTTTACTCTTTATTGTTACCTAGTGTTTGATAGAGTTTAAATAACACATGCTAGATTACTCTTGAGTCCTATTGTTTAAGAGCGAGCGTTAATTTATGCATTGTCAAAATCTCTTACGCATTAATGTAGCAACCAAAACAGATTCCTCTATAAGAATTTATCCGAAGCAGTAGACAATTTTCTGTAACATTGTTGAAATATTGTTGAAAACGACAAACCAGTTGTAACATCACAACAAACCTTTTTCTATTGCCGAAAATGCTTCTATAAAGATGTTGCTAATTATTACTTTAATCGTGGACCCTTTGTGACGTTTCTTTCTATTATGAAGAATATACAATATGACACTGAATATATTTAACAATTTTGTAAACAATTAAAAGAGACTTAATGATTTTTCAACGCGTCGTCCCTTAAACGTCTGAAAACCTTCACTGTAGGCCTGTTAAACTTTTAAACAAATTATTTTTTTACGCCTTTGCGCCATCTCGGACACGCCAATGAACAGAACAGTGAATTAATGATGTAATCGATATCGAATATTTGTTATCATAGAAGAAGCATTCAAAACTAAGATGTAATAAAAGAAAATATCGATCTCTCGTTATAACACGATGGTACTGCGACATTGAATATATTGAAAAATATGAGTGTAATATGAGTGTACTATTGTATTACAATGTGAGACCTACTTTGAAGTGCCGAGATTTTCTATAAGGCTTGTATAACAATTAAATGACGCGTTTTATCGAAATTAATGAATCAGTGTCCCATATCAGCTGTGCCAAACGGTGGAGGGTTTAATGACGTTTGAAAATGTTATGAAACATTATTTTGTATCGTAGTTAATTTAACTTTAATACCATTCCTTTTTTTTATTTTTTAATAAACTATCCACATGTGGATAGCACTAGACAAGGAAATGATTATAGAGTGTGATATTCGTCCTGATCCTAGAGACACGTGCTGGTCGAGTCAAAACTATATTAATCATGACTCTCACGTCACTTGGATCAGTTTGACCTTTACAATCTTATTTTATACGTCAATTTACACGAGAAATAGTCTGTACGCTATCACGTGCCCGAATAGGCCGACAAAGTTTTCTGCGTATATCTTGTGAACTGACGTTAAGAATTAAAGATTAAAAGATAAAAACTATAGAATTCCATAATACTGTATAAAATGTATCTAATGTTTGTTTGTTTTTATGAATGACGAAAACTGTATACATGAAATTAATAAATAATCAAATCCTCATAAGCGTCGAGGACTTTAATAATTACTTTAATTACTTTTTATAACATGTATAAAGGTCAATTGTTACTCTTCCCTTAAACACCTACATAATATGGACTCTCCATTCAATATCGAAAAAGTCATTCTTAAAGTACCTATGAACTCGCATAAATAAATATTATTTTGCTCTCGCACTATGAAACAAATAATCACCATGAAATATATTGCACAGAGTTAAGAATCATTATCGCAAGCCTTGCACTTTTATTTTTAAATAAATTACGAAACTTTATCATCCAGACTAATTCGTCGTTGGAGCTTCAACCGGTGCCGGTTCCTCAGATGATTGTTCGGTTTCGCGTAACTCAGTGCTCTGTTCCTCCACATAATTATTAGGATAATTTTGATATTCCTGCTCATTATACTGCCCATCTTGATAACCAACCTCAGCCTTATATTGATCATCTTCAACATATTGTTGTCCCTCATACTGACTCGGGTCGTATTGATCATATTGATACATTTGTTCATTGTACGCAGGATCCAAATTTTGGTCTTCCTGCTGATCATATTGCATCACATTTTGAGAATCATATCCTTCCTGATTAACGTTTTCCAGCACATCCGACGAGAGTTCCTGCTGCTGATTTTCTGATTCACACTGTTCTTGTTGAACATGACCGCTTTTCACGTCATTTCCTGAATGGAGTTCCTCTTGATTTCTACTTACGGTATATTGTTCGTTTTCCGGATTTTTAAGTCTTTCATTAAACCTTTGTGCGTCTTCTTTTGTTGGATCCTTTTTCGAAATGATTGATTGTACTTCTTGTGGCTCAGACGTTCTTTCAGACAAGTTTGCTATACCTTTGTTGTGCATTTGTGCTTCTTGACCTGCTTTTTCGGATACTTCTATATAAAAAAATAGGGTTTATATAGGTACAAAAGATTGGAATATATATAATAATATAATTATAACGTAATATTATACCTTTATCATTATTAAGCTTGTCTTGTATCTTGCTCGATAAATACATTATGTTGGTTTGTAGGCTGTCCATTTCTTCCCTAAACAAACATAAATCTAGTTTAATTTCTAAATCATAAATACGAATCAAATTTCAAAGAAATACTAAGAGAAATCGTGATGCGTACCTAAATTATATCTAAATACCAATAATTAAATAATTAATCAAATATTAATTAATCGTTTATCGTCTCTCGTATTTATATCCTTATTGCCAAGTAACTACCCATTTCTGTATTTCGTATAAACGATCGTACATGCTATTACTGTGTTGATAGAGGCACTTTGATGGTCTCTGCGCGACCCGACTTCTTTTTTGGAACAACTTTTACTTTGAGATCAACCTTAACAGTGCGTCTCTTGTTCGAAGGCGATGCGGTCATGCTGATTGCCCCCACATCTCCCTGACTGATCCCCTCTGTCAACACAGAACAGCCCCAGATGAATTTCGCATGAAGGAAACGTTTGCAAAACAGTTTGAACAAATAGTAGAAGCATGATCATTAAGTCTTTCTGTAAAGCTATAAGCCGATATAAATCGTATCCTCGGTTCTGAGACCCGTGCCTTGTATATTATATACAAATATTTTGTTCACCGATAAATTAGTCAGTTAGACTAAACAAAATGAAAAGCGAGAGAATACTTGTGTCTCTGGCTGTTAGCTTCCAAGCGATGTGTGAGAGATTGGCATTCGGCGGTCAGTTGAGAGACGAGCGAAGCCTGATTGGCCAAAGCATCTTCTAGAGTGGCCACTGTAGCAGCTAGGAAATTTCATCCCATAAGTCAATTTCAAATAAATTGACTAATTTCATCTCAGCCCATGCTAGGCATAATGTCAGCATGCCGATTTCCCACACAGATTACCGATAACTATTTAATCGCACTGAATAATTAATTTTGTTCATTGTTCTTAGCAATTTAATTCGATCTCCTCCACGAGAGCCTAACCTTAGAGACAATATACCTAACACAGGCATACCTAGAATGATACCTTACCATGCTTTGATTCCATGTTCATGATCATTGACGCCAGTTCCTTTTCATTTTCTGGTCTTGCTGATGAACCACCTGTCAAGGGTACAGCTTCGGAATGGATCATTTTGTTCATGCCAATCTGAAATCGCAGTTTTTCGTAAAATTTTTTTTAATGTCATATTAATTAATAGGAATATAATCCACCTCTTTTTCTAGCGACGCTATCTGTTCCGATAAACGTAAATTTTCCCTACGGCAATGGACCAAGTCAGCATCCGCTCTTTCTAATCTCTGTTTGTAAGAATTGATTTCGGCTTGTAATCTACTCTGATCATGACGCGCTTGTCGTTCGCTACGCTCTGCTGATAATTTTGCAGCAGACACTTCCTGTTCCGCTGCATCCTTCTCAGCAACAGCTTGGCTTAGATCACTTTGCAAGCTTGCTAAATAGATAAATATAAAAAAGGTATACATATTTTATTTTGTTTTATTATCTCATAATTGTTGCAAATTTCCAATCGTGTTCAATACTTACATATTTTATTTTGTAACTCCTTCTTCAGATCATCGATCAATGCTTGTTTTTGAGCTAGATCTCTTCTCAAGTCAGCCAATTCTCTGCGTTGCTTTTCTGACTCTAGTTGAGATTTACTTGCAGCATCCCAATGAGATGCTATATCCGCCGATAGTTGCTCTACCTGCTGACTGTATCTACGCTCAACCTGATGTCTCTCATCAGCAACTCGTCTACTCGCCTCCTGTGCAGCCTCCCTTAACTTTTCATGCTGTCTATCCAATTCATCACGAAGTCTCCTGATCTCTGCCTCTGCTTGAGTCTTCTCGAATTGTGCTTGTTCCACTATGTCAAGAGCGCGTTTTGCTTTTTGAGCCGTATCCGATTCCTTCTCTCTCGCAAGAATTAAGCTCCTCTGTAAATCCTCAAGCTTCCCTTCAATCTCACGCTTATCCCTTAAAGCCTGTTCCAATTGGGACTTCATTTCAGAACTTCCAGGAGTCGCACCGCTTTCGGCTAATCTCTTAATATTCGACTGATTCTCTTCCTGAGCTTTACGCAACTCCACTTTTGCCTGAGTTAATTGAGCCTCTAATTCACTGATACGTGATTCGAACATGATACTGGGACCTTCTAAGACCTTTTGCAGCTTAACGCGCTTCCCTTTTGAATCCAAAGTATTCCCGTGGGATTTGTATTCCTCCGGATCTTTATTCTCCTCTTCGGAATTTCTATACTCGTCCAGCACGGATTTGAGGAAGCCATTTTTATTCTTATCATGCAGCGCATCGTTTTCTGCGACCACCTAACATTTCAAGAATTCCTTCAATACGTTCTAATACGTTCATAGCGATTTCTCTAATGCACCAAATTTTTTTATAATCTATATTCATTTTTAATACGTACCTCTCTCACTTTACCAAGTAAATTCGTAAGTTCGTCCCTACAATATTGCGATTCTCTTTCCAATTGTTCTATATACTCTTCTTGTCGTTCGATAAATGATGCTAATTCAGGTGGAGCACCTTGCTGATCTCCCGCTGATAGAACTAGATTACTGCATGCTTTTGCCAAATGTATATTTTTTGGCCGGGGCAAATAAGGACTAGCCCTGGGAGGTAAATTCCCATTGAATTCTTTTGTCCGAGAACTGTTGCTTAAAACACTTCTATCGTCAGTGTCTTCTTCGGATTCATTAATCCTTGGATTACTATCTTGGTAAACATCCCTGCTGCGACCAAACTTCCTATATATCAAAAATCGAGGCTAAAGATAAATAACTAATCAACAATAGAATTAACGTATTAACCACAAATACGTTAACATAAAGCATATACCTTGGCAGAATCCTTGGAGTGTAAGATTCTGCCAACAAATACTTTAACTTTGAAACAGCTTCTCTATAAGCCATTTCCGTATAATCAGTCGGTTTCTTTTTAGTCGTATCCATTTTTTGAAATCCATTTAATTTTCTGCAAAACAATATCAAACCGTATGACAAACTATCCATAGTATAAATGAAAATAAATGATTAAGTAATCTAACAAAGTACGCAGAACAAAACCTCAATTTGTTATATATCATTAATAGTACCAATTACCAATTGATGCCAACTGTTTGCTCACCTTGGTTTGAACCGTCTTGAGCGGCCATATCCTGTTGGATCGAAATTCAGCAAGTTGACTGTAGACTTTGGTTTTAAATAGGATCGAAGAGGCAGTCTCGGACGAGCCAGATACGTCGCCGAATTTCCAGTTGTTGCTGTGGCGCTCATCGAACCTCCGCTGAAACGACTTCGACGCGAGAAGTTCGTTCCTAGCATTCTGAATCCACTCTGACTCTCGAATGGGTGTCCCGGGGCTACATATAAGCCAGGTATACCAATCGATTGCAGCAGAGTACACTCGCTCGTGCCTACGTTAATCACGAAACAGTTTCGTCCCTCGACGCCCGACTTCCACAAGGAAATCGAACTTTGGCTTAACGGGATGTAAGTGGAGCCTGGTGGTGAATCGCGTGCAGAGAAGCCATCCGTTCCTTCGAAGGGGACAGGCACCGTACCATCGTTTTCTATATTCGTGACTCCCAACGATTCCTTCGCATACGAAAAATCTTTACTTTTACATCGTCAAATATGCCCTGATAATTTTGAATGTCCTTTCTCTGCCTTCTATTGTCTGTTAATATCTTAGAATTCAGTCTTACAGTTTACAAAGCTCATTTACAGTTACGGATGATAGATGCCGGAGATAACGCAAATATCCTAGAAACGTCTTCCTAGTCTTTGGAACGTCTATGAAATTTGTATAATTAATTGCCTCAGACCACTAGATCTTATACAGTATTTAACAAAATAAAGGTAATGTCTATATCTATGTTACATTATGAAGTAATTTTATTCATGTCCAGACTGTCTGTTAGTTTTTAATTGAATACAGTGAGTGATGTATTATGACCATGAAAAATATTTTGACTTACTATAGGCTGCAATTAGAAAATTACAGGTATACTATCTTGTATACAATAAAGCTATTGATGTACACGTCAAATAAAAATTCTTCCGTTTCTCTTTAACAATGTTTTATTATTCTGGACCAGTAATAGTTTTATTTAATTATTGCCAGGTCTGTATTTTTGATTGAATAACTATATTTAGAATCCAATATAAGAAATGGGAACAGAAGGTTTCGTGATTAGCGTTTGTCTACATTATAAATGTAGATTACATAATATTTTATATTACAATATGTCATTAAAATCATAAATTAAAACTTATCCAGTTCGTCTTTGTTGTTACAATTGTACATAAATAACACTTGCGCTTGATGGTTACATCATTATAAATTTAATAGACATCATTTCTATACTTTCGAAATACCAGTAATCACATAAAGAATGACTACTAGTCTAATAATCGAATAAGCGCATATCTATACCGTGGTTGAATTAGAAAACTGACATATTATAAACTGATACTCTGTAAGTATATCTCTTATAGTATTAAAATAGTAACAAATACAAAGCAAAAATATATATTTAAAAAAGATCTTTTATACTCTGGAAATTTTAACAATTGATGCTGACACTTATATTCAAAGAATATCTGTTACCCTCAGCATAACATATCAATATAGTACAGCCAGTACTATAAATGAGCGGTACAAATTTCAATTAATTATTTAACTACTATCTGTCATCAACTAATTAGCAGTACAATGTATAGATTACGATAAAGCACTACTCTCCTCAGTCTTCTCTCACTACAGATCTCGCCATCACAGATGTGTTTTCATGGACTGATGACTCTCTTGAATCCAAGGTCCTATAATCTAAATTTTACATATTGAGCCACTTAATAAAAAATATAAAAAAGAAAGTGATAAGGATAACATAAGTATATTAATATATTTTTATATTTCAAATGCATTTACCATTGACATACGTAAATGGTTTGATAAAAAATATCACTGACAGTCCTACAACGGCAGCACCTCCACAGGCAAAACTTAGAACATCTCTGTAATAATTTGGACAGTCGTCAGAGCACCGCCTGGAAATTAAAAGTGCAATGAACAATGTAACACGGTACATAAAATTCGTATAAGACATAAACACAAAATAAACTCTTACAGATATTGAATTACAATAACAGCCAATCCGTTACAAAGCTTATCCGTGAAGCTCATGACACCATAAACAAAAGCACCACTTTCTGTACTTTGTCCGATCAAATCAGCAGTTATTCCAAGGCTAGTGACTAACATTATTGAACCCCCAGCGCCTATGTAGAAAGATCATTAAATTACGTAACGCTAAGTAAGAAGTGAACGATAACAAGATGTTTACAAATGCATTTACACATCTAAATAGCTACGAAAGACGTAAAGTGAAATTCAAATATCAAGACCGCAAAACAATTATAATTATATTCCATGTAAACGATTCTATAATTATTTAAAGCACATATGTATATTATACTACGTAAGAATTAGTTATTAGTAATAAGATGATATGTCTATTTACCCAACAGTATAGAAACTGGATAGATTTCGTAAGTAACATAGGCATCGCCTTTACCAAACCATATCCATACGCAAGCACATACTCCTAAGAATACGCCAAATGAGTACGAGATCTGTCTACCTAATTTTCTGTTAAGTCTTTCGATAATTAAAGACGTTACAAAGCTGCTGAGGAATATTGTTAAAGGCATAATAGCTAGGGATGTTGCAGCCAGGTTCAACGTCTCTTGCAGGTATAAAGGTATATAAATCTGTGATAAATTTACAAATAATCTAGTTGGCATATAAACACACGCCACTTGATACAGCCGACTGTCTTTTAATAAAGTCGATGCCGTTCGTGTATTTCGCCGTAGTGGACCTAAGAAGTTGATCCAGGATTAAAATCAGATACTTAAATTTTAGGATTACCTATTTAGTTTATTGTAACTCACCTGCAGATTCACTAGCAGCACCTTCTTTTACGTAAATATGGAATATGACCGATGTTAGAAAACCAATGGCTATTCCAAGAAATACAATGTGTTGAAATTTATATGCATCGCTTGGCCCTATTTGAGATTCTGGGATATTCTCATTAGTAATATGTAATACTCCCCACATGATACAATACACAAGTACATTTGAAAAGACAGTAAAACTATACCTGTTGTACATAAAAGAAATATTAATTTTGAAAATATTTAGAGAATATTTGAAATAGTTACCTAATAGCTGTGAGTTCTGTCCTTTCATGTTCAGTGGGCGTTAGGTCAGGTATTAAAGATAAATGTGATATCTGGACTGCAGCCCAGCCAAATTGAAATATCACTACAAATGCTGCATAGTATATTAACTGGGCCCATTGGTGGGCACCTTCACACCCAATGCATGGTGAAAAAATAAATGGAAACGATAATAGAATGCATATTGTACCTGAATGTGAATTAGAATATTACTACATAATATTTGTGATCACATTATTACATATTATTATCATACACGTTAAAGATATCTGCCATAGTTGGTACTTACCGAACAAATGCCAAGTTTTCCTTTTACCATACCGACACAGCCAAAAATCATCATTCTTGTCTGAATGTAAACCAACGAATGGAGTGGCAAGAGCATCAGCTACTTGGCCAATTAGTAAAATCATACCTGACATAAAATGACTAAATCCCAGCACAAAGTGAAAAAATACTAATAAATATGTAAACCACATAGAGGCACAAATATCATTTAAGATATGTCCTATGCCATAAGCTAGCCTTAGCTTAAGTGGAAGACGTCTGACTATTTCAGTATAATCATTTACCAATACATTTGTACTATCCTCCATTGTTATTTTATTTGTTACACCTAAAAATTACATATTCTTAGAAATAAAAATTGACCTACAGACAGTATTATAATTGGACCTTAATAAATTGGGTTCAATGAAAATTTTACCTTAATAAAATAATAAGAAAACATAATATAAATCTACCTACAATTTAAATAATTAAAATACATAAGTACCTTGAAGTGTTAAAGCAGTTTATTGTCAAGCATAACCTTTCCAACTGTCATCCTTTACAACGAAACTGCTGTGTTGCATTTACATATACTAGGTATAGTATATTTCCATTATTTGACAAAGTTCGAAGTGTTGTAACATTTCAAATACTATTACGTTCTGACAAGAATCACGAAATAAGAATGCAGATACCAAATGCAAACGTTCGTCAAAGCTTTCCTTTCCTAAGAACAAATGGTTCGCGAGACGCGAATGAATGACACATCATAGAAAAGTCATACAAATCACATGGGGTGGACAGAGTCCATAATCTGCCAAATGTATTCATCATGTGACACATAAATTGGGGCAATATTACAAAAATGGCGGAATTCATGTAAATTTTACTTAAAAAATGTTTACATTATAATGCTAACTGTTTCAAGGAGGCGCTGAACTCAATTTATCTAATAATAACACTTATCACTGTATGATTAGTCTAAATTTTAATATTTTCATTTTTAGCACTTGATTTTATTTTATATATTTTTTACTTGATATTAGGAGAATAACTCAAGACAGTTTTTATAATAACTCTTGATTTATTTACAAGAGAACATCAATCGATACCAGCCAATCACCAAAGTTTTATTCTTTCATCTGTTTTATTCTTCCTAAAGTTATATTAGTTAAACATATGCTTATGATTTGGTTACAATACTACACACAGAAGAAATATCTTAATTCAAGAAGTTCAATTAAAACTCATATTAGACAATAGTCAAAGTAATGCTTTGATTATTTACATTGTTCAATTTACAACATTTTCATCTATTTTATTATAGATGATCAAATTAGTAGTAATAACGGCACTAAAGAATAGACAAATGATTTTCATTATTGTAAATCTCTTTTGCAAACCTTGAAAACTATCGACATAAATATCTTTTATTAGGAAGATAATAAATTTCTAAAGATATAATATCTATTATAAATGTACATGATCTTTACAAATAAATTATGTCTGCTAAGTGATTGACGCAAAAAATCAATTTGTACTGGAATATACTTAAAGCAGACTGTTACATGCAACTGTGTGTAATAATTAATATCTATAAATTATGGACCTGAATACTTTGTAACATCTTATCAGAAAACAATGCACATTTTTTTACAATTCTATTAAATAGCAGGAAAAAGAAATTAATAGAGTTCTGAAATATTATACATGTAATTGGTAGAATTCTATTATGCTCTGCAGATGTCTGGAGCAAAGCTTATTACGAAGATATTTAAAACATAATATATTTTTATATTTCATGGAATAGAAGTGGCATTTTCATCTTCAATTTCATACTCCTCAAAGCCATTGGCAGCTCTGATTATATAGAATGCCATTTTCATTTAAACGCTAAGAGATGATCTTGAATTTACATAGAATTGGTGACCCGATAATAAAAATGTCACAATGTAAATGCATGCGGCAATCCAGCAGTTAAATGCATTTTGAGTGTATCCAGCATCTACTTTAGTATAAAATTCATTTAGCGTTGTAAATTCGCTCACTGGCACATCCTCTATAAGAGCAACGCTCCTGATAAAAAAGAATGCACCCATCAAGACCTACAAATCAGAATAAAATATATATTTAGCCAACTGTCAGTATTTAGAAACATTATATTAACAAATATTTTATTATAATTCTTATTTCTTACTTAAAAATAGTATTAATTTATTTCATTAGACAAATGATCTATGAATTCTACTTTCGGAAAATTCAGTGTACCATTGCAAATACAATAAATACTATATCACCATTGAAATATCACGAATGCAAGAAACTCTAATTAAGAATAGATATATAATATATAACAATAAAAAGACCATTATATATAGAAATAAATTATTAAAAGATGTTTTTAGTTAAATCTAAAAGTAATGTTTGACCATTACAAGGATAACGATGAATTTCACTTACTAGTTGAATTATGCCCCACGTAGAAAGTACCAAGCCACACAGGGCATATTTAGGACCGCAGATCTTCATGATGGTCTCGTTGAAACGTCGCCTTGTACGAATTTTTAGCAGAAAGACAAGCGTGTAACAGATTCACCTCAGAAAAAGTTACCGAGTGGCGTACAGTTAGTTACGCCCAGGTCAGTCATATGATTACAATCGATACTATCGTACACCAGCGAGGTGCGATCAGTTTCAAAATGTTACTAGATACTATTTGACTTGATTTATGAAACAAATTTCATTAATATTTCACACGTTTATAATCACACAATCGTTTAAAAATATAAAATACCACATTCCATAAATGGAATGCAGCCAATAGATAAAATATATAAAATAATTGGAATACTTATTATTTTTTATTACAAATATATTTCTTGCTTTGTTTAAATATATCAAATGCTGCAACATTCTATGAACTAAATAATTAATATTTTTACTTCTTATTTTGATATTTTTAATACTATGCACGGGGAAATTTAATGCAATAGGTCTGCACTGCATTTCTACGTGTGACGACAAGAATCAAAGGGAGTATTAGTAATTAGTGGTTGCAGTCATAAGAACCATTTGGTAGCTAACCAAGGAATTTATATCTCAAGAATTTGTGTATCAGACGGAGGCCTGAGACTTGGACAAATTTTTTTAATTAAGTGTTTATAATTGTTTCTAACAATTTTTTGCGACCGCCGAATAAGTCAAATTTCGTCAATTTCAATTGGCTCGTTACGGTGTGACAGATAACGAGGAGTGGACGTGATTCATGCTTCCTGCTGTTGTCAGCCCTGATTCATGGAATCATGGTTGATCGACTTGGTTAGTTCGTACTATTTCACCTAACTCTTTTAATTAAATTTTCCGCTACTAGAAAAATTCTATAATAACATTGTGCTGTAATTTCAATATCTATTCTACTGGCACATAGCTGCATACATTTTTTTTACGTACAATTTCGTTCAGTGTTTCAATTAGCCGTCCTACATTGCTGAACGGTACATTTAGGTGTGCTGTGCTTTTGACAGCTACTTAGGTGGACCTAGATAATAATCATATCATATAATGCAACGTTTTAATTCATTCCTAATTAAATTCCTTCTATTGTTTTCATGATATTGTATTACTGTATTCGATATTTTTTAGTAAACAGCGAGGCCAATGCCAGGCGAATTACAATGGTGGAGAACTGTTTCGGCAGTTCTGGTCAGGTATGTTAATTTTATTTGAAAGTTACTTTAACAATTAATGTACTCTAATTTCTCTTATAACTTCATAGAGACTTGATTTAAAAACAGCTACCACTTGGCTATATTAATATTATATCTTAAGATGATATATACTGGTATAACAATTCTAAATATATTTTGTAACGAGTATGAAGTATACTTTGTCCACTTTAGGATATATGTGTCTCACCATTCTTTACAAGATATTCTGATTCGATATCTTATATCTTATGATCATTTTTAGCACAATATTGTTTAATATAAGTTCTTTATTATGTAACTCTGAATACTTTATCTTCCTTATGAGCGATAATAATGTTTTGAAACCTTATTAATAATTTAAAATGTTAAGTCATATAAGAATTTATATATTTTTATAATATCTTTTATAAATACTTTTTCTTTCAGCCACTTGCTGTTTCTGGAAGGGTTCTAGTAGGAGAAGGTGTCTTGACAAAAATGTGCAGAAAGAAACCAAAACCAAGACAGTTTTTTCTATTTAATGACATATTGGTTTATGGGAATATAGTGATCAATAAGAAAAAAGTAAGCATTTTCATTGCATTTTGAATATTATAGACAGATTATTTGACTAACTGAGTGACATTACTAATTTTGAAAAATATATATACATTTGATATTTTTTAAATGTAAATAGTAAACAAATGTTCTTATGCCACATGTATAACAGCTATGTACTTTTCTGGCAGTATAACAAACAACACATAATTCCGTTAGAAGAAGTGAAGCTTGAATCTTTGGCAGATGATGGACGTGAGTATTTCCTGTGCATTTCTGTGGGGCAATTAGTTATATTTTTCATTATGTAATTTCTAACAAAATATTAAGTCATCATTATATGCTATACATTTTAAAAGATTATTGCATGGTAGAAGTAATGTATAAAAACATTGTTTTTCTTCATATCACTGTAGTTATACAAAAATGCAACTCACATCCCAGATTGAACTGTCCATACAAAAATTTGTATATCAGCTTGATATCCTGCATGTTTAATCATATCAAATTGTGCCATTATTTGTAGAGTATCGCAATGGATGGCTCATTAAGACAGTAACAAAGTCGTTTGCTGTTTACGCTGCTACTCCTACAGAAAAGCAGGAATGGATGGCTCATATTACAAAGTGCATTGAAGATCTGCTCAGAAAAAGTAAATATATATAAAACGTCATAAATTGACAGCATGTATTACATTAAAAATGTCTTATATTCTAGGTGGCAAGAAACCGGTTGAAGTTCATGCAGCTGTTTGGGTACCGGATAATGAGGCGACTATTTGTATGCATTGTAACAAGACACAATTCACGGTCTTGAATAGACGGGTAATTACGTTTGTATGAAATATTTAGTCTTAATAATGATTGTACTGTTGGAAAGTAAACTAGAAAAATTGTTTGCAGCATCATTGTAGACAATGCGGAGCTGTTGTATGCGGACCATGCAGTAACAAAAAATTGGTATTGCCTGGTCAAGGAGGTGGAAAAGCTGTTAGGGTGTGCCTGCAATGTTACGATGCAGCTAGCAAAGTAAAAGCGACACCATTAACTGCTACCGATAGTTTAAATAACAAAGAACAACAACGTAACTCTGCTGATAGTTCAGGCGGTGATAGTTCTGGTGATGAAGAAGAAGGTAATAAAGAAGAAAAACACGATGAGGTAAGCCAGTCTTGAGTATCAATTTAAGTACTTCTTTAATTTTTTCTTTAACAATGATGTACATTCATTATGTAAATTTATAAATTTGATAAAAAATGTACACTGATGCGGATACAATGTATGCCATACGTAAGCAATGTTATTGATTAACGTATTCTCTTTTTTGTTTCAGCCTAAATTTTATTCCACTCTTGTTCAATGAGCAATGACAATGCACCGTCCATGTTACAATAAGAAACAAGATATAAATATTGTTCAGATGAATATTTTTTTAAATTCGCATGAGAACGATTTTCAAAATATATGAATTGTAGTTGAAGTTTGGAATTTCAAATGATCACGTACATAAATTATTAAGATGCTCACGTGAAAAGTTTTTTTTTGAGAATAATGTTGCAAAATAGATTGCAGACATATGATCGATGGCGTAATTGAAAATTCGACAAGAAGAAAAGTTTCGTTCGATATTGAATATTCCGTATTTATATAGCGAATGCAGGTTTTTAATATTTACATAAGCCTAAGCAGTGAGTGATGGAAGAAGACTATTATCTATTATAACGTTTTACAGTTAACGTTTTACACATTTACAATAATTCAACCATTGATCAGCAGGTTCATAAAAAATATTAACTTTGATTTGCATGTGTAGCCATCTCATATCTTCTATACTAAGTTGTCCCAAATTATAACTTCGTATGTGCACCAATTATATGATGCCCCCTCTTTAAATTTAAGAAAATATGCCACAGCGTGCCTTTACAAGTCAATTTTTCACTCTAATTGGCCCTTTTTTGCCAATTCTATATAAACAAAACGTATACTGGATTCTATTCCGATACGAATAATAACGGAAACAAAATATTTTATTTGCTCAATGCAAATATATAAATGAAGACGATGACTCGATATGTTTACTGTTTAATTTGATAATTTCTACAGTAGTCAAGATAATACAATATCACGTGTTAAAACCGTACAATATGAGATATTGCTGCAATCAATACTTAAATTCTGAATATCAAATATTTGTAACTTTATTGCACTAATTTGAAGTTACAATTTTTGATACCCTGGTCTCGAATGAAGGATAGTCTAACAATTGAAATACTTGAAATGAACATAGAGATGTTTTCTAATTAAAGACACGCTTTTTTATATAAATGAAACACCAAGGGGTAGTGTAACACTGTTCCATAATCTTATAGCAGTGAGTATAGACTGCATTTGTTTGTTAAATCAGAGTATATATTTTGTATACGTAAAATTAATTGGGAACGCTTTTGGTCCCCAATTAATAAACCCACAAGCTAATTAATATTAAATGCGTGTATATAATACTGTAAACGATATATGGAAACAATATAGGTCATTTACATTCAAGCATTTGGATTACTTTCTAAGTCTTCAAAATTTAAGAAACACCTTCAGATTTTTTTTATTTCCACTTTAAAACTTTTATTTATAATTCTCTTCATATTATTTTCAAACGTACTTCTCCAACTTAGAACTTTTAAGTTGAAAATAGCAGTTAATGGAATAGATAAAAAAAACATTAATTTGTGAATTTCAATGTAGACTTTTGTGAACAAATGATAAGCACTGCCCTGTAGTAAGTAGAATGCTCACACTTGTGGTATACCGTAAATCCTAAAATACAAGATTATCTCTACAGCATATGTGTAAAGTTTTACAGACATCTACTTGCCTTGTGAAAAACAAAAATTAATAAATAATCTATGCAATCCTTATTTTCATTTTGGCAGACATGCAATCTTGCATGTACATACAGATAAATCTGCGCAAACATACTATTTACTAATGAAATATATCAAATAAAAAATTACATTAACATTTCTAATACATCACTTGTCAAAAGATTAAGTGCAACAATATTGCATTTGATATTGATATTTTTTTTTTGTAATTTTAAAATACTTTGCTTTGCTGTAATGCAGTAATGTACTAATTTGCACATTTGTGTACAATATTTAAATTGAATATCAGCTAATCACATCAAAAAATTGTTTAAGTGTAATAAAATTTGATTCTTATCAATGATTAATCGTATGCAGAAATATATAATTTATGTTAAAAATTGTGTCTTATTCAAAATAAACAGTAGAGTACAAAAAATTGTATTTATTTGTCGTATAAGTCACTTACATTATCATATAAGTATTCAAATCAATTCATAATATAGAAATATGTATAAGTATAATATGTCAAGAGTAAAGTGACAATTTATAAATAATGATTCTACCAAAAAAGTCTGTACTTTCTTTGAATACTAACTTAAATATTTTTCCCATAATATTCTGATTTAATTTAAATTTCTGCACTGTATTTGTATCCTCTGGAAAAAATGATTCTTGAAAATTTAAACTTTTTGAATCTGGTCCAGCTTCTATAAAACAATCCTTTCCAACAAATCCACCTTGAAATTCAATTTCAATGGTTGATAAGCTACACTCTTTATCAAATTCAAATATAATCCATTGTGGAATACCCTAAAAAATAATTGTTGCATCTTTTTAATAATCATCTAAATTACAGAATTATTGGATATCAGTAGAATTTTTTATTTTACCGAATCAGAATTCCAACATGTCTCATTGCAATCATCAAACATATACTTTTTCCCAAAATGACGAATGTCTTTATTTAATACTGAGCTCACCCTAAAGGTAATAACAGTATAATAAACACTTGCCAAAAGAAGACGTAAAAAGCATACATAATAGATATACACGATTATTTTTTTTTACAGTTATGCATTTACACTTGAATTAAACTCACCGACATTCAAACTTATTCTCCTTCAATAAACAAGACATCTTTTCTAAAAAATCTTCTGCATTCCTTTCTTAAAGAATTTACCTACTGCATTTGGGTACCTCTGAAATCATTATTTCCATAATACATTTACCTGCTCCAATAAGATTATGAAAAATATCTATTTTAATAACCATTTCAACTGAACCATACCTTACAGTACATTCTAAGTATTGTAACAGAATATTAACCAATTTCATATACTAAAATATATAAAAAATATAAGAAAAATCATCTCATGTACCTTTATGTTATAAAAATTGTATGTTTGCTTTGGACAAATAATGTTCACGTTGATTGATCATTGTAGCACATGATCTACTTGAATATGTTTGTATACTGAACAGTTTCCCTTAAATTAAATTCTCTACCAGATGTAGATTCTATAAAATATTTCTGATTTTACCCACTATTACCAGCTATTAAATTGCTGAAATTTTTCAATGTATACTGGGTATTAATATTATAAAACGAGGCAAATTTCACGATTCGAACAATTTCGCCAAGCAAAACCGTCCAGCTTACGAACGGTTTTTCTGATGTCTGAAAGGAACACAAAAATTGCAGAGATGAGTAGGGGAATTAAGGGAAATGCACAACGCGACGACAGAGATGAGTAGGGAGATACACAACGCTACGGTTTTAGGCGATTACCAAAAGCATGACGCTGAATCCCAGCCGCGAGTCCGAAAGTAGAGTTTTGTGATTATCGCCTCCGTCAAAAATGCGAATCCCGCCGTAGCCGAGCTAAACGTGAACACGAACACGTAGCTTGGCGAACAAAGGTTCTCCGCTACTTACCGCTGGTTCCCAAAGCAACAGTTAGAACTGGTTAGAACGAGGCAGCTCATCGGATATAGCTTAAATATTTTTTTTCTTAGCAATGCTAAATTCGAGCGCACAGTGTAAGCTCGGTAAGTTTAATATGACAAAAGCCAGCAACTCATGCCTGACTGCACTGAAGCGTATGTTGCCACCAGTATATTTAATAGATATTTTACCAATGTTGCGTAGCAGAACTATTGTTAAAACCTACCAGGAACTATAGAACGCCTCGAGAACTATTGAAAAAGTCTATAGTTGAAACATTTTTAAAAAATTGCGGTGTGCAACTTCAAACACGCGTAGCCCCACAATATTTTGAAAATGATTCAATAATAGACTTTTTCAACAGTTCTCGGGGAGTTCTATAGTTCCTGATAAGTCTTAACAATAGTTCTGCTACGTAACATCGGTAAAATACCTATTAAGGATACTAGTCGCACCATATGCTTCAGTGCAGGTATGCATAAGGAGCTGCTTTCAGTGTTGTTTTCAGATTTTGCTTCAAACAGTTCCGAAATAGTTCTCTCTATTACTCAATGTTGGGATCATAGTTCCGCTTAGAACTATTGTTAAATAATGATGGAAGCTAGCATTGCATCGCTGCACTCCTTAACGCAGGCAGGCATAAGGTGCTGGCTTTTGTCTTAGTAAATCTTACCGAGCTTACACTGTACACTTGAATTTAAGATTACAACAAAAAATATTTAGGCAATATCTGATGAGCGGCCTCGTTCTAAGGGCTGCTTTGGAAACTAACGGTAAGTTGCGGAGAACCTCTGCCAGCCAGGCTACACGTTCGTGATCACGTTCAGCTCGGCTGCAACAGGATATGCATTATCGACGGAGGCAATGTTCACAAAATCCTACTCTCGGACTCGCCGCTACAATTTAGCGCCGTGTTTTTGGTATCGCCTAAAACCGTAGCGTTGTGCATCTCCCTACTCATCTCTGAGCATTGAACTGTGTTTTCTTATCTCGTCATGTATGCCGTCAATGGCCTGTACCATTGTGCGTGTGATTTTCAGTGTGATTGAGCGACTTAAGAAAATATTTCAAAGTATACGAGAATTTGATTGTCGTACAGAAACTTTCTTTGTGCTCCTAAGTCAACACCCTACGATATTATGGCCGGAAATAAGGAGGTGATTCTGGCTGATTTTCAGGTAATATTTTCAGTCTTGTAAAATTCATTGTTGGCAAGCATAGCTATGCTTGCGTAGGTTATGTGGGCTATTAGAACGATGACATTGACAATTACCATGTTTGCTCAAAGCAATTTCATAAGGGTCTTTCTTTATTTAAACACACTAGAATATAAAAAATCCAAAATTATAAAAAAACTAATTAAAATCCCTTGTTATTATTTGCTGTCATAAAAATTTCTTTATACAAAAGCTAACCAATGAAAAATCAATTTTTAGGCATGCACAGGAATTGATGATATTGGTGAAGCCATCCTACGTTTGGAAGGAACTAATTGGGATCTATTGGTACTAAAGTTCTTCGTGTTCAAAGAAGTTAATGTTTCATATATTTCAATGATATAACTGTATCAACATTACTCCCTGTTTAGGCTGCAGTAAACAGCGTTATGCCTCAGGATTCACAACAGCTTCCATCTGAAATGGGTCCTGATGTTGAAATGATAGAGGAGATAAGAGGAAATTCACGAAATTCATTATCCTCCTCTTCGGAAATTGCTCAGACATTGAAAAATACAAACACTCCCAAAGCAGATGTAGTGGAAATTGTTAAACCAGGTACAAGTAGACCAAGAAGTAGCAGTGGTCCTAGAACACTGACATTCCATATTAACTACTCCAATCAAGTTATAAAAATCGACTTACCAGAAACACGTACTGTGGGTAAGTAACAAGTGAATCAAAAGTATTTTTTAATTTCTACCACAATAAGTTTCTATAATGCCATTACAATAATCCTTTTGTATTCAGGTGATTTAAAGCATTTAATTTGGGAGCAAACGCATGTGGGACTTTGTCATCAACAGTTACATGGGTGGAAGAATGAACCACAAACTGATCATACTATTCTTCAAACTTTGGATTTACCACGTGAGAATACACTATACATGTCAGCCATTGCTGAAATTGGAGATTCTTCAGCGGAAAGGTATTTATCTACAAAAATAATGACTAATTCTAAGGGTATACAACTATTCCATCTGCATCATTTGGTTTTCAGTATGAGCCTTTCAGATCGCTTGACGCAAAATTACACATTAAATGTGCGTGACGAAATACATAATAAGACATACAAACTGAAGTTTCCTGGGACTCACACCATCTTAGAAGTCAAATCAGATGTATATTCATTAATTGATGTACCTGTGAGAAACCAACAGTGGAAGGGCTGGCCAAGTTCTTTAAAGGATGACAAAGTAACACTCGCGCTAAGTGGAATTTCTTACCCAGAGCACGATCTCACCGTTGGCAAGCGTACAACAAAGGATCACAAAAAGGTACTTGTCATTACTTTGTAAAAATGAATGAATATCAAGCATGATCGCGTTTCAGGTCGTCGTGGATTTAGTCGATAGCAACAGTTCTGCTGATGAACCAGAAGATACAGAAGAGTTTGAAGATGCACCTGATTCATTTAGTGTTGAAGATGATATTTTCATTGACAATATTCGCTCGACCAAAATACAACGCCTGAGTACATACCTGCTTTCTTATACATATTGAATATTTTAACATATTGTTTAGACAATTATATTTTTTGTTCTATTTTTCTACAGTGCCTGACAAAGTAGAAGATGAAACTCTAGGTACACTACATTTTGCGGAACAATTTGAAAAGCGTTATGGTCCAGTTCATCCGGAATTTTTCACTGGAACTTTTGAAGATGCTATAAAGGAATCCTGTTTAAAACCGGCGAAGGAAGTTCGTAACTAAAATTTTCGTTATACGTGAATGAGCGTCCTTACATTTTTTGTTCATTATCAAAATATTCATTTAATTGATTTCAGAGAAAACTCTTAGCTGTGTATTTGCATCATGATAACAGTGTACTTGCAAATGTATTTTGTACGCAACTACTAGGCTTTGAATCCGTCTTACAATTGCTTTCTACAAATTTCATCGTCTGGGGTTGGGACTTCTCATACGAATCGAACAAACAAACGTAAATACTTCTTAGTATTTTGACTATTTTTAATGCACGTAAACATCATTAACGAATTAAATTACCCACAGATTTTTATCCTCTATAAATCAAACTCTTGGTCCAATAGCTGCATTGACAGTGAGGAGCATTGATGTAGATACACTACCCGTACTTATGATTATTATGCGATCCAGATCTAATACGGAGATATTTACAATAGTTCATGGAAACGTGGGTGTTAATGAACTTCTTACTAATTTGATTCAAGCTGTTGATGTATTCCAGGTGAGACCACGATTAAGACGCATTAAAAGAAATTATCCATTAATTTCTATTTTCAATTTGCTAATATTTACTGAATTTGACAACAGGAACAAAGACGCGCTGATATTGGTTTTGAAGAAGAGAGACAAGCTAGAGAAAGAGTGAAGCAGGAACAAGATCGAGCTTATCAAGAGAGTCTTGCAGCTGATAGGTATTTATTCTTTAGAAATTTTCATTATTCTGCAATTATTGTACAAAATGTGCAGTCCTTGCATTATAAATTTGCATTCTAGGGCGAAAGAAGAAGCAAAACAGATACAGGAGCTGATAGAACGTCAGAGAAAGGAACAGGCCGAAAGTGAACGACTTGCTGAAGAAGCAAGAAAAGAAGCTCATAGACAGGCGGTCGAGTCTAATTTACCACCTGAACCATTAGAAGGTGCAGGCGATGGCGTCTTGAAAGTAAAAGTGCGACTTCCAGCTGGAAAATTTCTGGAGCGCAGGTTTCAGTCGGACACTCCGTTGCAAACACTTCTTAATTTCCTCATCGTGGAAGGATATCCCACAGAGGAATATAAAGTTCTGTCCAGCTGGCCCCGAAGGGATGTAAGTAGATGATGTAAGCATTTTATTTCAATTAACCCAGACTCAATGTCATCAATTTAATTATGCCCCTTAATATTTATTTGAATATGAAGTAATTTCTACAATGCTTATAATGGAATGTGGGTTAAATGCGGGTGGCTTTGTTCAATGAATAATTGCATAATGCATACTTTTATTTTCTTTAGCTAACGTCCATGGATCCCAATCTCACTCTCAGCGAACTGAAATTCTGCCCGCAAGAGACAGTGATCTTAGAGGAACGATAAGTTAATTACTGTAATTAAATTCGAAGTAGGGATTAAACATCGCGATATTCGTAATACGTATTTATTTAATAATTTTGAGATAGTCAACAGTTAATACAAGTTGTCTGTTTATTATGCAATTACATTTGTACGCTGTACTTTTTTCATACGATCATATCGTATGACGAATGTAGTTCTATTTTATAAAGAGTCCTTTTTATGCGCGTGCACTGTATGTTGTAAATTCCGAAAAATAAATTAGACGAGAAAAGGCCATCAAGCTATCCTCCACTGTCGACGTTTTTACATCTAATAATTTATCGACTTACGGTTCACAGAAGAATTTTAAATACATAGAATGAAAGAATCCAGGAAATGTATTTTGTAAATCAGGCGTGTCAAATGTACAATATAAAGAATATACATACACAAATCTTCGTATAAAAAACTCCATTATAAATATAAAGAAGCGGCAAAAACAATATCCCTCTTAATTAACTTTATGGCTTCGCTAAATTTATTTTCCAAATCTGTATTTCCTATATTCTTGGCTGCTTGGCAAAGCTGTCTGAGAACCTCCTCTAGACGACGCATACACCGTATAATAGAGCCTACAAGAAATATCAACAGTTTGTTTAATTCTTATAACACGAAATCAATTTTTTTTTAAGATCGAGCATTACCTTCGAATATATCGGTCATTTTGCATATTTGCAAAAAACTGGCACCTTTACACCAGGCATACATGACATCCATGAGATACGGTTTGAATTTCTCTACATAAGCGGCTTCGTCCAATTCCAATTTAGCATCCGTAGATACTTTAGCTATTCTGCGAGCTAGATCCTGCATCTGCCTGAGTGGGCCACTCAATTCTTCTGTACTTCTTGGCATTTCATTAGATTTCTCATCACAAACGAAGCAACTAATCAGTGCTACCATTTGGGGAACACTCAAGGCGTTGAACAGCCCATTGAAAATCATTTCAGTCATCAAGAGCTCATCAGCTCCATTAAGCTCACAAGCTACTCGACCTTTTAGTTCTATTACATCTGCTGCGGTGCAATAAGCCATTCTTCGTAAAACGCGTTTTCTACATTTGAGCTCCTCCATTTGTAATACTGATTTGGCTTGTTTTAATTCTGTCTTAGCTTGTTTTAATTGAGTACCTAGCTCTTCTTTTCGTATAAACTGTGTGTACAGTTCGTTCAATTGTGGATTCTGTGGAGGATAACGAATTGTGTATATGATTGTTGAAGATTAACTAATAAAGAGGATTTTATGAATATTTTCTTTTGGTTTACCTTGTGCAGAGGATGTGCGAATAATCGTTCTTCTAATACTTCAATGCGCTTTACTATATCTTTGAATGCTGAATCTTCGATTTTCATATCAGTAATAGGATTGAGCAATGGTGGTCCATCTGGAAATCTCTTTTTTACTTCCTGTATTGTTTTAAGGACGCTTCTTCTATTATCAGAAGGTCTCAAATCTTTTGGATAATACACTCTAAGTGAACTGATTTCAGAAAGTAAAGTATGTAAGACGGGCACCACTTCTACATCACCATCTTCACCAGGTCGGCATGGAATTGGTGAACCTTCAGTGGAGTCACTAGAAATATGGAGCAATATATCTACGACAATAACAGTTTTTTCCAGCATAGGATTTTTCGGAGTCTTCTTTTTAAAATTTACTATTATTCCCCAATCGAACGTGTCACTTTCATTCTTCACCTATAATTTGGATAGTATACATGGTTAAACTTAAGAACAGTCAGGCGCGTAAAGCATCCTTACAAATCATTATTACCTTCACCATTCTTCCTGGTTGTAAAAATGGTAGCAAATAATCCGGTTTCGTTAAAAAACTTCGAAATTCTATTGAAAGTTTATCGAGCTGCTCCCGTATATCGTGATAACTGGAAATATCTCGGAATTTCTCAATTTGTATAGCCTCATATTCAGCTTCCAAGTTTTTCACCTCTGAAAATATTGAATACGTCATACCAATTTCATTCACTGTATTTAACAAAGAACTAACAAATTACTAACTGTTATATAACTCTGGGATGCTAGCTTGATTTTGAAACTGATAAAAACTACGCTCCAGCATGTACTCGGGATTAATTTCTTCAACCCTCAAAAGATTGAGAACCATATTGTACGTAAGATGAAATGCAGAATTAATAGGATCGGGTTTTCCTTGTACAATGTCTTTCCCAACAGTAGGACTGACTCTCTCGTCAATCATGAGAATAACTATACCCTTCTCATCTATACCTCGTCTCCCAGCTCTGCCAGACATTTGAATATATTCACCAGAAGTGATCCAGCGGAAGTCTCTTCCATCAAATTTTCTAGGTGCCGTGAAGAGAACTGTTCTGGCAGGCATGTTTAAGCCCATGGCAAAGGTTTCGGTAGCAAATAATGCTTTAATTAAACCCTCACCAAACAGAATTTCTACAGTTTCTTTTAATATTGGTAGTAGACCACCATGATGTATGCCTATACCACGTCGTAATAATGGCAACACGTTCTCCACCTGAGGCAGTCGTCTATCCTCTTCACTGAGGACGTCCATTGCATTTTCAAATACTTCATCAACCAACTTCTTTTCTTCTATCGTATTCAGGTCTAATTTGGCCATTTGCATAGCATAGATCTCACAATCTTTCTTGGAAAAGCTGAAAATGATTACAGGAGCAAAGTTCCTCTCCATTATCATCTTCACCATCTTGAAAATATTACTTTGGCCAGCATTGGTTCCCTTAAGTCCACCCTTACGGCCCTTCGTATCACCTTTTGCAGCGTCGCCCATTTGTAGGCACGCCATGGCTCTGTTAAAATTCTCTTCTTTAAATTGTCCTGCCTCATCAACAACCTATAAGTTACAGGAATCGAGCATATTAATTGATTCATTGTGCTTACACGTGTCAATCTAAATAATAATACTTATTACACACTGACCAAGTGAATACCATCTCCGCCAACGGGAAATATATAATGCTGCAGCGGAGTTGGTCTATAGTCAGTATATACAACGTGACAAGGTTGGCGGTGTAAATGAGCAACCCATTCAGCAAATTGTCGAGCGTTGGGAATTGTTGCGGAAAGAAACACGTAATGTACATTATCTGGAAGGAGTATTAAAGTTTCTTCCCAGACTACACCTCTTTCTTTGTCACGCATATAATGAATTTCGTCGAATATTACCCAACCAACTTCTCGCATTACCTAAATAATATTATAATTAGTTTGGTAGATTATAGTGAATAGTGATATGACATGTAATCGTGATATTAACCTCTGAACCCCTGTACAACATATTTCTCAAAATCTCTGTAGTCATAATGAGAACGCTGGCTGTTGGATTAATGGTAACATCTCCTGTGATTAAACCAACATCTTTGAACTCTTCAAAGAATTCTCTATATTTCTGGTTACTTAGAGCTTTTATAGGCGTCGTGTAAATTACTCGTTGCTTGTCTCTTAAAGAGGATGCTATCGCATACCTATAATAATTTGTATTAGTAATATGAAAGTATCAGTATTGTTATTGGTAGTCCAATCAATTTACATACTCAGCAACTACAGTTTTACCAGCTGATGTATGAGCCGATACTAAAACAGATTGATTGTTCTCTATACATAATATAGCCTCCTTCTGAAATGGATCTAAAACAAATTTGTATTCCTTGGCTGGCTTGATCGACTTATTTTCCAGTGGTATATATTCCTGGCCTGGTGGAATAGCAACTTCATGAGTACAAGACTCAATAGTCTCTATCGTATGGATTGTTATCCGTGATGCTAAATCATCTATACTATTAGACAAATATAAATTTAAAAATACACTAAACTCTAATTAGATATTACATGATGGAAATAAATTACATACTTAATATCTTCCAAAATAGATTCTGTCTTCTGTCTTTTGCCAGAGTAATCTGTATCACTTTCATCAAGATCTCGTTTAGCTCCAATTTCCACATCAGCATTTCTATTCGTTTAGAAACACGCATTAATGAAATTCAAACAATACAAAACATTTTTGAAAAGATTATTAGATTCCAGTATGTTTCTCTGTGAACTTACTTCTCGATTTTTGTAGTCTTCAAATTACTTTCTTGTGATGTTGTTGGAATTATCTCCACAACACTTTCACTAGATTCTTCGAATACATCAAACAAATCTTCACTGAAATCAGCCATCGGAAACTATTTTAGAAACTTGTATTTTTTCTAAACCTTAACCTTCTTTTAAAAAGTAGCGTGGAGTCGGTCGCGTACCAAATTCTAGCAATAGGTTAGCCGCCGTTAGCCGCCTTGGGCACTCATTGACTCCCCATCGGTATTATCATTTTACAGTTTTAACTAGCAGTTTCAGACGCTTGTCTCGAGATAGCAGCATTAAGGTTCTGACATTTCTGTTCTGTATGTATACATATGTATACATGTACTTCGGAGTTGTGTAGCACCAAACAATACATTCCATTGATTTCACAAATGATTTTATTATACATAAAAAAACAAAGCTATACGAGAACAATAATGAATTACAAAAAAAAAAAAAATACCATTCTACATTGAATGTATAGATTATAAAACTTATGTATTTCTCGTACCGATTGCGTCAAAGACCTTGCAAGATTAGAAATCATCGTGTCATTCGACCATATTTTAAAACAGCGTAATATACAATTTGCTGTAAGTTTTTATATTTGGATCATAGATAAACAGAAAGTTCTACTTATTAATACATGTAACGTCCATTCTCAGAAGTAATTTGTGTACACATATTTTCTATTATTATCTCTATTACTTACATCGATTATATCTCTATTTCGAATGAAAAGGTGCGTTAAAACGAATAATTGAAAATAATTATAGTTTGATTATTAGCGTTTCAAAAACGGGTATCAATCTGCGATCTTAAGGAGAACCAATTCGTGTGTTCCATAACGGTTTATGGAACTTTCAAATAAAAAAATAAATGAATAACACTAAATTTACGGGACAAAAATTGTATTAACAAACATTTATATATAATTCGTTATGTATTGCACAAGGCGACCATACTGTATACTTAATAGGCAAAATATAATTGTCACGCAAAGGAACAGTCATGTAAAAAAATGTTCAAATGTAGCGTATGAAACTTAACAATATTTAAATTATATATAGTACACCCTGATTTCTTAAGAGCTCAACTTTCGGAGGTACCGTATATACGAAACGTAGTATAACTACACATTCCATGTTCGCTTCTCAAGGTTGTAGGACCATTTTTTCTTTAAGGGGTTACACTTGTCCCATTTTTATCCCTACTTTAACGCCTCTGATCAATTCATATTCATACATTGTAAACTTTCTCGTTCCCTCACAATTACAATCTAACGTAAGATTATAACGGTATACTATTAGACTGTCGATTTCACGTGTCAATCAACAAGAAATTAACGAAGGTCCCAATACAGAATATAAAGAACAGCTACGGTTTCGTTTACAAGGTTTGGTGTTAAAGTTACCGTGACATTGTCAATTATCATAGAGGCAATCTAGCTGCAGACAAAATAGTACAGTCACGTTTAGACACGAGACACGCCCGACATAAATAAGCATCTCAGTCAGTGGACATTTCCTGATTGCATCAACAGTGTGCTTATTCTTCCATCAATTTCCAATACGTTTATATTACGTATATAAATATTGACAATGGGATATAATCAATATCCGGCATACTCTCGTTACTTCCGAGTTCCATCGTGTAATGTTTAAGTAAAGAAAAAGTCAACGGGACACCGTCAATAATGACACAGGAAAAGTTGTAAGGTTAAGTACGGAAGAAGAGACGGCAAAATGTGTCAAGTGGGAAAAGTTATGGCCGAGAAAGTTACGTGGCAAGCAAATAAGCATTGCGGAAACAACGAGATGTAATTTTAGTCAGAGACAATGAGTGTCTTCGGAGAACGGTAAATGCCCTATGTCATTGACTGCGCCCACGCAGAACAGTTCGTATTCAACGATACGAAAGATACCTCAGGACAATTGACATTCGAATTGAGCAAGGCCTTATTCGTTCATTGCTCGCGGGATAAAATCTACATATGAAAATATTGACATTGAGTCAATGAAGCATATAAAAATTTGACATTTCGTTTTGAAACACCGACAATTAAAATAATACACAGGCGATGATAAAAGCCATTTAATATTTTGACCGTGAAAATACTTCCTGGCTTGAAATTATTTGCATCTCTTCTAGACTCTTTGAAAACAGCATAATCTATGGATTGCAGGTATATCACACTACATATATTATATATTATTACTAGGATAATTTTGTATTATAAAAAAGTTCATGACCCCTTAATAATAATCTTTGTCTCAAGTTATTATCCTAAATATCATGCAAGCTGTAAAAAAGAAAAAAAAGGCAAGTTTCGCTGTTTACGAGAAGAGTGGAAAATTACACTTGATTATTCCTAGCAGGTTTGCGCAACAGTCCTACTCCTTATCCCACCCTGTTTCTTCTTGTTTCTCAGCCAAGCAAAGGATGATACATGCCGTGGGATATTGTAGGTACTGTCAAAACAACAAAGTTCAAAATTGCCGGTAAAGATTGCCATCGTTAGAATAGACATATCTATATACATGCATAATTCCTAATGCGTCCCGAGACTTTTAGAGATTTTTACGCCCCGAGGGGTCTTTTCGCTTTTTTGGAGATACCATCTTCAGACAATATTTTCACGTTCTTCACAGTGACAAATCTTTTAATGGAGAAACTCTTTGAATGACAGAAGCGTCTTTAGTCAGCGGTGGGTATCCATACTATAAGCTCCATCCTACGCCTCTTGGTAGGGTTCCGCTACTCGGGCCCTGGTTCGTCTCGAGGAAACGGAACTTTCAGTTTCTTTTGGGGTCCCGCGAGTGCAAGACCGAGCGCAACAAGCGCGCGTCGCGTGTGAAAGTTTCTCTGCGAAGACAGCCTCCGTGTACAGAGACAGGTACATAGAAACAAAAGTGTCCCGAGTAGAGAATCATCCGCATTATGCATCCTACGTATCAGCTAATCCGTCACTTTCGAAGAATACCTGTCATCAGTTTCTTAAATCATTTCGTCTCCTTCCCGTCAAGACTAAAAATCCTGTAGGTGACTGATATTCGAGAAAAACGTAATCGCTGTCCAACGTTGCCTTATACGTAAAGGAAACACGTTTGGAACGTGGTATAATTGTATAGTACACTTGACCGCAACTGCATCGCAGCCTCGCAAAACGAAAGGGTTGCGAAGACGTTTTGTGCCCTCCATATGTTAATTTCATATTTAGTAACGATATATAAAGATTGGAAGCAAATAATTAGGATATAAAAAAAAAGAACACCGATAATATATTGTATATCAGATGGCATGGTAACGATATTGCAAAATTTGTTTGTCGTTGTTGAATATTCACTAATTTATTTTAAGGAATATTATCGGATATATATATATATATATATATACATATATATAAGACTCTATGACATGTATTAATCGTGAAATAATTCAATATCCGAATAAGCAATACTTGTTAGTGGGTCATCGATATCAACCAGTCACGAGGGGATCTCGATTTGGATTAAGTAAAAAAGGAACATATCAAAGAAATTACGTGTCCGGTTGTAAGATTCGCAAGCACGACAACTCGTTCGATTCTCCAAGCACGTAGGCTCTGCGTTTGCGTTGACGTAATAGCAGATCAGTTGCTGAATACGATACGAACCTGCAAGGCAATTGTCATTTTTATACTTTCTCCCATAAAAAAAATCCTAGTCATTCGATTACAACGTCTACAGAGATAGAGCCAAAGCGAGCACACGCTAAGCCGACGCCGGCGACGCGCCGCCGTCGCCGCGAGCGCATACACATATATACAGGATCGATAAACATAATATTTCTCAACCAGGTTCGCTCTCTCCTCTCATTATAAGCGTCTTCGAATACTTTCGGAACAGCGCCTATTGTGCGATAACGAGTGCACGTGGATTCGTCGCGTGTGACCAGAGCAATTGCATTGGGCATCCGAGGCAAGAGACACGAAAGAAAACAGAGGGCTCTGATGATTCTAAAAATTAAGGGATCAGCTCCCGAGTGGAATCCGATTTTAGAGACTTTCGTACACGCGAATCTCGTGAAAGTGGTCCCAATCCGGTCCGGGAATCCTTTCGGGAAGCTACGTAATCGCCAGCCGAGCGTGCTCATTCTCATAGGGTACCTACGAGCGTTTCTACGAGACGGATGAAGTTTTTCGCCGCCCCGGGGCAACGGGTTTTCGCGGGACGGCCCTGATCGTTCGAGTGAAAGTTCGTACGTTAAATATTTTCACGACTCGTTACAGCTCGAACGGTCAACTCCGATGCTGATGCGATTCGTGACACTTATCGGGACACTTATCCCGCACCTATGTATATATGCATACACGTATATGTATATACAATAAGTTATCGTATCTATATATAGACAAGAGAAATTCCTATCCCTATAACAGGTATTCCAGTATCATCCCATCCCTTTAATTTCGTAATAACTTTCTATCCAAACACGTTCCTCCAATTACCATCTTATTACACGGGCGTTAATACTGCCCTGCATTCCATTCTGTAATACAAAGCAACCCGTAATACAACTCTCGAACAATAACCGCACGATATCTCCCGTAGTCACTATTAAAACTCGACCAAAGAAAAAGGTACAGATTATTACCGGATAAATATAATTCGTAAACATCGGTATAGATATATGCGAAAGTGACCAGTTACTAGGTCCTTATACTACGTCAACCCATATCGTACATGCTGCCTGACTCCGGGTATCTTGCTACGGCACGGCGGATCGTAGGTCAGTGATAGAACGTTCACCAGTAGGCATGTACATACGTGGAGAGAATCGTTCGGCGGAGTGCAGTTAGGATTAGCATTTCTTGTATGTATCTTTGACAGTAATAGCTACACGATGACGGGTGTAAATACAGGAATGATCGTTCTCTGCTGTCGCGATGTGCGACATAGATGCCGTATGTCGCAAGTATGCACGTATGACTGTACGTTGAGGAACGCAGATACATAGTGAGACGACGGGTGGCAAGAACCGGCAAGAGCCGGTCGACTGCTGGAATTCAGGTTGATCGTCGTTCACAGGCCACGGGATGTGCGGTTGCGATTGCGAATCCCTATCGAGGTATAGTTACCTGTAGAGGGGGAGTCCACGAAATGACGACGAGTCCCTCTTTGCCTGTAGGCACTGCAACGTTAACTTACAAATCCGGAAACTTGCTTTGTAACAGGGTCATATTATATACGGTGTAATGCGGGCACGTTAATGTTGGAATATATAGACGATTAGAGAGTACGAGTATTAAAGTGCCGGAGGGTATTGGGCACTTTATTATTCGAACATTGGGTACCTGAATATAAGGCACTATGACTGTGTATATTGCTCGAAGTGAGATCCGTGTAGCTGGTATCGTATAGAAATATTTCTCATTACACGAAACCACTGTCGGGTGTCTAAATCTGGAATCCAAGAGCACAAACAAGTCAAAGGAATCGTTAAATATTTCAAAATCGCACAGCGAGAAAGGCCTGTAATATGGGATATGTATATATGTATGTATGCGAAAGCGTTTTTGGTCACCTACGCCACGCGACTTCATATATTCTCTTGCCTATGCAACTCCCACTCCTTTGGTAACTATCGTCACCACTATTATGATCGTCTATCCACCTTGAACTATCAATCCTCTTTTGATTTTTTGTCGTGTGTGCATATGTATTCTTCTTTATTCTCTCTCTTCTCCCTCTCCATCCGTACTTCAGTGTTGCAGCGTGAACCGGGAACCAAAAGAAGCCAAAGAGTAGGAGGACAGGGACAAAAAAGATAGGAGGTGGAAGAGGACAACGATGATGATCATGATGAAACGCCGACGTCGAGAGCATCGAGGATAGGACTACGTGGTCCGTAGTCCTGAGAACGTAGTCCTGAGAGAGCATGCCGCGGTGGCTCCTTGCCCTGGACGAACCAGCATCCGACCCATGTGATAGCGGTCAACGACGTTCAATCGGGGTAGGATCGTAGGGTCGTACGAGGGGATGCTTAGCCGTGGGAAATCCTGTCCCAGAGCCGCGTCGACAACGGCTGTGGCAGTTTCTGCTCGTGAGCCTCTCAGTGTAGGAGTCACGCCGCAATTGCCCCTTCGTAACGATCCCTACCCAAGTAACGCCGATAACGTCTTTGGAATACCCCGGGTCGATCTACACGAGTTTGAATGGTGAGATATTATCCCCAGTGAATTTCCCAAAATTTTCCGGGCTCTTTGACTTTTTGAATAAAGACCAAAAAATACGCCCATCGTCGCGACGCTTTGAACGCACAGTATTAATTTTAACATCCTTCAGGATAGATCCGGATTCTTTGGATGCCGAAGTTTCCAAACTGGTCATTGGTTCCTCTGCTACACGAATTCCAAGAAGATGGAGAACCTCGACCAGTTCGGGCTATTCGAGTCATTCTCCGCCACTTTCGGCGGGTTCCTACTCCTGCTGCACCTCAGCCCCAATCCACACCCCTGGTCCTGGTGCTGCGCTTCAACGTACTTCAGCCAATCACACCTCAGCGAAGGCTGCTCTTGCAGTCATCCACGAGAGCGAAACGATACCCAGACCGATTTGGCCTTGCGTTACCGGAGACTCGATAATGCACGATGATGGCGACGTCCTTGACGACGCTGAACGTCTCCGCTCGGGAATCTACGCTTGTTGCACCTATGGACATGGGTACGGTTACTCTCACTGCGACTGGGATCATGGTCAGTCCACGACGTCGAGTGCTCAAGAGGTTCTGTTCGAGCTCTCCAGGACGCTGAATTCAGTTATAGAAGGCGGTACGGATATGACAGCTGAAGAAATTTTACGAGATATATCGCGCACTGTTGCCCAGGGTATTAATACAAAGAAACGCTGCCTCTGCGAGGATTATGTTTATCGCTTGTCCTCCGCCTCGTCAAACGTCGGTAAGGAATCTCCAGGAGTGAACCCAGTCAATGTAAAAATTTATGGAAAATCACGGTCTCTTCGTGTGCCACGATGTACCTGCGAAAAGAAGACTTTCAGTCAGGGCCTTTTGCCCCCATTTTTTACGCAAATTCACCAAGTGAACGAAGAACGCAAGAAAAAAGATGGCACACCGGCTGTCTTTTTGGTCCCGGAATATCCTGGAAATCTTGGAGAGACTTTGCATCGTTACGACAATGCATCGGGACTCTGTAATTATCGTACTTATCGTAATTTCAATGAAGACAGTCAAAACAAGAAGAAGCACAACGCTATTTCGGGAAACTACTCCAGATCGAAAGAAGACCCTTTCGCACAGCAGAATTCGCGGAATGTCAAGAGCATCGGTCGAAAAGGTTATCAATTAACAGAACCCGAATACACGACGGTGAGTGGAATATATCTGAGACAAATCATTTACTAAACACAGCCGATACAATCTTATTCTTGCCCTACCTTTATAATTCGGTCACACTTCATTAGTCTTGAACTCGCCTCTTCATTTCTCTTATAAAATTGACTGACTGAACTATACCACTCGCTATCCACTACTGTAGTTCTGACTAGAAAGCGTGAGTGTACTCGCGCAACGAAGGTATCAGTCGCGGTACACGGTGCACGTTAAAAGAGGTAAAAGCGCTAAACATCTGATTAACCAAATCTTAATGTCAAGAAATTGATGCGTCATGACCAACTGTTTCAGCAGCTAGAGGGCAGTGATGGGACTTCTTCTAGTGAAGGAATTGTGGAGTCAATTGGCAAGACCGACTGGGATCGTGACGTTCGAGTATTCGACAGGGATTTGGATTTTACTCTGGATGGCTCACGAGCTGAAAGATTGGGCAGAGTTATCGCGAAAGCCAAAAGGAAACGGCAATGGTGTCGAGCCGTTACAGCTATCCTCGGGCTAGTCTTCTTCGTATTAAGCGTTGTTGTAGTTTCCTTGTCGGTAACGAGGGGACGTAAAGTTTTTGGAAGTATGTAAATTTGATTTCCTTCTGTGAAATTCACGATGATAAAATGATATCACGGGTCCTTCTGTGCTTTCACATAATATAATAGGGTATGGCGACACAAAAAAACAGCAGCTAACGAATGTGTGTAATGTCACACGCTGCACCTACCCCTTAAATAGCTTCTTTAATTACATTAATTCCTAGTACCTTGTATCGATAAATTAGACGCGCAGAGCCCATTTTGACTCTGCGAGCAATATAATGGCTGTGACCATGTCGTCGTTTATATTTTGTTATTGAATAAAATATACTCTGTAACAAGTGTATCGAACTGATCAATTTAGATTATTGTAATATTATGCCATTAATTTTTGCAATGTTCCCTGGTGGTGTCGTAGTTTGTAACGAGAGTGAAATTTCGTGAGCATATACATACCTAGTGATAAAAAATTCCTTTCTCCGTTGTAATTGTGTTTGATAAACCTACCTTTTGTGATTGAATCCTAGGCGGTCTTTCTTAGAAACGCGGTCGCGGCGTTACTGTTAATTAGCTATGTGTTAAATAATTTTCTTACAGTACCTCAGGGTGTATACGGGTCACTCCAATTAGAAAAGTATTTTTAACGTAGATATTTTATCTTATGAACAGTAAAGCATTCAATGTTGGAACTTCAAATGTAATGTCTTATTCAGAATAAGAATAATAAGAAGTACTACGTGACAGTGTTTAATCTAACTGTCATGTTTCATGAAATCATTCTAATGTAACTTCACAAGCCGGTCATATCGCGGCCTACAATTAACTTCCTCTTTCCTTTTCCTTATGGCTGCATCCCCAATGGGGGACATGTACCAGCTACAATTGACTTCCTTCCTTTCTATCCTTATGGCTGACACCTCCAATGAGGAGATGTGCAAGAAAAGTCTGCAATTAACTTCCTTCCGTCCTTCTTTTCCTTATGTCTGACTCCTCCAATGAGGAGATGTGTCAGCTAAAATTAACTTCAAATTCAATAAGCGATTGACCATGAAACACGAAATCTTATAAGGTTAACTCTTTTTCTGAATACAGAGATGAATAGGGAGATGCACAACGCTATCGTTTTAGGCGATACCAAAATCATGGCGCTAAATCGTAGCGGCGAGTCTGGAAGTAGGATTTCATGATCACCGTCTCCGTCGACAATGCGAATTTCGTCGTAGCCGAGCTAAGTGTGAACGGGAACGCGTAGCTTAGCGGGCAGAGGTTCTCCGCTACTCGCCGCTGTGTGCGACAGCCGCAGGACTCGGGGGTTTTCCATAATCAAAAAAAAAAAACACGGTCCCCTATGGGGCCACGGAGGGGTCGTTGCTCCCTTGTGGAGAGGCAGGACCTCACGGAAATGGGCGAGGAGGGGCCCATTTCACTCTCTCGTACATACTTCCTAATTTTCCTACCTTTTCCACTAAATCGTAAATAAATTAGTAGTCTGGAACATCAAAATAATTAATTAAATCAATAAAGTAAAATATTAACACGTAGAAATCGGAAATTCTGACTAAACATGTTTAGAAGTACTGGAAGTTGTTCTAAATTGTGTACGCGCAAATTCGTCGCGCAGGACTCGGTGAGTGGGAGCAGGCGGATGGTGGGGGGAGCGCCGAAGCCAGTGCCCGGACTCGGAACGCTCATTCTTCCTCGAGCCGGTCTCCTATACTGGTCTCTTGGAAACACCCCTCTCATAAATTTCCAACGTTCTTCTTTTGCTATATTTATTTCTTTATCCTTTATTCTTTACTTTCTCACTTATCTCTTTCCTCATTTATTCTCTACTTTTATAATTCTATTCCTTACTTTTCTACTTTCTGACATTTTTATTTTTATCTTCCTTTCTGATGTCTCGTTTCACTCTGTTCCCTCTCACTTTCCATTGTGCTTGTCTTACTTTACCTATATTTATTTCTTCTTTATTTCCTTATTTCTTTATATTTCATTGTTTACTTTCTTATTTATCTCTTTCCTCATTTCTTCTCTACATTTATAACTCTATTCCTTACTTTTCTACTTTTTGACTTCTTTATTTCTATCTTTATTTCTGATTTCTCGTTTCACTCTGTTCCCTCTCACTTTCCATTGTGCTTGTCTTGCCTGTTCTATTCCTTTGGTCGGGTCGAGCATATTAATTCAAGTAGTCATATAAGAGTAGTCACCCTGTTAGTGCAGCTAGACTTAAGACCATGGTGTCGGGGGTTGCCCTTCCGCCTCATCCGCTGAGCTTGCTCAGTGGGTCGGGCCCAAGTTGTGGCCGCAACAGGACCTTATGGGTCTCCCGACGGGGGCCTTGAGCCCCCTTAGGGTATCTACGGCCATGGTCTTTCGTTTAGTGAATCTAACCAGGTGTCTAGCTCTCGCGTATTTAGTATAATTTGTTCGCTTTGCTAAAAACACTCCAACATGTCGTTGACCCTTGGGCACTTGTGTGGGTAGAGACGATCCTATGTGTCGGTGGGGAGGTCGGTGTGGTAGTCCGTTGACTCTGGGTAAAGTCCTATTTGTGCTTGTGCTTGGGGGTCTTCTTCACTTGGGGTAGGTGCGGGTGCTATTGAGCACCTGCTAGTATAAAGTCACCCTCTGTCGGAGACATTTTGCGCGGGGATCGATGGCTAACGGGGCCCGCCGCCGGCGGCGGGCGTGGTTCCTTACGTCTAACCCACTGAGCTTGCTCGGTGGGAAGGGACGGAGGTTGTAGCGTTAAATATCGTCCTTCGGGATGTCCTGGCGGTGCTCGCAAGAGCACTGCTGGGTGCTACGCCCGCGGTCTTTCGTTGCGGTGAATCTTGACTAGGGGTAGACCTTTCGCGTTTAACTTGTCCCTTTTGTGTTTAACTTATCTTATCTTTTTCGCGTTTAACTTCACCTTACTCCCTTGTGCGTTTTTCTTGTCCCTCGATCCGACTTCCTTTTCTTCCTGAGGTTTTTCCCCCCTAGTCCTGTGCGCGAAAGTCGCAGGACTCGGGGGTTTTCCTCAAAAAAAAGAAAAAAAAAAAACACGGTCCCCTATGGGGCCTCGGAGGGGTCGTAGCTCCCTTCAGGAGAGGCAGGACCTCACGGAAATGGGCGGGGTGGGGCCCATTTCGCTCCCTTATACTTCCTACTTTTCCTACTTTTCCCACTGTTCTCTTTTCTCGCTCCTCCAGAATAATCTGGTCTTCGTGCATACGCTTTACGCCTCTTCTTCTCCCCTTGATTCCTCAGTTATTACAATCTCTTTTCTTCATTTTTTCTTTTTAACAATCTTCCTCATTTCCTCTTCAACAACACCTTCCCTGTCTGCTGCCACCAAATTTTTCTACTCAATTTTCGAATCTCCTATTCCCTTCTATGTCTCCATCACTCTCTTCCGAATTTATCCCTTAAAACTAAGTTTTTAAAATGTTTTTTGAAAAAAAACAAGTTTAATGTGGTAGCGCATATAACATACCACACGTGTATTATATAGCAGTGATATATTTTCATATATCTGTAATGGTACTGTTATTGGTAATCTTTCGTAAGCCATATACTGTATACGTATACTGTATGATTATTACATTTGTCCAATAAATTATCTTGTAACACTTATACACGTTGATTTTCTTTTGCCCTATGCGATATCCCAAAGTACGAATGAATTCTGTCCTCTCTCTTACTCTCCTCCATCATAACAGCATCCTTTTCCCTCCTCCCTCCTGCCTTATGCTTCGAAACCCCTTTCCTGCTATTCTCCATTTTCTCTATCATTAATTCCATTCCATCTCTGCAACATTATCCGTATTCTGGACTTCGCTTTTCCTTTATCGATACAACCTTCTAAACAAAAGAATTCTCTTAGACATTTCCTTAGCCCTATGTTACCCAATATTCTTATTTAGTCTGTACATCCTGCCTTAATATTGCTATCTTGAAAAGCGTACGGTTACATAGGCTTCAGTCTATTCTTAAATTTTGGAAATACTCGAAATTGCACCTTTGGGTGGCTGTATCTCGAAAACGGTTGGAACTACGGCTTTTTCTTGAAATTTTGAAGATCTCTTAACGCAGAAAGATAGAATGGTCCATAGAAGAGGCTGGTACAGATTAGATTGCGATAGGGTCTCTTTCAAAAAATTCTTTACTTTTGGTACTTGCAGTCGATAATCTAATCTTCGTGCATACGCTTTACGCATCTTCTTCGCGCCTTGTTTCCTCAGTCCTTACCATGTCTCTTCTTTACTCTACTTTTTAACAATCTTCCTCTTTCTCCCTTGAACAACATCTTCCCTGTCTGCTGCCACCAAACTTTTTATACTCTATTTCGAATCTCCTATTCCTTCCTATGTCTTCATCACTCTCTTCCTAGTATATCCTTAGAAACTAAGTTTTTAAAATGTCCTTTGGAAAAAAGGAAAAATTAAAGTCGTTGTGCGTATAACATATAACACCTATGTTATATTGCAGTGATATGTGTAATATATTGTTATTGCTAATCTTTCGCAGACTATATATGTATGTACATCTGTACTTTGTATACTGTATAAGTATTGTATTTGTCGAATATATGTATGTATGTATGTATGGATGAATGTATGTATGCACACCTGTACTCCGTATACTGTATCATTATTGCATTTTTTGAATAAATTATCTTGTAACACTTACAATACGTATATATTCTTTTGCCCTATGCGAATATCCCGAAATACGAATGAGTTCTGTCTTTTTCGTACCCTCCTCCTGCCTAACACCATCCTTCTCTTATGCTGCGAAACCCCTTTTAGCTATTATCCATATCTTGACTTCGCTTTTCTTCATCAATACTACCTTTTACAATAAAATAATTCCGAATTGAATTTATAAATCCCTTCGTCGAAATTTCAATGAGAAAATCTTATTAAAGAATTCGCATAGTTCGAATTTTCGCCGATAAGAGGGCAGCACCTCCTGGGCAATGATATGTGGCTCCATCTCTGAGAGAACGAGTGAACTTTCTCTAATAAAATAATACCGAATTGAATTTATAAATCCCTTCGTCGAAATTTCAATGAGAAAAACTTATTAAAGAATTCGCATTAGTTCGAATTTTCGCCGATAAGAGGGCAGCACCTCCTGGTGCATGATATGTGGCGCCATCTCTGAGAGAACGAGTGAACTTTTTCCGATAAAAAAATTCCGAAATTAATTCGAAAATCAGCTGTATTTCGGAAGAGACAGGTACAGATCAAATTGCAATAGGGCACTTTCAGAAAATCCCTTTACTTTTTGCAACTTGCAGATAGAATGAAAAGTAATGGCAGAGAATATGCAGCATAGCCGGAAAGAGGTGTAGAAGAATAAGGGTGGAGGAGAAGGAAGGAGAGTACGAAAGAGACAGAACTCATTCGTATTTCAGGATATTCGCATAGGGAAAAAAGAATATATACGTATTTTAAGTGGTACAAGATAATTTATTCAAAAAATGCA